>OX104027.1:600000-966085 GCA_944470205.2 Schistosoma margrebowiei | reverse complement strand
TTCAATAGCATTTACATGCTTCAGCGACATAGACTTGTTTAAACATCAAGCTGTAGCAAATATGACCTGTAAATAACGTAAATATACATTGGCTAACAATGCAATCAAAGATTGAATAGTTATCTGGATCTAATTCTTATTGTTCCTCCACTTAACACCTCATCATGTTTCAAACTATGCACTCTCCTGTAATATCTTTTCTTCCGATCACTGCCTGCCTAATTTCATATTCTCGAGTTCCGTTCCCAAACAACAAAGAATCACTTCTCCAAAAACATGGCTCGTTCAATGACAACCACTTAATTATCTGTATTCATTCGATTTTTCTGATCCGAGCGAGTGGCAAAAATGTCAACAGCATCAAGCACCCTGAAATCAATTGCCATACTGCATGTTTTATTCTGGATACTTTTGTATCATTACTACTCCTCACGAATGGCGTAATATATGTCGTCCACTGAATAATCTAATTTTCAAAAATAACCCAGGCGAGTCCAGCTATTTTACTGGATGATTTTTTTGTACTTAACATGTATATGTTTCCTAGCTGCTTTTGCCATATATTTGTAAGTGTCCCTAGGCTAAATGCAGTAACTTCTTATGGAATGTTTATAGCGCGTCATATTCCTGCCTGAAGTTTCACAAGCAGTCTTAACTTTAAAATTGTTTTTCTGGTCATGTTCATTATTTTTAATTTTTCATATACGTCAACAACCTGCATGTTAACCTGACCCGTATATACGTTTTACTATATCTTCATGTCTTTTGAATTCAGAAATCATCTGAATCGCCTTCAACATTCATCAATAAACCCATCATAGTCATCGTTGCAAATCGTATTTGGGTTGATGGATTAGTTTATCATATTAACAGCCTAAAATACGGACATACTTTAAATTATAAAATTACAAATTTAGAGACTATCAACTACACTTGTAAAATAACTAAAATCTCAGGTAGTTTTTGGCTATATAGATGTTTAACAACAGAACTTCCGAGCCTACTAAAATTAACGGTAGACGAATATTCTCGAATTGAAATTTATAATATAATAAGGTAGCTCTGATTCTTTAACGCTACAAATTTCTGATAATTTCGAGTCGCCTAAAGCAACAATGCCTATTTTTCCACTGGCCAATCTTCAATCAACACTATAACTAATTAAACATAATAGTTTCAGGATATCGTCATAAAGCATTGTCATGACCTTACAATCACGTAATATGATTGACAAAATTAATTAAAATATTTATCAAAATCGGTCAGCAAATTGACATATAATTATCACTAGTGTTGTTTTTCTTTTATCTTCATTCACTACAGATGATTACAGTATGTTTCTCTATCAGATGCTCACTCAGTAAATATCTCGATACCTTGTCAGTCTAATTGGAGGTTTAGCGACACAATAATGCATGCAAATAATCAGTATAAGCAGTCGAGCAAATCTCCTGCAAACTGAAAATATCAATGTCGAATTTACCCCAACACTGACTAAGGTTCAAGCCATTATCATAGACGTGAGTTGGGATTGTACTCCCCTTGGTTACAACTTATGTTCTTCCTGATAATCACATGAGCATCTCTCACTGTTAATCATCTTGTAAAAGCTTATTTAGCCGAATACATCCTGCAGCACCACATCACCTAGTAATATGACACATAGGCCTAACTGATTTCGATAACTTATAACCACTATATCTCAATTAAATCGTATTCCGCCTTATGATAAACTGAATATTTTCAACTAACTTGTATGCATCATCAGCCGTCAGGTTTAAATATGTATAAATAGTCTATGGCAACTCAGAACATTGAATATAGAGCATGTCTCTTACGAATACACTCATGTTTAACGATTTGTTCCTAGCTATCTGTCCAAAATTCATATATTTATCACTCACGTATTTAAATTTTGTTTTGATAACCATTCATGTGTATTTAGTAGTATACTAAATTCTATCACGGTCAAGTAAAAATGAGGCTGAGAAAATCTCCCCATAACTAAATAAACCGTATCAAACTAACTGGAACACTAGTTGGAATTCTTCTCCATGATAATACTTTTGTTCCTTCAGTTAGCCTACTAATACAAATGCAACTGATGAACAACTTACTAGCATGAACGTTATATGATTTTATAATTTAAACCAAAACTAATAGCAATATTAACATTTCTACAATATTAATTGCTTTTAATATTTCTGAACACAAAATACTAACTATACGTCAAGTTATTAACCAACGGCTATTAACACGCATCACTTTATTATTATTATTGTAATCCCATTTTTATAGCTCAAATATTCTTCATCCAAAT
The DNA here is from genome assembly GCA_944470205.2 of Schistosoma margrebowiei. NCBI lineage: Eukaryota > Metazoa > Platyhelminthes > Trematoda > Strigeidida > Schistosomatidae > Schistosoma > Schistosoma margrebowiei. The sequence goes on along the minus strand of OX104027.1, from coordinate 963,765 downwards.
TTTCATTTAAAGCGTGTTAAGTATGGATGCAAATATTTTAAAAACATTACATGTATTTCCCGACCAGATGCTGCCGCCTTTCCTTTTTGATTTATCTTTCAGCATATCATTACCCGGGGGATTCTTCCTAGTCTTGGTAACCTTCGGCACACTACAGTCCCATCCAATTTGGTATCGAACCAACACCACGTTGATTCTGGTGGGAGAGTAGTGTAGTGGCATTGGACTATAACCACACAATCCTCAAAGCTGAATACGAGATTACTCGGAAAATAGATATTCAATATTTAACGCGAAGAAATGCCTAACGATGGAGAAGGCGCGAACAATGAACTGAATAAATTAGAGTTGATCGAACGGCATGGCTCGACCATGCAGGCGTGGTCTCTGCTGAATGTTACCTTATATCTTCTATTCATATTAAATACATTGTTCTTTCTCTAGCTTAACCTTGTTCTACATCATGTATTGGTAATTGATACGATACAGTGAGTTGGTGCAGTCGATGGTGTGACTTCCACGTAAGATCTTATAGATTAGGCAGTTATATCATGACAAATCTACAAATTTACGATTAGGTCTATTATTAGAGCAGTACCAATATCATAGTAGATCATAATTCTACAGATCTATTCAGTTTTGAAATGCCATTTCATATTGCATTTCATGTTATCGATTTCATGGTTGTATGCTAAATGAGTATCCATGGAATAATCTCAATCAAGTGTTCTAATAATCAGCTAATCTTCATTTTCTGATGAAAAAGACGTTTATGGACAGATTCGTAGGTTTCACACAATTCTTGTCACTTCAACAGAAGTGAAATGAATTTTTCCGCAATAAAGCATTCGTAGTTTTTGTGTGGTGCATCTATTTTCGTAAGACTATTATAGGTTTGTTCTTGTTGCTCCAATCAGGCCCAAATTTTAACTTGAATATCACTTGATTGATTTGATGCCGGATGAATCTGTTTGTCCATCCAAAATTGAGTTAAACTATTCACTTAAACACAGTAGTCTGAAATAAAGCGCCTGGCGGTAGGTCTGAACTTAGTTTTACAATTGCGGGGGCACGGACTGGCGGGTAAGTCACGGATATTCGCGCACACGTTACATATTGTCGTGGATTTTTTGTGTCGTTATTTATCAGCTATTAACAGGCTTTTTTCCATCACACATCAATTTCTGTATTGCTAGTGCTTGTAACATAGTTTTTATTCCAATTTATTAGCAGTTTGACGTACATCACAGATAGAGTTTTCATGAAAATGAGCCGTAAAATCTTTTACATATGGTTCACCTCCTTGATTGCGGTGACGGTGAACATGGATGTCGGTAGTTGTTTATAAAACGTAAGTAGAAGCAATCAAGCGTTAACGTAATTGTGAATATTATATAACTTGTTTGTATTTAGCCATAAAACGTTATATCTATTAGAGGTACCATTGTTTTGTAATGAAGTGACATAATTATGTAACGTATCTGAAAAAAATTATGTAAGTAACAATTGACGTTTATAGTGTTGTCCAGCGGCTTTCTGAACGTCTGCAGTAATAGTATATAACACTACATCAAGTACGAACAAAATATTCATGAGTAAAACGATCGGTGTTTCTTTTGAGCATGGTGACACAACCATGTTTTTTAGTTAATACTGATTTGTGACGTATCTGTTATAGGGTTCACAAATGAGTTATTATATACTCTTCCCTCCGTCTCGGTAATACAATTGTTGTGTTACTTAGGAAGTTATGAATGAATGTCACTACTTGTAAATAAAAGACTTATAGGCACAGTCTGTTATTTGAATAACTTATTGAATATGATATTGAGAACAAATTTAAATTGTTTGTTTCAAAATGGATTTGTTGTTTTTTAGAATAGTATGAAGCTTATGGAATTTAGGATTACGGAAGATCATGTGGAAAACCGGTTTACAAGTTTACGATAACTGTTTTATATTGCCTACTGCTATGTTCATTCATCTAATGAATTATTGAAATATAAATATAACAACCATACGCAGTGTTTTACGTTATAAATCCTGTAAGTTTGTATTATTATGGTCTAAATTAAGCCAAAACAAATATTGACGCAGAATCATGTGACTGCATTACATTTCGTGGTTTCTCACAAGTTGCGTACAACTGAATATGCATTATAATTTAAGATTGAGGAAAGAAATAGTATGAAAGATAATAGAAAGCAAATAATTGGAATGACCTAGGTTATCAATAATAACTATACATATGTATATGCTTGAACAGGTCAAAGGTCATTTGGTGTTAGACTTAAGGGAACATAAAGGATGGGTGGTGTAATAGTCGAGTGAAGCTCAGAAGCATATAAGATAAATTGTGTGATAATTCTAGATGTAATGAATAAATCAGTGAATTAAGAACTAATAAGATAAGTGAATACAAACTGAAGAGTTAACAAAATTTAGCAAAGAAGTGTGAGTGGAAGGGTGGTCTATGGATTACGTAATCCATCTTATCAGGGAACTAGTTGCATGAAATTGTCTAGTTCCGTACTAATACTAACTTGATAATGGACGTAATCTGTCAACGGAAAATATGTAAGGCGGTTGTTTAATCTGTAAGGTTTTACGTGGAAGTCGCATTATTGTTTTATGTGACTCGTTGATTCGTCACAATGAACAACGATATAACGCTAAGTTCTAACGACAGTTCGTAACTAATGCAGTAGTACAAATTCTTAATTTTCACACACAATTATTCGTTAAAGCGATTGGTAAACCTCCCCATAAAAGTATGAAGAAGACGAAAATAAAAAATGAGAAAAAGTTTATTGATTTTTCATAACTACTAAAGTGGAAAGATAAGTTTACAAGTTGTATAAATAGTGGTCTAAAATAAAGCCACAAAGAAATTTTAATCGTAAACCTGCTGTCTAGCTGTTTATAATTCTTAAGTAAAAATTGCAGACTTTTCTCCCCACCTGATTCGCGAAGCGTTCACCATATTTCTCAACAATTTGTTGTTCGCACATTCTTTGGAGCCGTTGAAGTTGTATATATTCTTTACTCCGTCTCGGTAATGAAATTGCTGTGTTGCTTTGTAAGTTGTGCGTATTGTCTAATTTCCATCTGCAGCAACACCTAAGAAGTTGATGAGCTATGCAGTATATATTTTATAATTTAAATAGCTTACCTGTTAGATTTCGTCTTTTAACATATACCAGCAGGAGATGGCGGCACGGATATCGACACATATTAAACGTGCTACAATTGCATTGACAAATACTTACATCCACTTCGTAATGTTGTCCGCGATCAACCATAAACAACCACTCGCCGCTTTCATATTCTAAGTCAACGAAACGCATTTTTTTAAGTTCGTATAACACCTTGGATCTTGCAAATGGAGTCAACATGTTAAGCATGGGAATAAGACGCTGTGGAGCATCATAATTGTATGTTCTTCCACTGGTTATTTGGTCTTCAATGCTTTTTCTAGAGAAAGTCATTGAACTCCACTTCAATGCCTTGTACATGCATTTGTGCAACCTGTCGGTTTTGCGTACATATCTTTTTATCTGCCTATTTAATGGCTCAACACGATTATTTGTGTTGTTACCCAAAGTTAAAACACTGCCGTAAAAGGCACGCGCCCACATTGTTTTACATGGCATCCAGAAACGTGATAGGTACTGGCCTATCACTCTGTCTCTGCGGTTTATTATTCTGTAATATTGATTAAATCTAGTGAATAAATACATTAAAAAATTACCTTCCGACCGTTTCTGCGGTTACCAGTCAAGTCAAGTAGGTTTTTAGTATTTTATCATTTGTTAAAGGGAAATTTTATGTAACCAACCATTGGTGTACCTTTTTCCGGAAAGCGCGAATTACATGAAAGGCGCACAAAATGATGTTTGCATGCTCGTGTGTTATACGGACAGCCGCGCTTTCAGATCGTGCGCAATCCATCACAAATGTTTCTGTTTTAGTCGTGTCACCCATTATCTCCTTGAATCTATCCAAAATCCACGTAACGTCGGCACGCTTTTCTTTTTGTGTCCATGCAAGCATAACAGTTCGACTTCGACTCCAATTGTCTGTCACAACTAACTGGAATAATGAATATCTACATAGTAGAACAAAACGAAAATCATATTCACTTTTTATTATTAGTTTTATAAGTAGAATCAATACACACGACTTCGGGATATTGATTGTACAACCGTGTCTGGTCATAACTACTGAAGCATATTGCCGTAATACATCCATTTTCCGCATGCTCTCTAACTTCACCGTTTTGTCGCATCATGTGCATTACCTGCTTCCGAGTCCAACCTGAAATATATTTATATACACTTACCAGTGGAGAGTTCAGCTTTCATATTTTTGACATCAGCAGCGGTCACCTGCTTACCTGTTCTTTTCTTAATACTTTCGATAACTTCGTCCGTCGACTGACAGTGCAATATAACTGGTTTCAAGTTTTCTTTTTCTTCTGATGACAATCTTCTACTCAACGGATCACAAACCATCCGCGAACTAGTACACGGATGGTTGTGAGACATGTTGTAAGATTTTATAACGTATTGTTGACCCTCCAATCTTACATGAAACATCGATTGGCAATTTAAAACTTAGACCTTAAATGTAACACATTAGTTAGAGTCCTCACGGTTTTTTATTCACATTCAGACCTTCTGATTTACGTTTACGACCAAACGTGCAACGAAACACTATGAACAAGTATTTATATCTCACATCCTTTGAATCAGACATTGTTGGGAATGGATATACTCCACACCATTATGTCGGATAGAAGAAGCAGAAACGAAAAGGATGAATAACAACTGGAAGTAGCTGGAAAGGATTGCACATGACAGGGTTGGGCGAGACTCTAATTTAGGGACGAGCCAATCAGAAACGTTTGAGCAATTTCAATTACTAGCTAATTAGAAAACATAAAGTAAAAATATATTACAGGAAAGTAACGAATTACAGTAGATATTCTTCTTTTACCTGATTTAAAAACTTGTTGAAGTTTGATAAAGGCTCAGAAGTTCTGAATTCATAATGCATATGGTATAGAAACTCGTCCATAGGGTTAGAGGCTAGGGTTAGGGTTAAGTTAGGGTTTAGGCTTAGCTTAAGGTTTAGGGTTAGAGTTAAGGTATGGGTTAAGGGTTAGAGTGCTAACACGCGATCGGTTCGCATCGGTTTTAGAGAAGAGGTGTTTATTGAGATGCTACAACCCTAACCTAAACCCTAATCCTATGGACGAGTTTCTATACCATATGCATTATGAATTCTGAACCTTTATGAAACCTTAACAAATTTTTAAATCAAGTAAAAGAAGAATATCTACTGTAATTCATTACTTACAATGTATTTTTACTTTATAGTTACTGTCTATTGATTGTCTAATAATTGTCAAGGTCATTTAAGATTCGTTCAAAGGTTGCCTTTAAATTAGAGTCTCGCCGATGTTCTTACTTACGCCTGTTACTCCTAATGGAGCATAGGCCGCAGACCAGCATTTTCCAACCTACTCTGTCCTGGGACTTCTTTTCGAGTTCCATCCAATTCTTGTTCACTCTTCTCATGTCTATCTCCACTGCCCTGCGTAGTGTGTTCTTTAGTCCTCCACTTTTCTTTTGGCTTTAAGGAATCCATATCAGTGCTTGTCTTGTGACGCGATTGAGTGTATTCCTCGATGTGTGTCCTATCCACTTCCGGCGCTTCTCCCTGATTTTTTCCTCCGTTGAAATGTGATTTGTACTCACCCAAACTAGGTTGTTGCTGATAGTGTCTGGCCAACGGATCCGAAGTATTTTGCGTAGACAACTGTTGATAAACACCTATATCTTCTGGATGATAACTTTTGTAGTTCTCCAGATTTCCGCCCCATACGGTAGAACTGTCTAGACAGTTGTATTGAAAATTCTGATCTTGCTTTTGGTTGACAATTGTTTTGAGTTCCAGATGTACTTCAGTCGTAAATTCTGCTCTTGCTTTACCGATCCACGCCTTCACATCTGCATCAGATCCACCATGTTCATCGATGATGCTGCCCAAATATGTAAACATTTTTACATCTTCCAAAATAGATGCACCACACAAAAACTACGAATGCTTTATTGCGGAAAAATTCATTTCACTTCTGTTGAAGTGACAAGAATTGTGTGAAACCTACGAATCTGTTCATAAACGTCTTTTTCATCAGAAAATGAAGATTAGCTGATTATTAGAACACTTGATTGAGATTATTCCATGGATACTCATTTAGCATACAACCATGAAATCGATAACATGAAATGCAATATGAAATGGCATTTCAAAACTGAATAGATCTGTAGAATTATGATCTACTATGATATTGGTACTGCTCTAATAATAGACCTAATCGTAAATTTGTAGATTTGTCATGATATAACTGCCTAATCTATAAGATCTTACGTGGAAGTCACACCATCGACCACACCAACTCACTGTATCGTATCAATTACCAATACATGATGTAGAACAAGGTTAGGCTAGAGGAAGAAGAATATATTTATTATGAATAGAAGATATAAGGTAACATTCAGCAGAGACCACGCCTGCATAGTCAATTTGATGTCAGATCAACGGGTAAGTTAGTAGTTAATTCGCTTTGTGCAAACTTGAGTTTGTATCACGTGAGGAGTAATGGTTTCTTTAGAAGTGGGGATACACATCACTGATCTATACCAATCGTCATGAAAACTGGCTTTGCGAAATTTTATCTACAGACTATAAACATCGAACAGGATTTAAATCAATCAAGATAACTCCGCAGCAACGTCAACTAAATAGACAAATTTGGGATTATAAACACAAACATAGACGACAGGCTATTTAAGTATTCACCTACAAATGCTTCCTTACGTAACAATTCATTTGAACTCTGTTGCAAAATCAAGATGAATGTCAAAACCGAATGGCATTTCGAAATGCATTTAATCTCCTGCAAAATGTGATCGCTCACACCTTACCACAATATCCAGCTACAATCAATATTCAACACAAATACACAGTTGGCAAATAGTCCAGTGTAATTATCCGGAATATTGATCACAGTGACATAGTCAATAAAAGTGTGACGCATTAACTAATGGAGTCTAAAAGCATCGGAATGATCGTTCATAGTCCCATTGATTGATGAAATTGAAACGCCATAAATAGAAAATACTATAAGAAGACTTTCAGTGAACTCATTTGAAATAAGGTGGTAAATGATTACAGAGTTTATGCATAGCTAAAGTAAGACAATCTATGAATCCACATCAAAGCTGTTGGCTTTCACTTCAGTTTCTCTATAGAAAAGTAGTAGTCTTTTGTAAAATGAAAATTTCATTCACCTTTATTCCGTATGCGTGGGTGTTTCGTGTCTATAGGTGACCCTCGTGCTATTGATAGAAGAAACCAAAGATGTAGTGAATAGGACTTTATTTCGATCTTCGCGCAGTCACAGTGGAGCGTGGGATTATCTGTTCAGGCAAACAAGAGGCTTTCAACATTCAATATAAGATAATACGGAATATAATGCTTATACAAAATAAGGAAGTGAATGAGTACTTGAACAATACTGTTTTGGCATATGCTTGGTTGTTTGGGGTCAACTCTTAACCAACCAACCTATGCTGTTACATTAGCTTCCCCCTAGAATCGACTTCCGTAGGAACATTGGTTCGATTAACCTATCTATTAAAAACACCTTAGTTCTATTTTTCATCCCAAGAAAAATTATCAACTCGCTCAATGTTTGACTTACAATTAGTGGCAACTAACGCTGTCAGCTGTCAACGTTAGTCCATGGATGTCTATTCATTTACTAGCTTGTCATCTCATTTTGTAGCATGTGATTTTTTCTACAACTATCGCTGACGGTTTGCTGCGTGCTTTCAAGAGAAAGAGTGAGACTGTGGAATAAGAATATCTGAGGAAGTGTCGCGAGCGGGCTACCCAACACCATGTTGGTGAGGTACGGTTTTTCCATGCTCAGACAGGCTATCAGGTATTTACTCACCTGCCTCTTGAGTCGCCATCAAGTAAAAAGTAAAGAAGAATTTACTTCAAAAGTAATGATGAAAACCAATCAAACCTGAAGAACTGCTCCACTGCCTGCATCAAAATAATAAGATACAAAATGGAAATACATAAATATAATTGATAATTGTTCGGTTCCACGTAAGTGATTGGCCTCCAGAACGAATTGGTATTCTGGAAGGAAATAGACATAGTTTAGCCATCTTGTGTACGAAAAGGTATGAAAACAAAAAATACTTTTTTATAATGCATATATGTAAAAGTGTAAACTTGCTAGAATTTGGACTCATTGACAAATCCGTTCAAATGTGTGACATTGGGACTATGACGACCGCCTTTTATAACCAGGTACGTAACCATGGGTGCATAATTTTACTCCATAAAACGGAAGAGAATATACGGTTAAAGAGGGATAAAATTGTGTAGAGTATGAGGATCAAGTACAGTTGTGTCAAATACTCTTTTCTGGTTTGATTTGAATATGTATGATATATTGTAGCAATATTTCGTCAATTCATCCAAGTAACGAATTTATCTGCACCTTAGAAGTGTGTAAGTCCTATTACTCATTAGTGTTATGAATGATTAATCGGTGAAAGGAAAGATTGCAGTAACCCCCTTGTGGTCTGATGCGGTCTAATGGCTAGGCACACGGTCGAGCATTCAGGAGGTCGGAGGTTCGAGTGCGTCTGGGCACGCGTTTTTGTTCATCAAAACCCCCTTCAATACGATGTTTGTTGGCCATAAGTTGCTCAGATATGAAAGAAAGATAACAGGAGGACGGATTGATATGTCAAAATGCCATATTGGAATAGTACAAGTTCTTTGTTTGGATTACTAATAATACCATAGAAAAAAAATCTACAAGTTTTGTAATTTCCATTTTACGTTATACTTAAACCAAGAGAAAAAGTATATATATATATAAGTTACTGACATAACATGCCTTTTTTATAACGCTAGTGTTAAGTTCCAGGGTTTTGTATGGACCACTAATAATAATTGGTTTAACGTTAACCTGGCTGTGATAGTCATATCGTTAGTTCAATGTTATGATTACTTAACAGTTCCTTTATAAGTTGTGTTTAAAATTAGCTATGTGGAATCAATGCGACACTGTACTATTTCTCCACGGTTATTGATTCTTAAATGTCAAAAATTTAAAAAAATCTGAATATTGCCAATAAAGATGGGTTATATGATCACACTAAAAAGCATGCTGCAGGAAAACTGGTTAAGTCATTACATAAGTTTCCTAAACATGAAAAAAAATGATAAGTACTTGGCCATGGTTTAATCCAAAATGTTTTGTCTAGAAAACCACTTATTAATAGTAGTAATAATCGTATCAAGCTACTAAACATATCTTCGACCGAAAACTTTTAGAAGTAGTTCATATGGTATATATGTATAGCCAGACTACGTGAAAAATGTATATAGATATATAAGAAGTACAGCCAACATAGTTAATTAACCAGAAAAAGAAATTATAAAACTCGCCTGGGTTGCTTTTTGCATTCGTTGTATTTGCCAGTGTTAGTTGTATGAGTTTGATTAAAATCCTCAGCCATCGTTTCGGAATACCTAGCTTGTGTCCAGTATTAAAAAAATATTTGACATAACACTTATATATTAAAGGTAAAAGGTCTGGAGAGTTGTAGGTGAGGCGGAATGAGGAAAAAAATATTTTTAAGTAGATGCAGGGTCTGATTAGCTACGTGGTTAGATTTTATCCTGCAGCCGAAACTGTCAACATGCTTGACTGACTAATTGGATGTGCCCAGCGAACCGTTTTAGTCATTTGTAAAGATTTATCATCTTTACATTTCGATTCCGTAATGGATTTGTCAGTTAAACGATCTAACAATACATATGGTGGTTCATGATCTAGATAAGCCGGCTTTAGCCTATCAATACTTATTGTGTCGATGTTTCCATGTTTTCCTATCACGAAATATTTAGATTTTCTTGAGGCGACTTTGAAAGGACCTTCAAACGGAGGACTGAAGGGTGATTTTATTTTGTCACATCTTATCCAGACGTGCGTGCAATTGCTTGGGTCTTTAGGTACATATACGGCGCGCGATTGTTCGCGAGTATTAATTGGTTTAAGTTTGGACATATGGTCCCGTAGTTGATCTACGTAATTTTCTAAATTAAGTTTTTGACTGTTAGTATTAGGGTTAATAAATTCACCTGGTAGTCTCAGAGTTGTTCCGAAAACCAGTTCCGCAGCTGAACACTGTACCTCAGTTTTGACAGATGTTCGTATTCCAAACATAACTAATGGTAGGAATTCTGTCCACTGATTGGGGTTTGAGTGAGATATAAGGGCGGTTTTTAGCTGACGGTGAAAACGTTCTACCATCCCATTAGCCTGAGGATGATATGCAGTGCAGCGTATCCTATTGGAGCCTAGAAGTTTAGCCAAGTTATTAAATAGTTCGGATCCGAATTGCTCTCCTCTATCCGTCGTTATTGTTATGAGTGTAGCAAAAATGGTTACCCAGTTCTGCATGAAAGCTTTGGCTACTGTTTCCGCTGTGATGTCCGCTATCGGGATGGCTATAGGGAATCTGGTAAATCGATCTATGCACGTAGAAAGATAATTAAAACCGTTTGAACGTGGTAAAGGACCTACCAAGTCGATATGCACATGTGCAAAACGTGCATCTGGTTGCGAGAAAACAACTATGGGTGAATTTGTGTGACGATTAATCTTTGATTGTTGGCATGCTGAACACTCTCTAACCCATTTGTGTACATCCTTCTGTAAATTCGGCCATATATATCTGGCATTGATTAGTTTAGTTGAAGCTTTTGCGCCAGGATGAGACAAAGAATGAAAGTTATTATATATCAACTTTCGCATATTTTTGGGAACGAAAGGTCGCGGCATTGCCTTGGTCGTGTCACAGTAAATTGGAATACCATCGATAGGTGATGGGAACTGTTTTAAATTAAGACTTGAATTGTTTGTTTTAAGTAGGTTTTGTAATTCTAGGTCCTACTCTTGTTCGTGTCTCAACGTCTCGAAATTTACTGTAGACTGCTGTAGCACGTTCATTTCTAGTCTGGATAAAGCATCTGCCGCCTGATTGTCCTGACCTTTGACATGTCGGATATCGCTTGTGAAATGTGATATATAGTCAAGGTGTCGGACTTCTCGAGGTGAGTACTTATCGGCTCTCGCTTTTAATGCATTCGTCAGTGGTTTGTGATCCGTAAAGACTATAAATTCCCTACCTTCCAACATGTGTCGGAAGTGTTTAATAGTCAGGTAGATTGCAAGAAGTTCTCGCCCGAAGGTAGAATACCTTGTCTCAGCTGGAGCGAGTCTTTTCGAGAAGAAAGCAATTGGTTTCCAGGCGTTTTTAACCAGTTGGTTAAGGGTACCGCCTACTGCTTTATCTGAAGCATCCACCATCAAAGCAAGTGGGGAAAGAGAATTCGGATATATCAACGTAGTTGCTTGAGCCAGTTAATCTTTAAGCTGTTTAATAGCTTCTACGGCGTCAGAAGACAGTTTGAATTCTTTTGGTTTTCCTTTAAGTGAATCTGTTAAAGGTTGCATTAATTGTGCACAACCTGGTATGAATCTGCGATAAAAGTTAATTAGACCTAGAAAGCTTTTCATTTGTGTTAGAGAGCTAGGTATCGGGTATTGTTTGATGGTATCCACTTCTTTTTTTATAGGTTTACTCCCTTTTGGGCTTATTGTGTGACTGAGAAATTCTAAAGTTTGAACACCGAAAACACACTTTGATGTATGTTTATTCCATGTTCATTCAATCTTTACAACACTGCTCGTACATGCTCTTCGTGTGATTGCAAATCGGGGCTGACAATTAACAAGTCGTTTATATACCCCTGCGCAAATGGCATATCTCGAAGTAGGTTATCTATGAATCTTTGAAATGTCTGTGCCGCATTTCTCAGGCCGAATGGCATGCGTACAAACTCGAATAAGCCAAAGGGTGTTGTAATAGCTGTCTTGGGGATATCTTCATCAGCCACCGGGATATTGTGATATGCCCTGACTAAGTCGATTTTAGTGAATATGTTCATAACCTGTAAACCGTTTGTGAAATCCGTTTGGCTACTGAGTCCTTGTTGGGATGATGATGGATATGATGATTACTACATTGATTGGGATGTTGGTGACAATGTTTGAGGTTATTGATGATGTCGATCACAATGCTTGAAGTGACGAAAATAATAATAACAATTATGATCATTGTTATTATTAATAATACTATTATTTTGTTGACGATAATGTTGATGATTCTTTGGATGATGATAATTTTTTATCATAGAAATGTAGAATGCTCGCTTGAATTTTCAATTTTGTGTCTGGAACTAATGAAGCGTATTATGAATTGTTGAAATGTATTAGAAGCGTCTTGTTTGATCTGGCTTTGATTATTAGTGTAGTGAGTGTGCATTCACACTTTGTATGGTTGAACAAGAAAGAATCAAGTGTGAAATAGCTTGAAACATCTTTACCAATTTTATGTAATTTAAAGGCAACTAGATTGTGGTTTGGATGCGATATCAAATGACGATAGAACAGTTATTGATTTCCGTGAAAAATTCGCGGTATGTTGCATTAAAATGTTCACACTGATTTGACCCATGGCTAGAATAAATGTTCGCTCGTTGTAGTTAAGCAGTAAATGTTATATAGCCTGAGAGCCACTATTGTAAATGATTGGCACACTGGGGAGGAATGTTATCACTACATGCAGATTACTCATAAGATAATTGAAGATTCGACCGCGTGATGGACTGAATTCTTGTTTTTAGCCTAGTCATTCCATTTTTTCTGCTCACATCAGGTGTTCAATAAACGTGTTTTGTTACACTCGAATAGGACACAATCAACCCAAAAGATTTGTATACACCTAATCTAACTAAACTGTACGAATAATTTACTTTATCTGGTATTCATTTAACGTTTGCTTATTGCTTGTATTTACACTTGTTAGTGGCAGTCATTGTTATTTAAGCGATTATTCGAAAGCCAAAAGTACTTTAATAGAGCTTTGATGATTGCTTATATAAGAAGAGAATAACTTCAACACAGATTCACAGTAGTTGAATGGTATTTGACAGTTAGAGTACACTAATGATTGGTACAAATTGTACATCATTTCATACATAGAGATATCTGCGGCATGTGTGTCGATGATATTCGGTTCTGTACTATTCTATGTGAACTCGCTGTGAGTGCTTGTGTGTTACAATCACAAATAGTGTCTAGAGATGACACAGACTATCGAGTCTATTTTGAAGGATGGTTTTTTGCCTAATAATATCTTCCACAAGTGTTTGCTTTGCGACACATGCTTGAATGAACCTCTGGCCGCCAAAATGTCCGCCTTGTCAAAAATGCAACTGTTCCAACGCTAAATGTCCTCTATAGAGATTGCCAAAAACAAATTAATATAACAAAGTATGAATCGATTAGGCCGAAATGCCATCATGACCTATGGATATTGAAGAGCGTCTACTGGAGTGTAAGTCTTTGAGAGCTTTCTCAAGAGACTAATTTATAAGTGAAATTAGTCTCTATATGTCTATTTCAAAATGATGACTGTCAAATATTGATCTGGCCTTTTGAAACCAAATACATCACCCACTTAGAATGACGACATAATTTTCTTAAACAGATAATGTAAGACAGAAGTGGGTTACTGGAAAAACGATATTTTATGAGGGATACAGAAGCATTAACACTTCTTAGTTCACTAACTGAGCTTTTTGTCCTTTCCTGAAAAACGGTTGATGAACAACCCAAACCAAGCAGTAATTAGTTGTGTTTCAATACACCACAAAAACTGGCAATCGTTGTCAAAACTGATAAAAATTTATCTTCGGAGGTCTGTAGACAAACGCTTTTGAATGCAGCTCCACAGCACACTTCAGGTTAATGAACTCAACTGAAAACAACTCCGGCATCAACTGTGGAGTATATGTGTCCCGTAAAACTGGATTTCAATGTCCAACGCCTACTTCTTATCCCTCTACATCATTTTTCAAATGCATGTATCAGCTTTTAAATCAGAGCATCGGTATCTTGGATGAACCTGATAAAGACAACTCTAGTGTAGACGTTTTCAAATAATAAGCTTTGAGTGAAACAACTGACCGTGTCAACAATAAAATAACGGAAGGAAATATAATTAATCTTGATGATATTGAGTTAAAAATAGGTTGTCTTCAATAGTAATGTATAATCAAGTGACTAAAAATGTAAGTTCCAAATTTGTATTGATAAGATACTTCGACGACTCACTTTATAATATTGACTGTCGTTAATTCGAAATATTATTTTCCAGTGATGAGAATTCATCACAATAAACATTCACAACGGACTGATTGTTGATTGCAGTAATCACGAAACCACGTATAAACAATACTACTAATTTACAAATAAAATATTCAGGAGCTCTTATAAAAAAGTCAGTTGGTTCAGTTGAATGAAAACTATGACGCGAATAATAAAAACTGAGTTTAATATTTAATCAATAAAAGTGCATTAGTTATTACATAATCAAGTATCAGAATTACATGAAGAAATTTAACAAACTACAGAAAAGAACAATGAAATCTAAAGTTTTTCAATGAAACATGAAATAGAAACAACCGTGTCAGAATATTTGAAGTGAGTTATCAGATGCTTATATGAATCATTCATTACTTATTCTTTTGACGTAGAAGTATCTCCAAATAAAAACACAGATACATACAATTATTAATGATACGAATAATGGTATCACGATATATAAGTAGTAGCGTGATGAGCTCTGACTATCCACTTTACTTAATTCGACAGTGACATTCTAAAGAAAAACGAAAAAAAGTAGCATTAGTTACAAAATAATAAGTATTTACCGAGTATTGGTCGGTTCCTTTGGTAGTTAATTTGACGTTTTCAGTCGACTGAACTTCGGTGCTCATCAAAGTGCTTTCACTTGAAATGGTGGGTGTTGGTTTATTCACTTCGTTAACCTCGGAGTTCTTCGAAATAAACAAAACAGTTGCATTCATTTAATATCATCAAAATATTCATTATACACTAATGTCAGTAGTGATGACAGAAGAGGATTCCACAATTAGTTATACACAGTTCGCATTTGTCCAATCATTTGAACGTGTAGTACCGATCGGACAATCAGTGTGATAAGTACACACCATTCAACAACTAATTGACGACTCGTATGTGTGATGAAATTTGTATTCTGGATATCACATCTAATCACCATTCGAATATAAATCAATAAACTGAAAATTAACAGCTTTATTGAAACAATCTTTCAAGGTTCTCAATAGAGAATCAGAAATCATTGTTCAACAATGTGAGTTGACAAAATCTCACCAATTCTCAAAACATCATACACATTGAATGAAATGAAGAATTATCATGTTTTTAAGCAATGATGTGAATTTGCGATAAAATCCATTGTATACTGTTTCCCTAGAAATAAAGCATCCTACTTGTATATGATTAGAAATGGTCAATGTACACAAAGCTTTAGTTCAGTCACTCAGGGTAGAATACACGTCAGTTCTTATTGGTAGAAATAAAATATTCTTTCGAGTAGATGTATTTACTCGCAATGTGGAATTCGTTCATATTGAAAACAACCTGATATGTTTAACAAGTAGTTACCTCGACACGGCAATCAATAACTTTCAAGTCATCAGTTTTTTGATCGTTACTTCCAATACATTTTTTAGCCTTTTCACACCAAAAGCATTTTGTTTTTTCAGTTTGACATGTTTCTTCCGTATTGTACTTCATACAGTATGCTATTAAAAAATAAGCTTATTTCATTTCAACGGTTAACTGTATTACAAACATGTAACAATAATGCAATAATGCGATTGTGATTTTGGAGTTAAGTGACTATTTCATTCACTGGAATACAGTCATCACATTGCATAATGCATTATTTAGTACTTTTTCAGATTCGCTGACATTTCACAACAGCATGTTTGAATTGAATGAAACTGCTTGGAATGTCAAGTATGATGGACGAGTTTTGTTAGTTGAATTTATTGGTTTTCAATAACAGTTTACCTTCAAACATGTACACACGATGTGGTCATTGAATTCATCAATGCGCACTGCATTTGATTTTCGATGGTTTTTATAGTGTTTCGATATTTGATATTGGTGAAATAAAGTCAGATGTTGTCAGATTGAAAATTCATTTTCAATTGCGTTGATTCAGTTGACAGACTTGGAAAAATTGACGATTTTCTTGAAGTATATGGCCGTATTATATTCAACAAAAACTGGAGTTTGTTTGATCATTGGATGATGGAATGATTCTCTCGGTAGTTGAAGTGTTATTTTAACACTTCAACACATTGGTGACTGAAATCTGTTTATAGTTACTCAATTTACATATTCATGAGAAGGAATGCATTTTCACACTGTGAAATTAATTCTGAAGTCAGCTATGATAAACTGTAATTTGCAGCCGTCCTATAACTATGCCTTCAATGTATCGGACAAGTGTAACGAACCAGAGATTTTAATGTTGTTTTATATTGTTTTTACAGTAATGACAAGCACGTAGAGTGTTCCCTTGAACTTAATACTTAGATTAAATTTGATATTACACATATTGAGTGAAAACATTAGACACTTCGTCATCCATGCATCATCAACTGATTGACACCTAATCTTTCTCAAGACAAATATCATCTCATCTATTGTTTTATGACAATGTGTTTAAGTTAATTTAATCTAAATGAAGACTTTAATATTAATTCGAAATGGGCCTGTTATCATTTGTTACATTCATTCATGAATCGGCGTGTAAATATTAGTTGTAATTGAAATGTCGATTGACACACTTAACTGACCACAAATACACATAAAATTGTCATTTTGTTTAAACAATAGTCAAATCATCAAGTGTGTAAATAGATAATGCTGATAATTTAAGGTTTAACATACTTCCGATAACTTCAAACTCCACCAACGTTCTAGTTTTTGCCCATTCTTGAGGGATCTTTAATTGATGTAATACAGCTTTTTTTTGATAAATTGAACAGAAAAAGACAATTAAAAATTTTGATTTGTTTTAATGTTTATCAAGTTGTTTGCATAATTTACGTTGCGATAAAAATAAAAAACATAAACATTTGCCAGAAAGGATTATGTGAAGATCGTTTAACATCTTCAAAAATAAGGGTGTACTATACTGAGTTTTGCAATTGATCAATGTTCAACCAGTATGTCAAAAAATGAAGTCGATAAATGTTCTGTGTTATTTTGCGGAGAAATTAATACAATCAACATTTCACATTTAAAATTGTAAATAAGCAACATAGAAAGTTACAAATCAACAAAGAATAATGACTAGCAGTGGATTCCAATGCGTGCGCTTCGTCTAATGTAGAACTTGTCAGCTGAATATTCCTGAATCTAAGCGGCAATATACATTTTCGCCTACATGGCTTGTGACGTAAGGCAAATTTTAAAAAAAGTCTATAAACTCAGCTACATCTTCCAAAAACACATGATCATTTCAATGAATCATGTTGATTGAGCAGTTTATAAGGAAAATATCGATTTCAAATACCACTCGTTTATATCTGTCTCATTCAAAACACACATACTTTTGCATTGAAGAATGATATAACTGAGGACTGCAAGTTTGATTATTGTACTGTTTGTGAGTGAATAAATGAGTGTAAATATCGTTTCGTTAATACGGTCATTCATACATAACAGCTCCCGTTAGTCAATAGGTCACCATTAGCATGAAATGTCTCCAAATAGCCATCCAAGCTTTTTCAATAAAAACGTTCATTCGTCCTAATTATTTCACACAACGACACCGGTTGAGTGAGCCTTAGCAAATATATGTTTGGTGATTTACTTCACTGTACATCAAAATGTTAACAACATTAGTTGAAATGTTTCTTACCGGTTTTACACTGGAATTGACGGAACATTTCTGCTGAGATTTGTTGCTCAAATTTTGTTGGAATCTGGAAAAACGTATTTGAATTTCAAGTCAAAATATGTCAACGCACAACCCTTTATAATAAAACCAATTATACTTAGGAGTGATGTGTCATCACTGAGATTATCTTATTTAAAAACAACCAGTCACACTTACATTAAGCGTACTGATATTCCCAAATTTTTTATCATGTGTGTTCCACCCAGTGTACATAGATATTTTGAATCATTCCAGTCGTCAACTTCAGTGAATGTCGATGAACTATCTATCTATCTATCTATCTATCGTGAAATGTGTGATGAATATCTACGTCAGCTGAAATGAAATGTGTTTGTGAATGACTGCAGGCATTCAATGCTCAAAACATTCAACAGTAAACATTCCGAATATCCGATCATCAGTAGATGTAAGAAAGCTTTAAAGTATACGCTTGTTTCTGTATAGAACCATATAACATACACTGTCTGTTACTGTTTCGTATGAACACATCATTTCTTTTGAAAGCAATTCACTTCTAATTATTGGTTGTTTTAAACAAATGCTTGATTGAAGTGTGTCATCAAAGTTTTGGTAGTAGTGTCAAGCAGTCTAATTGCACATTACAAAATGTTGATCACTTTCTAACGTGTTGCATGTAACTTGATACATTCGACAGAATTCATTACTTTGAAATGTTAGAATGATCTGAAATACGTGAAATAAAATTACATTTCCATTCAATTGTTCAACTTACTTTCTCATAATACATAGATATCTTTCCATTCGGATACATCAGAGTGATTACACTGCCGTCATGGTCTACAATGAGAAGGTAATGTACACATAGAATTTGAAAAAGAAAAAAATAAGCAAGTTATTGTTTGATGTAACACTGTGTATGCCTATTCACAAAATGTTCACTGTGCCATCTCAAATAATTTCTTCAGTTGAATTCGTAATAAATATTTTCAAGTGAATGAACGTCATGTTATAAAAAACAAGCATTCATTCTTCAACATGAATGTTGAACGCTTAGTTTGTGAAGCAGTATTATTATTGAAACAAATAATCATCAATGTTCTATTTAGATCTGATGGTTGGAGAGGTATCAAGCCTTAGTATATATGACATGAGATATGGAGTGTTTGTTTACGATTGGGACTTGTGAATTCAATTGATTGGGTAACATTTCAGTCGATTAAGTGATTCTGATCATAACGTTTATTTAAAGTAGAACAAAAATGAGATAAGGACTTAAAACATTGGTGGTGATTAATTTATTACTCATCAAATCTAGTCTTTTTCAGTTCATTTCATTTGTTCTCTAAATTCTAATCAATGTGACTAAACGGTAACTGGATTTCAACCATGATTCTGCCCTTTTTCCAAGAACAGCAATAGATTCTTAATTTTTCAGTTTCTGAAGAGAATCGAATCACGCAGTTTGTAAGTAATCACAATCAGTGAAGATGTAAGTGTTTATATTTCACATATGATCGAACGATCATTCAAAGTTGACTTACCTGAAATAGTAATTCCACGTTCTCTAATAAACCATCTGATGGCGAGAAATTCTTCTGAAATAATGAAAATCAAGCTGGATGTTTAACTATCTGCTTGCACAATATCTATCTCTTTTGATAATTGTTTATTTTAACACGGACTGCCTTTGCATACAAATTATCATCTTCATTTTCAGATTTAAATGAACCAATATAGTTAAATGCTCACTAATCCCTTAAGAAGAAGTTTCAATAGTTATTATCATTTCAACGATATGATGAAAGTTTCAATACAAACAACGGAGAAGAATATTTCACATACGTATCATTTGTTCTAGTAGCTTGAGACTGAGTTAGGGATCTTTAGTATATATCTGACAATACCCAAACAAAACCATATTCGGAGATTCTGTTATTCATCAGTTTTCATAACTGACCGAAATGAATGTATATTTTATTCCAGTAAATTGTCTTGTACTAGCAGACCGTTGGTGGTCGTTCACTGGTTAACTGTTACAGGTAGTGCCTGAATTCGAAGTTCACAGCCACACAAATATTATCACAATGATGGAGATGAATGTTTAATTGTCATCAGACAACAAATCAGAGACATTAAACTTTCAAAAATCTGGTTAATGCTAGAAAAGTATTGGAGTAGATTGAACAAACTTAAACAGTTCATAGACTTCAATAATCCAATATCAATTTTTGTTGTGCATGTGGTCAGTTTGATTCATACAGCCTACCAAGAATTATTGTGTCGGTGAGGTGTCTTCTTATTTGTAGTATCGATAGACTGTAGGGTAGGTTATCTTCACTTTGACCATAACATCACCTGATTTATCACTTCTACTCAATCAACGTGTATTTATTTTGCAGAGAATCTCTGTTTTATTTAATATTTTCACTTGACAGTGTTGTGCAACACAAACAAACAAAGCAATCATCATGTGGTGGTCGGCATTCGTGTATTAATCAAGTGAAATACTGAATCACATATGCAAAATAAATGTGAGAAAAAGAAACGAAACAAGCTAAAACTGAATGGTGAATGAACTCACCTTTATCCAAAAGCTCTACATTAGGTATTTCGGCGTCTATAGAATATTTAATTTGTCCCAGTAAACTGTTTGCGAATATCTGTGATCCAAATTGGTTCTCTTCATAAAAAAATGCAACATGATTGATAATTTTACATTGAATGAATAAAATGCTTTGGAAGTAAACTAAAAACTTATATGAATTTGATGAACTGTCTTTGGTTTGCTGTAAAGAATCACATTATTTTTACAATTTGATCAGGAGAAGATATTCAAAGAAGTTTTGAATCTCACAAGGAGCATAAAACTATTTCCTTATAGAAGTTCAATTAACTTCGATTCATGGAATGAAATATATCAAGAAGACTCAGAAACCATTTTAGTTCAATAAAAATTATTCACTTACTTCTGCTAAACTTCTCAATCTTAGAGACATCACTATCGTAAAATTTAAGCGAGGATTTCGGTGTAAGAGACTAAAATGATGTAAACATATGGATAAGTAACTCTACTACAAAATGAAGTCAACTCACTCCAAGGCGATCACTTAGATCAAAACTGCCATCCACAATCGGATGAGGTTGATCAAGACGAATCCTTTGTGAATATTGGTAATGAAGAGACTGTTGTGTGTATAAGAGTCTGACTAATTACTTACGTAATGATATGAATCGTTTTCAACAAGCATATTCTTATATTGCAACAATTCAAGTTCTTTACAGATATCTTGACATTCAAGGAATTTGTAAAGCAATACGATGATCGAATAAAGTAGTATAGATAGACTTGACGAAAACGTGAATCTAAAATGGTTGAGATGAAGAAAACAACAATATCTCATTGAATCAAATTTTAATTTCTATGATACAGTCAATAACGTCAAAAGCGTAATCAACAATTACCTCATCTTCTTATTCAAGGTAGTTAATAAAATTTAACCGGAAATTGTCCGGTTTATATAGACTTTTGAAGTGCTTGGTTGTTTCTTTCTGATTTGATGATTCAAATTAACCATTGAGAAGATCAAATTTTATAAAATCATATGTTTATTGTTAACCAATGAAGGAGATAGATGAAATGATCGTTATTCAATATTCTTCTAGCTATTGTAAACAAAGAGCTGATATTTATGCACTGTCGGTTAAAATTGATGACCTCCTTTGAAGAAACCTCACTTGGATGTAATTTACAATACATACAATACAGGTCATTGATTAACTTGTGGTTCAAAATGTTTGCTCGTGTGATTACAAATAAACAGTTTATTACTTGTTTTAGGCTGTCAAAAGACTGTGAACCATGCGTTATTTGGATTTGATTGTTTGAAATCAAAGTAACACAAACTGTTTTGATTGAATGTCGAAATTAAAGCGTCTTCACTTGAATTTTATTTCAATAAAAAAAACATTTTTTGTCAGTAGATTAAACCATCGTTGAATATGAAATTGTAACTTCTGAACAAAGCCACATCCATTCTATCTGACCATCATATATATTATACCACTGACTGTTAACACGTGTTCAGATCAACAGAGATAATATTTTTCATATTGATCACATAGAAATTAAAGTGATCTTTTTCCGTAAGATGAATTGAAGTTGTTAGTGATTGTATTCAAAGAAACACAATGCAATTCATTAAGAGTGAACTGTTGAAAATTGAGAACAAGTTGTTGAGTCAGACACAGTTTTGTGGTTACAATAGTGATTATTGTATCAAATGGTAACTAATAAACTTGTTAATTCACAAGAGAAAGACCGATTTTCATTAAGGAATTTCATCGAATTATTTCCACATAACACTTAGTCTTGTATTCATTGTTATCGGCGTTAAAATATACGAGTAAATCACTGTGAAAAGATAAAATCAAGTGTACACTTAATTTGCGTTAAACATCAAAGACTGATGAACGAATAAAAGTTGATTTCTTGTAACGAATTAATAAATTCAACATAACAAGTCTGCAATATTTTTTCCCAGGTAATAATTAAATCAATTTATCCCGTTCGATTTCAGATTGTTAATCTACTCAACCTATATCGGTACTTGTCAGTTTTTCTTCACTCTTTTCTCTTTTGTTATAAAAGAAACTTAGTGAAATATCTTGTGCTCAGTATTCTATAAAATATCAATCATATACTATTGAATAAAGGTGATGATCATAATAATATTGATAAATCATTGTCATAATTTCCCAAAGAAATTTCATGCGGAGAGCAGAAACGATGGTCATAAATTAAATGTTGAGCATTACCATTCTCAGATTCATCACTGTCTACTAAATACCATGCGGTTTTCCCTAAGAGTCATTTAAACAACATGATCAAACAAAAACAAACTTGTTGTAGTGAAGCTGAAAGGAAATGAGTTCGAAGGTGCTAAAATGTAACTTGCAGATTTGAGTGATCTGAGAAGGTAGAAAAGTTTACTCCATTTTCCATACTCAAGAGTTGAAAAAGCATGCACTGATTAAACAATAGATGATAAACTAAATGCAATTCAACAAACAATTTCAGAGGATGGCATTCAACCCATCATGATTATTTATGGTAATTTGAAACCGGGATAACAAGTTGAAAAATTTCACACAGCTTCAACGAATTTTCAACTCTTGAATATCAAACTCAAGGATGAATTGCATCTGGGATTTATAGAATACATTAACCACATCAATCAAAAGCGCATTATAATCTGCAGTTTTTGAACTATTTACTTCAACAAGAAAAGCATTCGCGGAAAATTAAAGGGTCGACGGATAAATCGAACCGCCTAAATGTTCATCGACGATCATAAGCGCAACAGGTAAAAATAGTGATAAGATAAATATACTTGCTTAAATTCATGCCTATTGACAGTCTTAATTTATGACATGAAGGCAGATAGTAATGACAAATTACAGTTCCATATACAATAACAAGGATTGTTCGATAAATCATGACCATAATGCATTCGACAGCAAGAAAGTAAGGTTGAAGTGATTTAGAAGATAAAATTTTCAAACATGAACACATTATACTCTATGATTTGTATTATTTTCGACATTAACACAACATTTCCTTCTTTCGTCTACTCAAAAATGTTCACACTGAGCACTGTCAATTGACGATTCAGTAAGGAATATAAATGGTTGAATATTACTTAGAATGATCACATCTACTATTTGAGTTCTTTGCATCTAATATGCGTTTCCGCATAACAAATATTTTTCTAAAAACAATGATAATGATGATGATCATAATAGTTTACACGACCCGAAAGTGTGATTTTGGAGAAAAAAACATCAGTCTGTTGACCTGAGTTGTTGTTTGTAGAAGTGTTAATGGTTTCAACTTTCTTCTTCTTTATCATCACATTCTATCTAAATAATCAAATATAATGGCTTTCACTTTTCTTTAATGAGCCTGATATAAAACTGAAATAGAATAAGGAATGTCGCTCACTAATGATACACCCACGTATACGGAATAAATATGAATGAAATTTTCATTTTACAAAAGACTACTACTTTTCTATAGAGAAACTGAAGTGAAAGCCAACAGATTTGATGTGGATTCATAGATTGTCTTACTTTAGCTATGCATAAACTCTGTAATCATTTACCACCTTATTTCAAATGAGTTCACTGAAAGTCTTCTTATAGTATTTTCTATTTATGGCGTTTCAATTTCATCAATCCATGGGACTATGAACGATCATTCCGATGCTTTTAGACTCCATTAGTTAATGCGTCACACTTTTATTGACTATGTCACTGTGATCAATATTCCGGATAATTACACTGGACTATTTGCCAACTGTGTATTTGTGTTGAATATTGATTGTAGCTGGATATTGTGGTAAGGTGTGAGCGATCACATTTTGCAGGAGATTAAATGCATTTCGAAATGCCATTCGGTTTTGACATTCATCTTGATTTTGCAACAGAGTTCAAATGAATTGTTACGTAAGGAAGCATTTGTAGGTGAATATATAAATAGCCTGTCGTCTATGTTTGTGTTTATAATCCCAAATTTGTCTATTTAGTTGACGTTGCTGCGGAGTTATCTTGATTGATTTAAATCCTGTTCGGTGTTTTTATAGTCTGTAGATAAAATTTCGCAAAGCCAGTTTTCATGACGATTGGTATAGATCAGTGATGTGTATCCCCACTTCTAAAGAAACCATTACTCCTCACGTGATACAAACTCAAGTTTGCACAAAGCGAATTAACTACTAACTTACCCGTTGATCTGACATCAAATTGAGAGTTCTAAGCTGTTAGGTTTGAAGCTTCACGGGTTCACTTAGACTGCGAACGAGAACAATACTCAGTGACCAAAGACCCCTAATCTAATTATTGACGCGTCCCAGCCCCGCTATCTAGAAGGAGAAGTCCAGGCTTGGTATGGAAAATATATTCTGCATGCAACCAGAAACGAGCGAGCAAGCAAGCAAGCAGCAGCGAACACTCAGACACAAATTAAACGTATATATATATATATATATATATATATATATATATATATATATATATATATATATATATATATATATATATATATATATATATAAAATCGATATTGTCATATTAAATGTTATTTTTAAACATGACTCATTCAGTTCATCACTCGACAGGCATTCGAATATTTAGTCGATAAGTTCATCATGTGACTTCCTTCCAAATATTTAATCGATGAGTCAATCGATATGATAAAATTACAAATATGAATTTTGGGAATATACCGTCCCAACACTCCTCCCCTTTTTAATAGCGCGCTTTTCTGGGGTCGACTTGCATTTTGACTGTAGTTCGCCGCTGACGGAGAGGCCACCTTCTGGGACGGGGATCAGCTTGCTGTTGAGCTTCTTGTGGTGGGGCTGCAGGTAAGTTGAAAGTATCAAGCAAGATGTCGAGGGGAAGATTTACTGCATTTGATGGGTGGTCTGGGGCAATCCGCTTACGTAGTTGGTTTCGGTGTCTAGTCCACGTGTCTCTTCCCACCTTTACTTCGTACATAACTTGACCTAGTCTTCCAATCACACGTGCTTCGATCCAAGGACCATGATTTGCTCTGTAGTCTCGAGCGAACACGGGGCATCCAACTTCGTACGCTGGAAGCTTCTGAGATTTGGTATGAGATGGTGTGGATCTTGGGCACATGAGACTGTGGATCGTCCTCAATTTCCTTCCCATCAGGATCTCTGCCGGGGACTTCTGCTGTGTTAGCATATCACTAGGTGTTGTTCGGTAAACAAACAAGAAATTCTGTAGTGTTTCTACTGTCGTCCCCTCCCCTTTCGACTTCATTAGAGCTCTCTTGAATGTATCTACAAATCTTTCTGCTTGTCCATTTGACTGTGGGTGATAAGGTGGAGAGCGGAAATGCTTGATCGATAGGCGTTCGCAAAATTCTTGAAATTGACTTGAGGTGAATTGCGAACCATTATCGGAAACGATTATATCCGGTAATCCGTTGCGAGAGAACATCTCTGTCAAAAGTTGTATCGTTTGAGTTGTCGTTGGTGGCATGACGGGAACGATTTCTGGCCATTTCGAGAAGGCGTCAACAACGACTAGATAGGTGATTCCATTAATTGGGCCTGCGAAATCGACATGTATCCTGGACCAGGGATACTTAGGCTGTGGCCATGGGACCGGCAGTAATTTCGCGTTACACTTGGCTGCTTGCTGACACTGTGCGCGGTCCTCTGTCAATGGGGAGGCAATAACTGCATCTTCGCCGGCCGTATGATGTTCGCTGGTCGAAAACTCCGTCATTAGTTCTTTCGAATATGCTTCAGGTTCATGAGGTTGTTCAACCAGATGGCATACGGTGCTTAACGGAACGTCAGCTAAATGTAGCCGGTCATACCAGTCTAACCCAAGTAGATTAAGATCAGCTGGTGTAATGTAACATAACCCGGTAAACGTCGAATCATGAAAAGACACTGTACAACCTAGTTGTCCCAACAAACGTAGATAATTACCACATGCGTTTCGCGGTTTTTGTGTTGTCGGCACCAGGCGTGGTCTTCCCATTCTGATCCAAGATTTTCGTCAGAGAATCGTTACATCAGATGCAGTGTCTATTTGCAATCTAAGAGGGTGCCCATTAATATTAAGGGTAATAAATTTCCTCTCAACTGAGGTTGAGTTCTCACAGCTTGCTATTAGACTCAACGAATTCGTGTTGGATCTAGGCGTAGGTTTTCTGGTACCTCTGGAGTTGCTCGGCTTCTTTTTTCGACAAAAACCATCTTTATGACCCACCACATTACATTTCCTGCACCGATGTTGCTTATATGGACAGTATCGAACAAAATGCCATGCACCGCAGTGCCAGCATGGAGCAGGAGGATTTATTTTTGTCTGTCGACCTGAACTAGATGTAGCTGGGGCAGATTTATGCGAGTTGAGTGGTTGTTGGACTACATGAACTTCGGTACGATTTGAACCACCACGCTGGACCATTGTAGTATCACGCTGTAGATTGATTAGACGTTGATATTCATTTGCAATATCATTAAGAGTTAGTTTTGGGTCTTGGTCCAATCGACTTAGCAAACGTGTTCTAATGTCATTGAACTTCTGCGATTGAAGGCTGCAGATGAGAATGAGTGCTTTAAATTGATCTTCAGTAAGCGACTTCAATCGGAAACGTTCACATTCTCGGTTGACAATACCCACATGTGTGAGAAAATCATCATCTTCGTTCATAGTGAGCTTCAAACATCGATAGCGCGCATTGAATAGTGAGGAGTTGTCTCCGAATTGTTGGCTCAATGACTGGACAGTGTCGGAGAATGAACGATCGCGTGGGTTTAAAGGCAGGATTAGATTGCAATACTTGTCTAGTTCACTAGGACCCAACTTTCGAAGCAGCAAGCGGACCTTCCAAGCATCATCCTGGTTGGCAAAGTCAAATTTGAATAAGTCTTCGTAACGTCGAAACCACATATCAAACGTGACATTGGATTCTGGATCGTAATGAAACTCGGAGATACTGTTAGCAATACCATCAACTGATGGTGCAGTAGTAGTAGGATTAGAACTGCTTGGATGAGAATTAGACGTAAGCTTTGCATCTGCTAACATTTGAATAAGTTTCATCTGCTGCTCGAGTAATAAGTCAAGTTTAGATGGATCCATATTTCCGTAATCACCGTCGCCAAATTGTTAGGTTTGAAGCTTCACGGGTTCACTTAGACTGCGAACGAGAACAATACTCAGTGACCAAAGACCAGTAATCTAATTATTGACGCGTCCCAGCCCCGCTATCTAGAAGGAGAAGTCCAGGCTTGGTATGGAAAATATATTCTGCATGCAACCAGAAACGAGCGAGCAAGCAAGCAAGCAGCAGCGAACACTCAGACACAAATTAAACGTATATATATATATATATATATATATAAAATCGATATTGTCATATTAAATGTTATTTTTAAACATGACTCATTCAGTTCATCACTCGACAGGCATTCGAATATTTAGTCGATAAGTTCATCATGTGACTTCCTTCCAAATATTTAATCGATGAGTCAATCGATATGATAAAATTACAAATATGAATTTTGGGAATATACCGTCCCAACATAAGCATACTTGATCATTTTTCCAAGATCACCCTACAGAAGGTAACTGGTGAAATTCGTCCTAATTTACAATACATTCATTTGTTGATATTGCCTTACCGTGGATAACTAACTCTCAAATATTTACCATTCAATTCTTTCTTCCGTGACATAAATTATTTCACTATAATAGATAAATTTATCGTTACCTGATATTGTGGATTAATACATCCTAATGCTGACCAAGTGTCAGTGTTTACTGAATATTGATTAAGGTGTACATTCCAGTGGAATAAATTTGTACAAAGAGAAGAAAGTAAAAGGACATGAATAATTCAAATGATTAGAATTTAGGGAACACAAAGAGTGGATGCACAGAAGCCATTGCAAACGATTTGGAGCTGTCATTCAGGGTCTCTTACCATCGAGTGCTTTCATCTCGCGGTCTCTAACCAGGTAGTCTACACCTACCAACATGGCTTCGTACGCTTGTCAGTGACTTTACGTATTTGTGCTATGCTTGGGTGTGACCGCCCCACAGATTTCTTCCAACCTACTCAAGTGCCATTGAACATTTCACATCGGAGCAGTCAGTTTCTGTGCATACGTAACACGTGTTCTAGCCATCTCAACTGTGGAAGTTAATCACTTCATCAAATGATTTACCATCCTCACGTAGTGATCGTTTCCTAACAATTGCATTACTTACTCGGTGGTCCTAGGATATACGAGCAATGTTTCTAAGACACTAATGATCAAATACCAGTAACCTACGAATATACTCTACTCTTAGCTTGACTACCATTGGGTAGGACCATGAAAGACTGCCTTGCAGCTTCTTTCCTACATCCAGTAAGACGCAGACAAGTACGCGCTCGCACCAGAGCATAATCTGAATCTGAGAATGTGTTCTACAATGAGCGACAGTCTTCTAAAGACCCCCTTCACCGGTGAGTCTATTTGTGTCAAACGTTGGGACGAATTCGGGTGTCGCCATCTCAAAAGGTGTTTTTCCTTATGCTTAAAGTTAGAATTTGCAAGAAACAGGCATTTATCTGAGCATAGCTACAACAGACGGTTGCCATTATCTGTTATTTAAGCCACGACACTAAATGTCAACTAAGGTGTTTTTCTTTTTCGCTTCGTTTACCTACATGTGAATTATAAGCATCAGCCTCTATTACTACACCAGAGCGAGAAACCTTTCGGAGAAGTTCAAAAAGCTTTCTGTAAAATTCATCTTTCGCATCATCTGAGACTCAGTCCGTGTCTGAATAGGCAGAGACGACGAAGAGACACCGACGAGTGTCCCCACCTTTCCGAGTCCTTACTGTTCCGTTTAGTTGGACAGCGCACAAACGACTGTCTAGTGAGATCCAGTCTAAGTGAACTAGTTTTCCTCTAGGATTCAATGCTATACCTACACTGGTGAAGACAAGAGAACCAGCATCTCAGCTTCCAGATACACGAAGCTTGAGTCGAAATAGTTCATTATTTTGACATACTGAGGTCAAACGAACAATGCCATTCGGATCCTGTATGGTCGTTTTGTAGACGCAGAGCACATGGATGACGCGAGATTCTCAAGTCCTAGCTAAGGGAGCTTGCAGTCCTATTTGGCACAGTGTTCGAACATTAAATTCTCCTACATGTAGTTTAGCGTGGTTGAGAAAAGAATTAGTCGTGGAGATGAAAGAGTTGTTGGCAGTTGTAAGAAGGATATGATCTTGACCAACATGTCATCGTGTTCTGATGTCACTTTCCGGCTGCCTACTTCTCTAATTTACTCGAGGCCATAATGCATTCGACAGCAAGAAAGTAAGGTTGACGTGATTTGGAAGATCAAATTTTCAAACATGAACACATTATACTCTATGATTTGTATTATTTTCGACATTAACACAACATTTTCTTCTTCCGTCTACTCAAAAATGTTCACACTGAGCACTGTCAATTGACGATTCAGTAAGGAATATAAATGGTTGAATATTACTTAGAATGATCACATCTACTATTTGAGTTCTTTGCATCTAATATGCGTTTCCGCATAACAAATATTTTTTCTAAAAACAATGATAATGATGATGATCATAATAGTTTACACGACCCGAAAGTGTGATTTTGGAGAAAAAAAACATCAGTTTGTTGACGTGAGTTGTTGTTTGTAGAAGTGTTAATGGTTTCAACTTTCTTCTTCTTTATCATCACATTCTATCTAAATAATCAAATATAATGGCTTTCACTTTTCTTTAATGAGCCTGATATAAAACTGAAATAGAATAAGGAATGTCGCTCACTAATGATACACCCACGTATACAGAATAAATATGAATGAAATTTTCATTTTACAAAAGACTACTACTTTTCTATAGAGAAACTGAAGTGAAAGCCAACAGATTTGATGTGGATTCATAGATTGTCTTACTTTAGCTATGCATAAACTCTGTAATCATTTACCACCTTATTTCAAATGAGTTCACTGAAAGTCTTCTTATAGTATTTTCTATTTATGGCGTTTCAATTTCATCAATCCATGGGACTATGAACGATCATTCCGATGCTTTTAGACTCCATTAGTTAATGCGTCACACTTTTATTGACTATGTCACTGTGATCAATATTCCGGATAATTACACTGGACTATTTGCCTACTGTGTATCTCAGCATGTTTTACCCGTAATTTTGAGGGAACTGGTGCTCCCTGACGGATTCCATCCTGTGTCCCTCAGCTTCATCGTCAGAGACGTTACTGTTAATCTCTCCGGACCGCGACGAATGTATAGTATAAGTAAATGATTTTATCGAAAGTAAACATTTATTCAATTAATTCTGCTAATTTTTATTCAATGATGCATTGGGTTGTTTTAATTTTTGTTTAATAATTAAATAGTTTATTCCGTGAATCATTCAATGCTAGATCATTCTGGAAATCCTGGAGGCACTCGATAAACGTTTCAAATGATCTTGTTCAATACCTTTATGGTGTGTGCTACTTATATTGACATAAGTACTATATAACACGAGTCAGAAATGTAATGTCTGGCAGCAGAAGATTGGGAAGATCAAGAAAGTTAAGAGGCAAGTCTTCAACATTTGATACACATCGCATTGGTTTTAATGAACAGATCTAGCTGGTCACGTTCAGCCACTCATCCGAATCAGATCACGAGTAATTATGCTGTAGTATGCACTTTCTACAATTTTCTTCTAGATATATTTGTAGACACACCACAGTGATAGTACACATTTTGGTACTGAGAATTCATTGTTGTAGTAAACCATAGAGTATTGCATAAAACAAGCGACACTTTTATTACCATGATGATTATGTTGGGGACGTTAGATCCCCAGAACTCACTTGAGAAAGGACCTACTTTTGTCATTTTATTTAGAAAATTTGGATTTCTTTGTTTTCGCGCCAAAGGCATGTCGTATTTCCAAAAGGCAGATATCTTAAATGCTATTGGTTCGTTGCTTCTTTTAGTATATATATATATGTTTTGGATTGGGTTTGTTGTTATCGCTCGTTTCTTGCAGTTTGCAGAATATACTTCCCCATTTCAAGCTTGGACTTCTCTCTCTAGTTAGCGGGCCTGAGGCGCCTAGTTTACTAGTTTACTGGTCTTTGGTCAGTGAGTCTTGTTTCTCGTTCGCAGATTGAATGAACTCGTGATAACTTCAACCCTAGCACATTATTACTATTCAAATTCTTGATATTAGTTACTTGTGAAATAATTGTTGAATAAGTACACTTACATTTCTCTCTGCTTTCCTTTGTTTGCTCGTGAGCATTTTCAATTATGATGTTCTTTTATGACTATCAAATTGTATTGAGAATAATTTGTTTTTCTAAGAAATCATTTAAACCAAAGTATTGATCTGATATTTTTGACATGATATTGAATACTATTTATATGAGTATGTATTTTTCCAATCTGAGAAACATCGTAGATGAACAGGGTGGATCCTATGAAGATGTAAAGGTGAGGATCGGCAAGTCGAGGATATCATTAGTACAACTGAAGAACACCTGTAACTCTAAACAACTGTCTGTTAGCCAACATTTAAGTGATAATCTTCAATACGGAGCTAAAAATTGAAGAGAACTACCATAACCATCAATAAAACGAAACATGTATTTATAATCAGTTGTCTACACATGGTAATCAATAACCATTGATCGGATATAATCAGTAATAGCCTACTATAGTAGAGAATAAATGAGCTTCCAGCTGAGAAGGAAATTAGGGAGAGTCTTTGGAAGTGGATAGGGCACACACTGAGATGATGTGAAGAACTAAAGTTCTAATGAAAAATTGAGACTGGATGTAATTCAATTGTTTCTTTAGTGAGAGACGTTGATGATTTATACGTTAGCTGACGAACCAATCATTAATTAAGAATAGTCAATTCATCAGTTGTCATGATCCGTTCATTGTTATTGAGATTATCAATCAATATAATTGGTTATTTTCATTTCAAATTAGATTAATCATAATTATAGGATGATAATTTTTTTAGATTAAATCATTTAATTACTAACATCCGGTTAAGTAGTATCTGATTGTTAAACTTTGTACAAAAATTTTCAATTAATAATTGTATCTAATACTTTTAAGTCTGTATAAAACTAGAAATTAATCTTTTTGTAAGCACCAATGGATTGTGGTTAGGACCAATACCAGGTGAATTTAAATTCACCCTATTGCACAAACAAATGGCTATAAGAACTCAGTAGCTGAGTGAATAATGCGATGGCGCTTGAAGCGATCGGTACTGGGTTCGAGTCCCTTAGTGAACATCAACTCTGAGATGCAGGTACATCCAACTGACGTGTCCCAAATAGGACGAAACACGAGTCAAACTGGATTCCACTGCTAGCCACTAGCCACCGTTGCTAACAAAAACTTTGTGAATTAAGGCAATATCGAGACATATGCACAGTATGCAGATATGCCAATAACAGACTGTTCTATTGCAGTCTTAAACCTCAATGTGAAGATACAGGCGAAACAATATCAAGTGGACTAGAAATCAATCATTTCAATGTGTGTGTATGTAACTAAATTCGAAAGATCTAATTTGATATGTAAAGTCAATACTTGAAATACTTACAACTTGTCACATGTAATCGTCTCGAAATTACTTACATACTTACATCTGTTACTGCTGATGGTGGAGCATACGCCAATCACCAATATTCTTCATCCAACTACATTCTAAACACTCCTTTCCAGTTATTCCCATTTCCTAATTATCGTTTTCATGACTGTTTCCAATTCCTAATGCTCTTAGGACTTCAACGTTTTCGTTGCATTTCTGAATTCCAAATAGGCGATTGCTTTGTGATACAGTTTGGTGATTTCAGCTAAAGCTATCAAGGAGATACTCAGGTTTATCAGTATGCTGATTTATGGAGATTGTAGTATCTCCTACTAAAACCACGAGTCGATTTAAGCTAGACCATCATTGAAAGCCTGAAAGCATCGGATGGCCGTTTTACCCGCGTGTGCACATTACAATTCTGCAGGCAAGATTCGAACTCAGAACCTTTGGTCTAGCGCATGAACACTTAACCTGTAGACCACTGAGCATCCAACTCAGTTTTATCAACAGTGTTTAAGTCAAACTAGTAACGGAAATTCAATACACTTTTTTCTTCATTCAATTTTTTCCTCATAAGTTTGGGAAATTTCAGATTTCTTGTCATTAATTCCAGTCTGTGAATTGTTTGTACGTTTGAAGATTTTGCTTTTGCTGCTGTATGAATTGATTAATGCTGTCGGAGATGATTGATTGACATTTTGCAAATGAAGAATTTACTATATGGTTCATAGATTTTACTGAGACGTTCTGTAATTTTGTGTTGAAATACATTTTGTGGTCCTAACTGAAGTTCTCATATTTTCGATAATAAATTAGTTGAACTGATTGTTTTGTGATTGTCACAAGATCATCATTTCACTTTCACGTAAAGTGGGAAGATCAGGAATCGAGACCAGTCAGATGGGATTACATTTAATATTCAGATTCTTCACTATCTAACTGCTAAAATTGAACCACTATCCTTGGAATCTCGGGGATTATTCCATCATATCATATTGCTCCCTTTCGCCTTAGATTGCTCATAGCCTTTTCAACACCCTTAAGATTTGAAGCACTCACATCAGTTTCCTATTCAGGTTGCTTAGTGATGGTGGGTTACTAGAGTGTGTTTGAAGGTCAGTTGAACTGTTCCCTAAACTAATCTGTTAATCGGTCCAATCTCCTGAGTTAGGAGTGTATAATGGTCCCGTCTTTTTCCGATATAGTCACACTGACAGCCGTTATTTCAATGCCCGTGTTGTTGATATGTCTGAATAGTTGTCTACTGTTATCTTTTGTTGTTGCCTTATCTATCTCTCTTGCCTTCCCTACCCGTCACTACACACGACTCTTACGCTGGCTTTGGAGCAACCTTCTTTCAAGCTGTCTTCAATCCATAACGTATACTGAGCCAGACGGGATGATTTTCAGGACGTCAATCAGTTCTCAGACACCACTGGTTTACATTGACATTGTTCGATCCTTTAGTTTAGGTTACTATTAGATAGCATTTTTCACGGCTTTTGGATATCATATCAATCTACCTTGGGGTGGATAGTACATTCACAGTCAACTGATCACGTGGTCGATGTTCCTCCTTACGTTTAAAAGTAGTGTTTGCTGGGAATAGACGGTTCAATGAGCATAGTTGCAATAGACGGTCACCATTGTCTGTTCGGTGAGTTGCAACATCTTCAGATCTTCTGAAGTGCATTTTAGTTAAGTTTACTTACTTAAACAATGTAAATAATCTTCTACAAATACTAAATCACAAGCGTTGTGCTTTATTTAGGAGGTTATCTAGCTTTCTATGGAAGTGATATTTAACTTCATGCGAGATGCAATCAGTGGGAGCGTAGGGAGAGATAGCAAAGAACCAACGGCACATGTCCTTATCTTTTGGAATTTTTACTGTCCCATATAGTCGGACAATGCAAAAGCGAGTTTCTATTGCAACTCATCCTGAAAGAGTGTGTCTTACTTTTGAATTTAATGCTATATCTACGCCGTTGCCACATAGTGTAGAGTGGGGTCTCCAAATACTTGTAGGGTCATTCGTGCGTGTTCTTTCTTAGTGAATAGATAAGGTTATATGAATGACAGTGTTTGGATCATGCATGTGCGTTTCTGAAAGTTAGCACTCACTGATGGCGTGAGATTCTTCAGTTCTAGCTAAGAAGCCTTTTTCTATCTGATACAGGGTTTGAACACTAAAAACTTCAACATGTGAATTAGAGCGTGATTTCAGAAGATCAGGAAAACAATTTTTGTCAACTCATAGCGTTAGCATTAGTATCGTGTGGTGGTGATGATGTGTGAGAAGAGATAGTCGTTTGAATGGAAGAATGATTAAGAGATGTGGGAGCAACTGAATTGTCAACAAGATGATCTTAAGTGTTGATAAAGATAAGAGGGCTATTGTCACAGTTTTGTTGCTCACGTCGTGAAATTATATTTTTTGTGAGGCGCTTTGAAAAGAAGATGAACCAGTTTTGGTGTCTGTGACCGCAAGGTTCAAGGGACAACTGCTTGAGGGCTGTCGCTCACACCGTTTTTGTGGGGGTTTTGAATGTGTTAGCTCTGAGCTTTAAAAAGCTTCTCCGCCGGAGACTTAGGTCCATAGGATAACATGATGTGTTACGTTTTCAGAGTTATCTTTTTTAACCCTTACAGCTGTTGAGAGAAAACAGTATTGTTGTAGATGTTAAATATTTGAGGATCTTACCTTACTGCTGTCGCAACCTTTTATAATCAAACCTTTAGTTGCTTTTTTTATTCTATATTTTCTCCAACCCACTTGCTTGGATCATTCATTATAATATGAACAATGAACTTCATAATTATAATAATATTAACGTTGTATTATCATCCTAAATCATCATTATGAAGAGTGACCTTGATGTTGATGACCTTGACTTCAAAAAATGAATTCACCGCATTTTTATTTGTTGTCTCTAATAGTTCATTGAATCAAAATGAATCATTTAAACAAAAATAAACAAATAATCTATTAAATTGATCAATACACTACTCAATGTGACCTTAAAAGAGCTACTTTAATAAACAGATAGACAAATATCATAGAAAGATTCTCATTTTTGTTATTTTTTCTCTCCAAAAATAAATGAATTATTCATTTGTAGGCAATCACAAGGCAATTAGAACAAGATCATCATTACACAATATAAAGTGTATATTAGAATGAGTATCAAGAGCGATTCCTATATCAGGAACATCAGCTGAATGAATCTTTATAACACGGTTGGTAATCAATCCAGGATACCAAACCGGTAAATTACGCTTCAAACACAATAGTCTCATCTACTTAATTAACATTTGTTATAACTGTTTGAAACTTTAGTCACTTCTCAGTAATTTATCATGAAGAATATGAACATTCACACTAGAACTAGATCATCATTACACAATATACAGTGTATATTGGAATAGATGTTACTTAGAAACAAAAAAAATCCCATAACATCCATATAATTCAAACATGAATATCCTTTAGGCAAAATGGTCTATAAAGAATAATCTTGTAGAGATAATGAGACTTCACAATAATTACTCCAGGAACTAATCAATAAATGTCTTTTATATATTGATCTGATTGAAGTTTTGTAAAAACGTTTTCAGCTTCCGGAGAGATGAATATAACCGTAATGAATAACTGATTTGATTTACTTTTGGTTTGTTATTGTTCAAGTCGTTACATTTATCCTAACTGATAAATTAGATTAATAACGAAGTACAATGATTTAATGAGACAGTATTTTCAGGTATTCATTGTATATTCAACGGAACTGATCAATGTTAAATCAGATCAGTATATTCAGAAAGAAAGTATCAAGAGCAAGTTATATGGATGACTTTTCTGACAACCGAAACGAGGATCTTCAAATCATGTGATTTGCGCCTAAACGTTGGATCATTGAGACACAATCCAATGGTTTATTGATTGTCTGACTTTAATTAACTTACGGTGCTGTACAATCATCTTCTTTGCTGATTATTCACCGTTTAGTACTTCAAGATCTTTAATAGCTTATTAATTTACATTTGTTAATGATGTTAATTGAATTCATCAATCACCACAAACCTTTATTAATCACATTAAACAACTATCCAGTATATAATACATTCGTATAATAACAATGATATATTGGATGAAGTTCACTGAAAGTGAAGTAAACAAAGCTCAAGTTTTTTTTATTTTGATCAACATATCATTATCATCATAAGCGGTTTGTGGAGATTTTAGAAACTTCACAGACTAAAATCATGAGTCAATTGAAGCTAGACCACCATGGAAAACCTGGAAGCAGTGGACGGCCGTTTCGTCCCAGTATGCGACTCCTCAGCATTGCGCATCCACGATCCCGCACCCCGCGAGATTCGAACCCAGGCCAATCTGTGACATTTATAAAATCTCCGCAAACCCTTTCTGATAATAATCATCTGCACAATGGTGACTGAATTCATCAGATACTCC
The DNA here is from genome assembly GCA_944470205.2 of Schistosoma margrebowiei. Taxonomy (NCBI): domain Eukaryota; kingdom Metazoa; phylum Platyhelminthes; class Trematoda; order Strigeidida; family Schistosomatidae; genus Schistosoma; species Schistosoma margrebowiei. The sequence goes on along the minus strand of OX104027.1, from coordinate 926,077 downwards.
TGGAGCTCTAGTGAGAAGCACTTACCAGTGGAGTTCATCCAGGTGTGTTATGAGATAGTAACTCACTGAAGACAGTAGTGTACGGTGGTGCAACTTTGTGGATTGATTGAAGTTAGACATTAAGACCATTGGATGCTGGCCAGCTCAGTGGTCTAATTGATTAGGCGCATGGCGCACTGCTGAGGAGTCCCATACTAGAACGAAACGGCAGTTCAGTGCTTCCACGTTCTCGATGATGCTCTAGCTTCAATTGACTCATGATATCATTATCAATCAATTACTCAATCTATCATTGAAGGTTAACATTAAATCAAAGAACAATTTGCATAGTTGGATAATAAGATCGATTCTAGTTGATTGATAATAAATTAAATCTTCTCATAAGAATTTGATTCAATGCAGATTAAAACAAAAACGAGGTTAAATGGGTAAATATCTCAAATTCATAATTGATTTAATGAGTAAAGAATCTATACAAAGAAATATGTACGTTTATTCTCTGTATTGATTAGATATTTAAGGCAGATTCCTTCAATTTCTTAGCTTTGATAATCGTTCTGAATAACATTGTGTCAATCAAATGAATAAGATAATTGACTATATTACCAAGATAAATGAAGGTAATAGAAAAAGTGTTCCAAATAAGATTTTAGAAACAAATTGTATTCAAGATTGGATAATGGCTGAGTAATTCAATCCTACATAAAGGAGAACCTGATTATATTGTCCATAACAATAGTAAACTCATTTAGATTAATTTGTCCAGTACCAAGTACTAAACAATATCCGGAAACATTCACTTGGACTGCAAAAATCTTCGATCATTTCAATAACATGCACACATTTATATACTTCTTAATTAATTTTACTACTAAGAATAATGATTTATTCGTATAATGGTATAAGAACATGTCATTTATTAATGATGGATGGTGGCTGTCAGTTAAATTTACGACGTGCTTTTCGTCCTATTTGAAACTCGTCAACTGGATTTACTTAAGGTCCACTCCATGACTCGAACGCAGTACCGTTCGCTTCAAACGCCATCACATTACCCATTTAGCTACTGAGTCCTGTTAGTCACTAGCTTGTGTAATTAGGTGAAGTTTAAATTTATTTTCATATTTCAGCAGTTTAAAAATCCCCATAGAATATTCAAAAATGAAGAATATTTGAGCAAAACAATTTTGTTTCAATAACTTCATCATCAGGCTCTACAGTTATAAGTCCATAATTATAATATTTTACAAAGGCCAAAAATAAGGCATGGCATTAATGAGTTTGACAATGTTATGTGTTAAAAATGGTGAACGTTTGCATCTGTTACGATACTTCAAAAAATTGTATTATTTGCAAATTAGAGAAGTCATTCAATAAAGGTCAATAAATCGTTCAGTCACAATAAGATAATAGTACTATTGCAAAATTGAAAATAATTTTGTCAACTAAGATAATAATAATAATATTGTTGTGTGAATATAATATGTAATAAGGGGGGTATTATCAAGGTAATTACGGTCGACAAATTGGGAATGATGGATATGAAGATTAAGATATAGATAATGACAAATAAGGATAATAAGGAAAAATAAATAAAAATGAAGGAAGGAAGGGGTAAGAGGTTTATAATATTCAGTCTAGGTATTTGGTGATCTAGTCGTAGGCCAGGGTAAACACAGAGGCTGGATATATTTCTTCTGGATGCATAAATTAGGTCTTCTGGAGTTGATCCAGATGGCTTCGGCTGTGTAAAGCAGTCGTAATCTAGCTTCTTGAGGTAGATATTTTGGAACTTGATATAAAACAGAGAAAGCTTCCTCTATTTTAATATGATGTTCACTATCTACCAAGTGAGAAAGAATAGTGCTGTTAATCGATTTGGTGACTCCTTTTCCCAACCATGCTGGTACATGTTCACGAACACGCAAGGATAAAGCCCTCTGAGTACGGCCTATGTAACTAGCTCCACAGGAGCAGTTGAATTGGTATACACACATGAAGGAGCCCATCTTCGGTAACTTATCCTTGATTAGTTGTGTGAGTACTGGTTTAGTCGAGAAAGTTATGTGTAACTTAGCGGCCTGAAACGTCCTTTCGACAGATCTTTTGAGTCGACGTGTTAGAATATCACCCACTATGTCGCCTTTAAAGTCAAGTTTCAGATATAAGGTCTTTTTACTGACCGTGTCGCAATGTCTTCTCTTTTTAATACTTTGTACGAGGTATTTTTTGACGAAATTATCCGGATAGCCATTATTACGTAATGTGTTCTTTAGTATAACTATTTCTTCCTGCACACTGTCTTTAGAACATAATACCTTGATTCTGTGGTTGAGACACTTAACCGAATTTATTTTATATTGCAGAGTTGTGAAGCTTTGGAAATGGGTATACTGACCCGTCCATGTACACTTTCTAAACATATTTCGCTTTATGGAACCATCTATCCTTCTAGAGAGTCGGACATCTAGAAAAGCTATGCTATTGTTCTTTTCCTCCTCGCTGGTGAATTTAATGGCTGGGTGTACATTATTGAAAGTGTCTAACATCTCCTGTTTGTCGATATTTTCGTCACATATGATTAATGTGTCATCTATGTATCGACAGTAATAATCAAGCTTATTTAGGATGTCTTTAAGCGGTCCATTTTCTATTTTGGTTAGAAAAATATTAGCAAGGATCGGGCCTAGAGGTGATCCCATTGCTACCCCATCTACTTGTCGGAAAAATTCATTGTTAAACTTAAAGTTGATATTCATAGTGCATTTCAAGAGAAGTTCTTTCATTTTGTTTATTGGGATAGGAATCTCTATTTTCTTTTCTATCAGTTGTTCACATATGTAATCTATAGTTTCATTCAGAGGGATGTTAGTGAACAAAGATGTTATGTCTAGTGATAGCATGGTTTTTCCATTTATATTCATATTTTTAATTGTATCAACAAATTCAAAAACGTCTTTAACATTATGCTTAGCAAGTTCTTGGTGCAATGGTTCTAATAACTTAACTAACCATTTTGCTGTTGAATGGTATGGAGAATTTGCCATATCCAGTATCGGGCGTAAAGGAACATCAGATTTGTGAATCTTAGGTAGACCATATAGTCGAGGGGTATGTGTTCCAGAAGGCTTGAGCGTATTATAGGTATGCTCAGAGATGTATTGATGTTGTTTTAGTAATTTTAATGTTGTAGTTAGTTCACGTTCGGTCTTATCATTGAGGTCTTTACATGACCCAAGCTTTTGGAATTTAGTTTGATCACTCAATAGGGAATTCATCTTATCTATGTAATCTGTCTTGTTTAGAATTACCGTACCCGATCCTTTATCAGGTTTAGTGATAAGAATGTGCTCATTCGACTTGAGTTTACGGATAGCCTCACGATGTTTATCTGTCAATATACTATTTGTGTAGTGCTTGTTGCTTTTAAATTGGTTACAGCAATCAACCAGCGTTGTTTTGAATCGTTCATGTTCGACCTTTGTCGTGGGTTTTAAGTCTTGTGTCTGGGTAAATAGATTCTCGAATTGAACATCAGCCTTCAAATGATCCACATGTCTACGACTATCACAAAACTTAGGACCTAATGATAACACTTCTAGTTGAGTCCTATCAAGATTAACAGAGGAAAAGTTGAAAACATACCGCTTACAGTCGTCTGGAAAATCCGGTTTAAAGATCTGTTTGTCTAGTCCTTTGATTAGGTCGATTCTTTTTTTGTTCTCCCTCGTTCTTTGCACTTCATGGACATAAGTCATAAAAGAATCCTTTAAGTTTGGGGGAAGGTCTTCAACAGAATATAATCTCTGTGTAATATTCCTTTCTAATTCAACAATATACGTTTGAAGAGATTCGATTTGGCTAAGTGCATATCTCTTGAGCGACTTAATGTTAGGTTTAATTTTACATCGACGTAAGGATTTGCAATAGTCTTTCGGATATCGGTGTGTAACAGTGCAATTACGGATAAAATCCAAATTAGTTTTCGCTTCCGTGAGTTTCGCACTATACTCCAGGAACTCATTGAGTCCCTTCAGTGCAACTGGGTGCTCACTAGATTTCAGCAGTTTAAAAATCCCCATAGAATATTCAAAAATGAAGAATATTTGAGCGAACAATTGTTTTCAATAACTTCATCATGATGAAGTTATTGAAAACAATTGTTCGCTCAAATATTCTTCATTTTTGTATTTTCATATTGTTTATCTGAACCTGTGCACAGGATACACATATCCCAATAATAAGAGACTGATCAATTGCAATCTTAAAAATCAATGGAAAGATACAAATAAACAATATAAAATGAACTTGGAATAAATGGATGTGCATTGCTGAGGGGTCACACATTAGGGCGAAACGGCCGTCCAGTGCTTCCAGGTTTTTCATGGTGGTCTAGCTTCAATTTCAATCAGTGAGATAAATGGATGTATCAAGTCAATTAATCTATGTAATTAATAAGTGATTGATTTATTCACTGTGTTCCTCATAAGTGTAAATTTATGAAATAATGACAAATTTCTTTAGTGTTATCCAATGATTGTACTTTTTGTTTATTACTCTATTGAGATAGTTGCAAAGATTTGTAGTTGAGATGAATAATGTGGATTGAATTTTGTATTTTTTAAATGGATAGTTTCATGCATTTCTATCTAATGTTTGTATTGTTGATTTCTGTTCACAAGAAGAATAAAAGCTCCATGTCCAAATCATCCGGCTTAAAGAACAAAACTTTATCAAAATTACTACTCTCTTGTGAAGTGTTAAATATTTGGATTGTGGGAAATGAATGGGAGAGAATTTTCTTTTGGAAAGGGAACCTTACTGAACATGGTTGTTATGTGAATTCATTTCTTCGACATTTAGAAACTGTGACCTATAACTTCAACTATCAATCAGAGATATAACGGTCACAGGTTATTTTGTAATGAAAGAATTCTTCTTCAGTATAAGGTTTGTGAATCATAAACCAAAGAAAATGTTCTTCAAATATGATACAATCAAATCTATTATTCATCAAATGTCTTGGTTAAATAACATAAAACTAATTACTTATCACGATGATTAGGGTTTCCTGAAAAACAAAAAAAGTTGGGCTTGTGATTCTGTTTGCAAGTGATCGAACGAATTGACTAATTAACTGAAAGATGAATGATGATACATGTAAAAGTAGTATGTTATTAAATGGAACAAATGCCTTAGTTAACAAAACATCATACCATAGCCAAGATTAGTTTGAAGAACCGAAACTATAGACAAAGTTGTAATGATTGTCTCATTGGAAATGTAAATAGACACGACACCTAGTAATGAAGAGATTAGCAGCATTAAAATTATGTATGAGTTAAAGAATTGTCGTCAAGTGAGATTAACACATGACGGATATGCTCAATCACACACACACACAGGATACAACATATTGATAAGTATTTATGAAATTCATGATTTAATAAATCAAGCCAAAACTATTATTGCCTCCTCTTGTTTCCAATTAGATTTATCTAGAAAAGTAAACAGGAAAAAAGTTTGATAAATTAACTTCGGTAAACCTACTACTACTGTAGTGTGCGCTACTTATATCCCCATAAGTAGTATGTTCAACAACCCAGTTAAAGCGTCAGACATTCACTTTTCATCCTCTCAATTTCATAAGAAACAATTCTGCTTTGAGAAGGCAATGATTTGGACTTCCCTTGCATAGGTTATATACGCGTGGCCGTATGAGAGTATTTCGTACCGTAGCAGAGCATTCGGGGGCAAGTGACAATCAGAACTCAGTAGCTAAGTAAATAAAGCAATCATTTTTGAGACGAATAGTACTCAGTTCAATTCTTCGAGTGAACATCAACTTTGAAATGCAGATATGTCCAGCTAACAAGTTTCAAATAGGACAAAACCCAGGTCGTTGATTACACAACTAGCCACTATATATCCATCTTTCCTTATTGAGTGATTACATAATCGCATGACATTTTCAACAACAACAAAAATGTCTCGTTATCATTTACATTTATATATAGATAGATACATACTTGCATGCATTTGACAAGATAAAACAACACCATTTCAATAAGGGTTCCTCTTTCATGATAGAGAAAATTGTGGGGGGGGGTTGTTGTTGTTAAGCTAAACAGAAGATTGATGAAAAGATAAATAAAGGGATGAGAAAAAATTCTAAATAAAAACCGAATTGTTCGTTTACTTTTCTTTTGTTGTTGCGTTTTTTGAGTTGATCGATTGAACATTGTTGCCAAGTGTTTTATTGATGAAATGATCAATATGAAATTGTGTTATATCTCAATAGTCACCGATTAGAAGGCATTGACTTATCGATCAGATCAAGGGTTCATAGTCTCGATAAGCTATTCTGATCCGTTGTCTCCAACTCAGTTAACTGGATCCAGAAGTCTTGGTAAAACGTGGAAAGTGTATTCTACAGACACTCAGAAGATACCAGGTCCATCATGCACATAAATCAAGCGTATTTACACAAATATATACATATATATAATCGATATTGCCATGGATGTTTTTAAAGATTTAGTGGATAAGTTCGTCAATCGACTATATGCGTGGTTGCTGAAAAATGCACAAGCATATATCTGCATACCAGCTCCACAAAGATAAAATTACAAAATATTAGTTTTGTGGATCTAACGTCCTCAACAAGTTGTGAAGATTATTAAATTTCGATTGAGGCTGTCAAAGGATAAATGTTGAATTATTATTCAGATCTTTGAGTAAACGTAAAACTGTTAATTGTATTTGGGATGTGTGATGATTGTGGGTTTTTTCACAGATAAAATCAAGATTACCAATTAAAACCTGAAAGCACTGGATAACTGTTTCATCCTAGTTTAGATTGAACACTATTGAGAAGTCGCTTACTTATACGAAACAGCTCTACAATAATTCAAAGATCTGAATAGTAACTCAACATTTATCTTTTGACAGCCTCAATCGAAATTTAATAATCTTCACATCTTGTTGGGGACGTTAGATCCGGGGACAACGGATCAGAATAGCTTATCGAGACTCTGAATCCTTGATCTGATCGATAAGTCACTGCCTTCTAATCAGTGACTATTGAGATATAACACAATTTCATATTCATCATTTCATCAATAAAATACTTGGCAACAATGTTCAATCGATCAACTCAAAAAACGCAACAACAAAAGAAAAGTAAACGAACAATTCGGTTTTTATTTAGAATTTTTTCTCATCCCTTTATTTATCTTTTCATCAATCTTCTGTTTAGCTTAACAACAACAAACCCCCACCACCACAGTTTTCTCTATCATGAAAGAGGAACCCTTATTGAAATGGTGTTGTTTTATCTTGTCAAATGCATACAAGTATGTATCTATCTATATATAAATGTAAATGATAACGAGACAAAAAAATAAAGGGATAGATATTATAAGAAGCCTTTAGTTTTTTCTTATTTACAATGTTTCGGATAATATTGAACACTGAAAATATTTCATACGAATTTGTGATGTAATATCACATCTAGTCTCTTACTCAATGAAAATAATCATTATGTCTGCCTGTAATATACGACGTTGCCAAAATGTATGACATTTTTTCGTTGTTGAAAATGTCATATGATTATATAATCACTCAATAAGGAAAGATGGATATATAGTGGCTAGTCGTGTAATCAACGACCTGGGTTTTGTCCTATTTGAAACTTGTTAGCTGGACATATCTGCATTTCAAAGTTGATGTTCACTCGAAGAGTTGAACTCTGTACTGTTCGTTGCAAAAATCATTGCGTTATTTACTTAGATACTGAGTCCTGATAGGTACTTGCTTGTACAACGGAGTGAAGTTTTAGTTCATTTTTATTGTTTAGTTCTACAATTTATCAGTCGCATATTAGCATCTTGTGTGGAATGTACGTATATTGAATTATGTCTAAGCATTGATGGTGTTTAACAGTGTAAACCATAACGCGTGTTTCGTCTAACATGTGATTCGTCAGCTGAATGTACGTGTATATCAGAGTTGATGGTAAAATTAAACAATACCAAGTGAATTTCATGATTTAATATTTATCAACATTTTATTGAATGTAATATTATTCAGTATTAAGGAAATAACTAGTTTTTGATTGAGATCATGAACCGATTGATGATAGACAACAATTGAATACCTGGAAGCACTGGACGGCCGTTTCGTCCTAGTGACTAACTTCGTAAAATAATTCTCGGAGCTCTTGTGAGAAGCCGTGACCAGTGGAGCTAATCCGTGTCGAGTAGAAACATATGTCTACCTCATTACAATGGTAGATGGTAGCACAAGTTCGTGGATTGATTGAGGTTAGTAATTAACACCATTGGATGCCGACTTGTTCAGTGGTCCAGTAGGTTAATCAAATATTCGTTAGATATTGTTTTATTCAGATAACTGTACTATTCCAACATTTTCATGAATTGAATTGCAAAAAGACAAACATAACTTTACGGAATACTGAAAAAGTGTTTTTTCTTGTCATAGAATAGACAGAATATGATTATCATTGAAATCTTCAAATGCATATTACATCACACTTTAATGTACTTGCATTTTAGAATTGTAGTTCACTTCAAAATTCATCAACACGAAAGTCAAATTAATAATGAGGAAATCTAGTAGACCATTGTATATTGAAATGAAAAATTGATTTCAATATATATTGAATATATTCATTATTAATCACAATAAGTCTATGAAGCTTATACTTTAAGGAAATACCCAAGCACTCTGATCAGAATGTATCTCTACCAATGAGAGACTGATCAATTGTAGTCTTAAATAACAATGGGAAGATTCAAGTAAACAACACGAAGGGAATTTAAACTTCACTCAATTGTACAAGCTGATGACTAATAGGACTCAATGGTTAAGTAGATAACGTGATGACATTTGAAGTGAACGGTATTGAGTTCGAGTCCCAGAGTGGGATACAGATACATTTAACTGACAAGTCCCAAATAGGACAAAACGCGTGTTGTAAATTTCTCTACTAGCCTTCATTCATCATTCGTTAATTTTTTTCAACCAATCAAACTTAAATATGATCACTTTTCTATTACATTCTGATTGGTTATTTTCATCCATTTAATTCCTACCATTCTACTTTGAATTGTGGGGAATCAGAAAACACCTCAGTAAAACGTTTATTTAATGATCATGACAAAACTATTCAGTCATTACAGTGAATATTAAGCATACAATTAACAAACTTATATGGACAATACAATGTATTCTTCAATTGAGACTAGACATAACAAATAGATCTCTATATATACATAACATAGAGATTGTAATTAATCATAGTATAATCAATCATTGAACTACACAGAATACAATTACTTAAACCAGCATCAATTGTTTATATTATTCATATTCATCATAACTGGATAGATTCAAGTGCTATAGGAATCAATTAAAGGTTAGTATATATAATTATTTTAAAAATGTAGTTAAACTAAAATTTCATTTTAATAGTTGAGATAATGAGTTCAATGAAGCTAGAGCGACATGAAAAACCTAAAAGCACTGAACGGATGTTTCATGCATAGCAATGAACAACTACGATCCTGCCTCGCGAAATTCGAACTCAGGACCTGCTGGTTTCGCGCGCGAGCACTTAACCACTAGATCACTGATCGGGCATCCTAAAGTGTTAATGTCTAACTTCAACTAATTCATGAAATTGAGCGACACATCCACCATTATCTTCATCGAGTTACTATCTCACAACGGACCCGGTTGAACTCCACTGGTCACTGTTTCTCTCTAGAACTCCAAGAAATAGCCCTATGAGCATATGTTGGTTAATATAAGAAGAGGTTTACTGGATATTAAAGTCATTTTAGTAGTTGAGAACATTAGTCAATTGGATTTAGACCACTATGGAAAACCTAGAAACACTGGATGGCCTCGAGGAGGGATCGCAGATGCGCACTGCTGAGGAGTCCCGCAGTAGGACGAAACGTCTGTTCAATGCTTCCGCGTTTTCCATGGTGGTCTAGCTACCATCGGATCATAATCTCAACCATTAAAATGACTTAAAAATCCACAAAAACCCTTCTGATATTAAACATTTCGTTTTGTTTATATAAGGGAAAATACTTAATTAGTGTTTATTTACTTCCATATATGTAAAGTAGTATAACCACTAACTGAGAGAAGTTATTTTGAAAAAGGTATTTGAAAAAAATCACTCATGCTGCTGAAGAAGTTTTGTAATTGACAAAATCTTCAAAATTAATGATGTGACTAAGTAATTTTTAATGCAAATTAGTGCCAGGAATTGTGAAGATGAATGGAGTGTTTTAAAGGAACTGAACATATCTGTATGAGATTCAACTGATTCCGGTTTCTATCTATAACAGTTAATGTTAGTTTATACTAATGAAAAAGTCTGCATGTTTACTGAAAGTTGTAGATTAATGACTCTGAGATGGTGGAGAAGATTTGTAGCGCAGATGGATGATTTTGGTGGAGTTTTGTTCTCTGAGCTGGATGGTTTTGTCGTGGATCTTTCATCGTTCTTCTGCGAGACATCATCAGCACAAAATTCAGACAGACTTCTATCTGAATTTTGTGCTGATGATGTCTTTCAGAAGAACGATGAAAGCTCCACGGCCAAACCATCCAGCTCAGAGAAAAAAACCACCAAAATTAATAACTCTGTTATCAATGATTTGCCAGCTAAAGTTTTCTTCTTAAAGAAACTGCTTCTTTATGTAAAATGTGCTATACCGATAACACAGTCACAAGTCAGAAAACAGTGAATTTATGGTGACCTTTGATCGATTCTAAATTGATCTTGAGTATATCCATCTTCTTACTAGAGCTAAATGAATGTTATAAACTAATTTAATGATTAATGATTATATATTACAGTTGATGATTATGGTTAGGAATTGAAATTAAGGGTTTTCATCGCCAACTTATATTAGGTAAAATGCTAAAACATTATTTTTTTTTAATGGATGAACAAATTTCGCGCCAAAATTCATTATCTGTCTTCTGAGATCTGATTGGTTCAATCATCTATTTTATAGACTTCTTGCGATTGCTTTTCAAATTGATTTTTGCGGTATAAAATTCGAAAATCGATAGTTTTGAAGTTTGACCGTGTAAACATCTCAGCAAAACTACGTTTCTATGATGCTTGAAATATTTCACATTTTAAGGGAAATTTATTTTTTGTGATTTGTTTTATCTCCGATAAGCATAATAAATGGTAACTGTTGAGATCCATTTATGGACCAATACTATACGTATATTTCTATTGTATAACTGTTAAATAACTAAACTATTCATATTCCTATTCCTCTTCTTATAAGCTTTATTTTGACCGATAAACTATTATTATACGTTTTCCCATTCTTGAGTTATACCCCGTATATTAATTAATACCTCCCTCATTCACATCCACATCTGGCTAATACCTGTAAAAATGTTGTTCACATTCTATCGCTACGTTGTAGTCTGTTTGATTGTTATATAAACTCAGTATGTTTGAAGTATAAGGATTCATTTTGCAGATGATGACACTGGTGTTCCGGACTTAACTGTCTGGGCTAGGCGTAAAGCAGGATCAATCAGGCAGGACTCTAGGCTGCTCGGACGGGTTTTAGGCATTATTGATCCGATCGATAATTCAGTGCTCTCTAATTGGCGGTATCACTATGTATACATTAACATGACACTCAGGACACAAGTTATAACAGGTTATGTAATAAAATTATTTATGTTTAACGCATTAGGCTCTTAATTTCTCATCAAGATTATTACGTAACACATGAATCATTTAGGTTTGTTTTGATTCACATTATATGCAGGAAGATCTAAAAAGAACCATTTTATCATTGATTTATTGAATAATAGATGAACTGAAATGAGTTAGAGATGTCAAAATAAATAATGATAATACCTATAGCTTCTTCAGATTGTAGTGGTAAAAATCGATACATCGTCTACCATTTTATCTTCATTATTCTTAACAAAGTTTATTCATTAAGATTTTGTAAGTTATTATGAGATTGACATCGGATCGCTTGTAACTATGAGAAACAGTCAAAAAGTAACAATCAATGTGAATGAATTTCCATGCAAATTATGTCTAAGAAATTAAAGTCTTAATATTAATATTTACCTTCGAAATACCTTAAACCACTAAATTCTAATAATTTTCTTTTTCGATTAAAATCATGAGTCAATTGAAGCTAGACCATCATGAAAAACGTGGAAGCACTGAACGGCCGTTTCGTTTTAGTATGGGACTCCTCAGCAGTGCGCATCCACGGTCCGGCACCGCGCGAAATTCGAACCCAGTCTTGCGCCGGGCGCCTAATCAAGTAGACCACTGAGCCGGCATCCAGTGCTTCCAGGTTTTCCATGGTGGTCTAGGTTCAATTGATTCATGATTTCAATAAAAAAAATTAACAATCTCCAGAATCCCTAATCTGACAATTTTCTTTTATTCGTCTGTGGAATGCTTCTGATTTACGTGTACTGTATGATCATTGCCTGAAAGTAGCTTCATTTTAGTCACTGTACTATAAGTTTTACCTGAACTACAGTATCACTAAATTTAATGATCCACAGAAAACGGAGATTAGTGGACAATTATTTATCTGGATAACAATCTGATACCTTTTGGTTTTCCCTAATAAATGTCTAATTGTCTATGTTTTATTAGAAAAAATTAAAATTTCAAAGTTATTTACACGATAGGCTGATAGTTAGTAGTAAACCACTGAGAATCAAAAACACCATTAGATATGTATTTTATCATAGTTGGAAATAGTTGAACAATAAGTACTCATGTACCAGCATGGTTGGGAAAAGGAGTCACCAAATCGATTAACAGCACCATTCTTTCTCACTTGGTAGATAGTGAACATCATATCAAAATAGAGGAAGCTTTCTCTGTTTTATATCAAGTTCCAAGATATCTACCTCAAGGAGCTAGATTACGACTGCTTTACACAGCCGAAACCATCTGGATCAACTCCAGAAGACCTAATTTATGCATCCAGAAAAAATATATCCAGCCTCTATGTTTACCCTGGCCTACGACTGGATCACCAAATACCTAGACTGAATATTATAAACCTCTTACCCCTTCCTTCCTTCATTTTTATTTATTTTTCCTTATTATCCTTATTTGTCATCATCTATATCTTAATCTTCATATCCATCATTCCCAATTTGTTGACCGTAATTACCTTGATAATACCCCCCTTATTACATATTATATTCACACAACAATATTATTATTATTATCTTAGTTGACAAAATTATTTTCAATTTTGCAATAGTACTATTATCTTACTGTGACTGAACGATTTATTGACCTTTATTGAATGACTTCTCTAATTTGCAAATAATACAATTTTTTGAAGTATCGTAACAGATGCAAACGTTCACCATTTTTAACACATAACATTGTCAAACTCATTAATGCCATGCCTTATTTTTGGCCTTTGTAAAATATTATAATTATGGACTTATAACTGTAGAGCCTGATGATGAAGTTATTGAAACAAAATTGTTTTGCTCAAATATTCTTCGTTTTTGAATAAGTACTCTGGAAATTAATAAGCTTCAATCTCATCATAAGCCTCTTGACTTCAGTTGATCAAGTTGAAGATCCAATGGATATATGGACACATTTGCAACTTTGATGAGTTTGATGATTTATATATGGTACTATAACTTATAGAACACTCAACTTCAATGAAGTAAATTACTGATAATTCTGTCTTGGGTGATATCAGAAAATTAAAAAAAAAAAATTGCTATGATCATTCCTATTGATAAGAATAGTAATAGTAATGGTAATCTATGTCTGAAATGAATGTTTACCGTTTATCTTTTATTACATATTCGGTTATTTATTTACTTTACATTTTTTCATATTTACAATTAACATAGATAATGTAGTCATATCTTCTATCGTCTATATGTTTGTTTAGAAAACTGAAGTGGAAGCACCAATTAGAGTGAAGGTGTGGAGATATGTAAATAGTTGTATTTAGTATGTGTATTTATATGAAATGAGCTATAAATTTATTCCATTTGATGTTTTGAGAATACAACATCTCTCATTATGACAATACAATTTTGTGAATTGGTTGAGGTTAGACATTAATACCACTGGACGATGGCTCAGTGGTCTAGTTGGTTAAGCGCCTGGCACAAGACTGGTAGGTCCTGGGTTCGAATCTTGCGAGGTGCGGGATCATGGGTGCGTACTGTTGAGGAGTCCCGTACTAGGACGAAACGGCAATCCAGCGTTCTCAGGTTTTTTATGATGGTCTAGCTTCGATTAACTCATGATTTCAATCAAATACTCAGTTTACTTAAGTACTAACAACTAACAGAAATTGATTGCAAATGGTAGCTTGGATTACTTATTTGTGAATAGTTAGTTATTTAGGCAAAACATCTTTTCAGAAATTTTATGTATTCATTGATAGTCCAATCAATATTATTCTACTATAAATTAAATTATTCACCATAAACTATCATTTATCTCATGTCGATCGAATAAAGCCATTAATAATAATAATAATAATAATAATAATAATAATAATAATAATAATAATAATAATAATAATAATAATAATAATAATGTACACCATGGTTCTTGAGTGGCCCGTGGATCTGACTTCAAGAAGATCGTAATGAATGTTTCTTATCACCTATACGTGTATATAATCATCGACTTAAATCAAGTTAGTCAATAACGGAATTAAATAAGTCGAATAACGAGAATGGACTTTTTAACATATATGTATTTCGTATATAAAGCGAATGGGATAGAGAGAAGAGAAATGACGCAGAGTGAAGACGGCTGGTAAGCCAACTCCTATTTAACCAAGCGTTAGTCAGTAATTATAGTTACACAAAAGTAAGTTACAGACATCTGATCAGAAATGTACACACACCTACGCGCTCACATAAAATCAGCCAAGACTGATGAAGCGAATAGATAACAAGGTCAGAATGTGATTCAAGCAGAATGAATGAAATGGTCTCTCCGAAACCTAGAGTAATGTATATGGGCTTAACATTAATAACCGACACTATAGTTTATATCAAATCTCATTTGAACATTTACATTCATAATCCTGATTTGGTTAATTTGAGGAAAGAGGGAGAGAGGGTAAAACCGGAGTAGCATAGCAAAGATATAAATGAATTTAAGGGAATTAGATGTCAGATGTTCAGGAACATTCTATAACATTGATAGTAATAAAATAATAGAACTAATTGATTGTTAAATGAATAAACAGTTGTACTAAGTAACAACTAAAGTAGATACAGCATATTTAATTGAAACTAGAAGAAAAGCAAAAATATATATATAAAACAATGATATAATCCATTGTGAGGAACCTTATGATGTAACAATAAGAGTTTATACTTTCAAGGAAGAGAATGATCTTGATAAAGTTTTGTTCTTTGAGCTGGATGGTTTGATCGTGAAACTTTCATCATAAGCAGTAGCACAAACTTCAGATAGAAGTGAAGTGCTCAAATTTCTCCATATGCGTTTCATAGCTTGGCTCTTATTGACCTTAAATTTATTATTGTTTACTTCTTTGTTTTGTTTATGTCTCCGATTGGTTTGATTTTAGTCTATTTTAAATATTCAAAGTAGTTTTCTGCTGCCTATTAAAAATAACTTTAGAAAACTGTTGATTGATTGTTGATGGATCCAATTGGAAGATTTCAGATATTCAGTAGACAAAAGATGTTAAGTTCGAATTCGTCATAATTCTAGAAGGCCAGTAGAAATGATGTAATAGTTTGCAAATGATCATCGTAAAAATCAAATTTTTATGTTTTCTATCCCTTGAGTTCAGACTGATAGATTTATATTGCTGAAAACAGTTTGAATGTTTGTTTAATCGTAATTAAATCTTGAGTAGAGTGAAATGCTGTCAGAAGATGTGGGAATAAAAAAGGAATTTCAAAGGTTAAGATCATGAGTCAGTTGAAGCTAGACCTTCATGGAAAACCTGGAAGCACTGGGAGGCCGTTTCGTCCTATTGTAGGACTCCTCAGCAGTGAGCAACCACGGCCTCGCCCCCTGCGAGATTCGAACCCAGGACCTACTGGTTTTGCGCGCGAGCACTCAACCACTAGACCACTGAGCCGTCATCCAATGGATGTTAATGTCTAACTTCAACTAATCCACCATTGTCTTCAGTGAGCTACTATCTCACAACAGACCTGGTTGAACTCCACTGGCCATCTGATATTAAAACAGGAATTATAAAGCAATTTACTACACATTGTGAATTCATTGAATATTTAATTCTATTTTTTTCAACTGATTACAGTCTAAACTGGCAGTTAGTCTGAACCAAGTTTTATATATTTGAGTGTTTAACTAATTCCTGTTCAGTTTTACTTGGTATATCAACGATTAGACAAATATATGTAACAACTGAGTTCAAGAAATATAAAAATTCAATCATTATTTATAGGAATTGACTGTAGTATCATAGTTAGCGTAGGTTACAATTGTTTCTAATGTTTAATAATTATGCTGCATCCAACGTTTCCAGTCATTTTCCCGTTCTAGTGATAACATACTAGTGACTGATCATCCTCTGTGTTCGATCAAGATGTTTACCTACTACCTATTAATGGTTACTGTAGCATTCTGTTATAACTTCTGACCACCGATTAGATGACAGAGAATTATCAATCGGACCAAGGACACGTAAAACACGTGCGAGTAACCTAGAGTCCTGAATGGTCCTGCTTTCCGCCTAGCCCAGTCAGTTAAGTCCAGAACGCCAATCTCAGTCTCTGCGATATGAATCCTTTATTCCAAACATACTGAGTTTATATAACAATCAAGCAGACCGCAACGTACCAATAAAATATGAAAGAACATTTGTACAAGAATTAGCCAGATGTGGATGTGAATGAGGGAGGTATTAATTAATATACGGGGTATAACTCAAGAATGGGAAAACGTATAATAATAGTTTATGGGTCAAAATAAAGCTTATAAGAAGAGTAATATGAATATGACTAGTTTAGTTATTCAACAGTTATACAATAGAAATATACGTATAGTATTGGTTCATAAATGGATCCCAAATGTTACCATCCATTATGTTTATCGGGACCTAACACATTCTTTACTTTACAGCAATGATCGACTACAGTCAGTTAACTAGGTTGATACATGTTCGAGTATTAATACTATCATGATAATAAATTATCCCCAGTATAAAGAACTTTTCGAGGTTATAGAGTCTTGTCACTTACTTCATAGAATCACCATACCTATATAACTAATGAGAACCAGATAACCTTAAACAAATGTTTCTTCATGGAGTCAATAGCAGTAAACACCCACTACCTAACCAGGGATCGAACTCAGGAGTTTTTAGTTCATATATCGAGCCATTAACCTTTATATCACAAAGTCTGCTTCCAGTGTTTCACATTTTTATCCCCAATCAACTCGTAATATTACCGATTCATTTTCTTATAAATAACTGCCTCATATACAATAAACTCTGCTTGTTGATCAATATCAAATCAGTTTCCAATGTAGCTAAATTACTTTCAGTGGTGTTATGTTCTTCTGAACTGGATGATTTAATCTAAAGATATTCATAAACACTCTTCTTCAAAGATTCAAACATAACAGAGAGGATCTTTTTACAGATTATTATATGAAATACAATTTATTCAGCTAACAGCTTCTAACTACTGATTATCAGATATAATACACAATCGCAAGTACAAACATATTCGTGGATGTGCACTGCTGAGGAATCCCACAATGAGTAAAAGCAGCCATCCAATAGTTCCAGGTTTTCCATAATCGTCTAGCTTCACTTAACTCATGATCTCAACTATTGAAATTACTACAATCTTCACTAAATCCATTCTGATATAATCAACAATATCCTATGGATACTAAATAACTTGTTCAATATGTTCAATGTAACGTTTCGTAATTATGCATTACAATGCACTTAAAAATAAATTTGTTTTTGTTTCTTTTCGTCTAGCTATTCAACATTCTCATACATTATGCATTGTGATTATCCATTAGGTGTTTAATAGGTAGTCTGTTGAGAGTTATATCATGCTCAGTGTTTCTATTCTTCTGTATCTGTGTATGTATGTATGTAGGTATGTTTGTTTGTATGTAGGTGTGTTTATTCATGTATATTTGTATATACCTATACATGTGGATGGTGTATCATGCAAATACAGTAACATATGGCGTACCAATTACTACTGACATGTAATTAGTAGGAAAAAGTCGATAAAGTAGGAAAAATGCAAATAATTTCTGTATTCAAGGGAATTCAATAGAAATTTAATAGTTGAATACATGAGCTGATTAATGCCAGACCACTATGGGGGATATGGATGCACTGGACGACTATCTCGTTCCAGTATGAGACTCCTGAGCAGCGCCCATCCATGATCCCGCACATGGCATTCGAACCATTCGGACCACTGTTCCGGTGCACGACTGCTTAACCGGCAATTGTCTGTGTGAATGTCTATCTTCAACCAATCCGTGATATCGCTCCATCGTCCACCAGTTTCGTCAGTGACTCACTACCTCTACAACAGACACGGTTGAACTCCACTGATCACAGCTCCACACTCAATAGTAGTAGTAGCTGCGGTGTGAGAAGCGGTAATATGAATATATTGATTAATAGCAGAATTAGTATGAGTAATATTAGTAGTTTGAGAGCCATAAAGTAGTATTTTTCTTATTTATTAAGTTCAACTTTACTCAGATAACTTAATAAATACACCTCTGTTTATTTTGTCACCGTAACTAAGGTTACATAAATATATATACATTTTACAAAATTATGAAAAACAAAGAGAAGATAACAATAAAAGGCGATAGAAAATTGAAAGTTGTCCATCCTTTTCACTCACACACACACGCTTACTCTATACGTTCTACTCAACATGTTTTAATGTCTAGCTTAATAATATTAATTAGACAAACATGAAATATTAGAATTTTCACTTGAATAAATGGTTACAAACTTCTTAGTCCCTGAGAATCTCTTCTGTTTTGAAACATTCTACAAAAGATAAAAGGCCTCAAAATATGATAAAAGTTTTATTTTAAAAATTGAGAAATCCGAATTCGTGGATTAGTTGAAGTTAGACATTAATACCGTTGGATGGCGGGTCAATAGTCTGATGGTTAATCGTTCGCACACGTGACCGATTGCTCCTGGGTTCGAACCTTGAGAGGCAAGATCGTAGATGCGCCCTGCTGAGTAGTCGCACAATGAGATGAAATGGTCGTCCAGTGCTTCTAAATCTCCCATGGTGATCTAGCTTCAATTGACTCATGATCTCAACCATTAAAAATATAAGTGTTTATTGAAAGTAGGTTATCATGGGTTTCAATATCGTATTAGACAGTAGTTAAGTTCTAATGTATCACTTGAAAACAGTCCACGTCTAAGAGTCTTCATTGAATTTATTCTAATAACTTTCATGTCTAACACCGAGTATCCTACCGTTGATGTCATTAATTTACAATCCATTAGTTTGTTTGACATTCAGTTTATGTTATACTATATTCCAGCTCAGAAAAATGCACAAGTATATCATGTTCCTTCAGTTGTTTTGATAAAGAAAGACCTTCTGAGTTGTATTGCATATTTTATCTCTCTGCTCTTTAATTCTGATCGAATGCTAATATTCAATGTAACTGTAGTGAAGGAGAACAGAGGTGAGGACAACCAAATGTTCAGGAAATGTCTCGACCTTCATTGTTTTTGCGTTTTCATACTAATTGCCTCCTATTCTCGCTCTTTCTTTCTTGATCTTCCCCATCTTTTGCCGCCAGACAATACATTTCTGACTCGCGTCATATACTACTTGTATCGATACAAGTAGCACGCAACACATAACCACTGGTCGAAATCACTTAACATCATGTCCATTATTCTTAAATGTTTATTTATTAAATTGTATGAATATTATCAGTATATGGTTTTAGGAGATTGTTGAATGTCAAATGACATCATAATTAAATCAATATTGAATCAATACTGAAAACCTAGATGCACTAGAACGGCCTTTTCGTCGTGGTATGGAAGGAACTCCTCAACAGTGCGTATCTACGATCCTGTACATAGGAATCGAACACAAGACACTTGGTCTCACACTCAAACGCCTAAGTTCACGCTTACTGAATTGACATCTGACAGTGCAAATTTCAACCAATCCACAAAACTGTGTGACCAGCTTCATTTATTTCAAATAGATACCTGTCTTTACCGGATATGGATTAGATCCACTAATCTATTTTATATTTGAGAAGTATCATTTTATTTCTACTCTATAACAGATCAATAATATGAATCTGTCAATTTTACACATTGAATTGAATTCGATTAATCCACTTGAATCATAAATCTACGATGATATCATCTTTTTTGCTTAACTTGACACAAGTTAGAGCATTTTCCATATGATGATATTTCAGGAAATTCATTATAAATTAGCTAACTAATAGGCATATGATTCCGGTATAACGATCTACACTAATAGACGTGATTGAATATCTTAGTAACATACTAATACTAATACTAATACTACTGATATATAGATGTGTATATATGTCCTGTAAGTGGAGTAGAATAAATAAATTCTTATTTCGTCAACATGTTTACTTCATTCATCTTTTCATTCGAACAAGTTCATATGCACGTAGACTCACACACACACACACCTACATACAAACATACGTACGTGTATATTTATACATATTAAGATTCGGAATGTCCACAGAAATATTATTTTCCTTCAATGAAATAAATTACAATACCAAGAAATACAGGAAAAAGAACCTAGTTGATTGAGTTGACAATAAAAATATATTTTGGATCGTGTTGTGTTTTATCTTTCGGTTCATTGTTACCATAGTAACTTGAATAACTATTTTGTAGTTGACAATAGTCTTGTTTGTTTATTTATGTTTGCATGAGCATTTGTGTGTGTGTGTGTATGTGATATCCTGAGTATACTGGATTCAGAAATTATTGAATAACTCAGTATTTAGGCGAAATGATCTATTCTACTTCGTATTGTTTTCCTTGAATCTTTTCGCTAACAAAACGCTAACTAGAAAACATAATTCAAGCCATTTAAACTCTACCCTGAGAATTAAAAGGTCTTCATTTCGAAGAGTAATAACTTTTCATGTTGAAAGCTGAATTCTTTCAGAGTTCACGAACCTGATGCCTCTTCTGACAACCAGAGCAACAACTTATTTATGTATATGCAATGCTCGTACAATGTGGGAGACTGGGAGAGTCCAAATTGCTGGAACACTCTATCCAGAAGCTTCCAGAATCTTGTACGTATTCCTATAAATTTCTCATTTGATAATCTAAGTAAAGGTATTTGCTGTTCTATGAATAAGAGTGGAAAAATACTGTCGACTAGGAGGCAGTTGGAAAGTCAGTTATTAAGGATTGATCTATAAGACTTATCAAACTTGACAACTATTTCACTGATATTTATAATTTCATTAACATAACATTTATACAAATTTTATTGAGAGAACCCATGATGTTGAATTCTTTCTGCGAGCAAAGCTCATTACGATTGAGGCTACAACCAGTCCAGTTTAGCAATATCGAATTTAAGGACACAATGAAATGAATTTATGAATTAGTATCAAGTTCATTGTGAACCTTGAAAATTCTTGGTCATTTTATAAATGAATCTGTGAGTACAAACTGCTGAGAAGTCAATAACTATGCCAAAATTACAGTCCAGTTCTTGATATGTTGAGACTATAATTTATGGACAACCTTTATGCAACCTTGAAATGACCTTGAAAATGTCTATCTAATTAATAGGAATAAATAAAGACTATAAATTAGTGCGAGGAATTAGTTTACTGAACAGAACACATATGGGAACAATCGAATTTACTAAACACACCTGTACGTCACCCAACATCAGTAAATTTAGAACCATTTACAAATCTATGTCATATCATATTGACATATCAAATTAACACAACGGATGGGAACCATTCAACTGACCAAAAAAAAAAAATCAAAATTTCCATCGATTGTCTCAAAATGTCTCAGACTTCATTGTTCTTGCATGTTCATACAAATTGCATTCTGTTCCCATTCTTCACTGTTTGATCCTCTTGTCTCTCAGCTGCCACATCTTCTGTTCATGACTAACATCATCTACTACTTATATCAATATAAGTAGCACACACTACAGTCTTATCGATTAATAATTTACGTAACTCAATATAAAAAGGATCAGTGATAATTAGGTATCAATATTATTCTGTTAAAAGTACATGCAGTTTGATCTCCATAGTTTGGTCATGGATTTCTAACTGAAGTGCTGATGATGCCTTTCACAATAATGATAAAATCTCTACTACCAAACTATCCAGCTCAGATTACAAAACTTCATCAAAATCATCTAGACATGTCATTCTTTTAATGTTTTCATGTTCTAAATTTTCAAATCCTAAAAAAATTCAGGATATACAAATGGGTTATATAGTATTATTATAATGCAACCGATTAACTTACAAACAAGTACACGTACATAAACATTCACCAATTCATTTACATTCAATTGTATTGCATATGGTAAATTAGAGCCTGTCGCGAGACTGATAGCTTCTGGGTTTCAAATCTCGCAGGGTGCGGCATTGTGGATGCGTACTGCTGAGGAGTCCCATATTATGACGAAACAGCCATCCGGTGTTTCCATGTTTTCCATGGTGGTCTAGCTTCAATTGACTCGTGATTTCAATCAGTGTAACAAATAATGGTCTAAAAATGATCAAATTGCTTACAGCACTCACTCACTTACTCACTAACTTCTCTTTGTATAATCTAAATTATCAATCTGTATTGTAGGACATAAATTAAGAAAATTCTATCATATTTTGTTTTACAACCGTTCAAGAAAACTTAGAACGTGTGAGTGAGTTTCTACGCAATTTAGTGCAAAATCAATGTGAAATGAACATTTGTTGAGTAGGAGCTATTGTGAGAGAGGGAATTTGTTGTAACCTGAGAAGATTAAATTGTGAGTAACTTCTGGGAACTATTCATGGACTGTTATGATATATATATTCTTACCCAATAACCGTCATTTTAAGCTTCTATCTGACCTTTTGACTGATATCACATAATTTACTAGTCTTAAGTTATCCCCAAATGCATTAGTTATAGTCTCTCATAATAACAGCCACTTTTAGTTTGAGCCTCTATCATTGTTATTTATTATTTTGTATGGTATGACGAGATCTAGTTTGCTTGTATATAAACCAAATATGTCTGAAATATATGGTTCATATAGTAGTGTTCTGGACTCAACAGGCAAGGCTAGATAAGAAGGACTAATAAAGAATCTAGACTTCTTGTTCCGATCAATACATCAATGGTTTGGTACAATGCCAAGATTGTATAAATCGTGTTCTAATTGGAAATTTTAGTCAGGTGATAATTAAAAAGACCAAAACAAACATAACAGGAGAATTCCTCTTTTGGTTGATAATTAACCATTAGAGAATAAAAATGATCAAAAATCTTTTTCGGCCAAACTATAATTTATGGATGAACCAATCAGATTTAAGATAACAGGTCTTAGATTTTGGCGCTAGATTCATCCATTCATTTGTCTAAATACCATTTTGACATTATATGCGACTGTTCCTCACTAGTGTTCTTCATCACTACACTACTTATTATTCAAATAAAAGTAACAAAACCTTGTAGTATATTCTATATTATGACTTATTTCATAATGAATACTGATTGGTTCTTCTGAGATGGTGACATTTGTAGAGACTATCAATCAAGGAATGATACATTATGAATAGATGTTTAAACTGGGGTTTTTTTCAAGTGTAATTGTAATACGTTAGCTAAATGGTATTTTACTTGTAGAGAAATGTAACAATCTCAAATTCATGCAAGGTGAATGTAGAATGCTGAGTAATTTTAACATACAATACAATACTTGTCTCTTAAAGAACAATATACGATAACCTCATAAATCCATATGATGTACCTTCATAAACCTCAAGAATGCATCTTCATTAGGGTTGAAAAGCCGAAGTTAATTAAATTCATTGAATGATATACTTATAACTAAAACGTATACTGTAAACTTTATTGTTTAAGACTTCATCACACTAATTTTTAACTGAAATGAGTAAAGTTAGTTTCTTTCTGGGTTTGAGATTATTTAAAACTATTTGAAATCTTGAGTCATTTGATTCATTTTAAGTAGTCTGGTAGTTTCACTAAAAGGGTCACACACTACATACAAAACATGATTACCACATAAAGAAACATTATACTTGATAAACGAATGTCACAGTCTTGTAGGTAGATATGATGTTAACAGTTGATCTAAACCATGTTGATAGATGTTCACAACCTGGTTAGAATCATTTTGATAACAGTGAACAGTGGTCTGAAACGTTTGATAAGATGGTACAGAATCAGTTCTAGAGGTTCAAGACAATTCACTTTTATGAGACTGTTATATATAGACAAACTAATGAAATTAGGGATATCAAGTCCTGAGGTTTTGTGCGAAAGTTGAGGTCAGTTTGTAGTGTATACCCTAAATTTAATAGTTCACAATAAATCCTAACTTCAAATCCTATTGGTGATTGCTAATACAAATTCATAATGCTCATTTGACTCTCATTATCTCAAAGACACCTTGGAGTCCCTCAAAGGTCGTCTATTGATTACTGTTCCATCTTCACTTTATTCTGAATGCAACCCTTGAGTTTTATCTAAACAAATCACATTCTCGATATCTAGTTTTCCCAAATACTCTGGTTATCACGTTACTTTGAATTTTCTTTTTATTAATTAGTTAGTTAGTTCCAACCCATTGAGTTCATTTGATATACCAATAGGACATAAATTTGTAAGTGGCTCTAAATCGACTAATGTTGGGTAACGTAGAGGTATACTGATCCGGTTCCTAACCATTAGGTAACAGGTTGTAACTTCATTTCACCTGATGTTTTCTTATACAGTTGAGTAGAATAACGCAGATTAAAGTCAACTACACTAATCTTTACCTAACAGCGGAGTACTTAATTAAATCAATTTGATGACTCCAATAATTTAATATCTATGTCTGAAGAATAACAGAGATAAAACGCTATATGAAATTCAACTTTATATTGCTGTAATTATTGAAAAGAGATTATATGTGTTTCAATTCTGTTAACCATTACTTTCGTATTACATATCCTATTACTATCACTTCTACTACTGCTACTGTGGTGCGTGCTACTTATATTGATATAAGTAGTATATGACGCGAATCAGGATGAAGATCAAGAAAGCAAGAGCTGGAATAGAATGCAATTTGTATGAAAATGTAAGAACAATGAAGTCTGAGGCATTTTGAGACAATTGGTGGACATTTTGCAAATTAACGATTTAATATATAGTTTTTAGATTTTATTGAAGTGCTCTATAATATTGGGTTAAATGTGTTTGAGTGTCCCTACCCGCGCGCTGTTCACTACATTACCACTACTACTACCTACCTGAACTCAATTAAGCTAATTAGATTATTTAAATCTAGTAAAACAAGTTTTCAATATTATACATTATAGATTGATCTTAATTAAACCATTGAATAGTTGTTTATGTCCCAGTAAAAAAAAAAAACAATTCGGCAAAACTATACTTTATGAACGAATCAATCAGATGTAAGATAATAAGTCTTGGATTTTGGCGCGAAATTCATTCACCAAATTTGGCTAAATCGATTCATAGCATTATAGCTGATATTAGTTTGTGATAAAAATTCCACATATCAAATTTCTTATTTTAATTCTAATTCCTTATACACTGGTTTATAACCGTCATTTAATTTTGGTTATTTAGTGAACACTTTCAATATTAGTACAGCATTATTCAAATGTCGTTCATAAATGTATAGTCTTATCAAAAACTCTTCAACATTGAATATTCATTAGTAGATTATGGATTGATCTCAATATTACTGAAAATCTATTTATGATGATAGTTTATTATTTGCATTTATACATTGAAATGGAATCATTGTTTACATTGATAAAAATTATTAAATAAACCAATTACAAAAAATTAGAAAATATTTTTCAATAAATCAATAATCTTGACCAAATCGAAAATAATCAAAATCGATTTTATCTATTTTACTCAAGAAAAACAAAAACAAAAGTGATTCATGTTGTCAGTAGAATGTTTCAGTTGTTGAGATCATGAGTGAATTGAAGTTAGATCAGCATGAAGAACTTGAAAGCATTGGATAGCTGTTTCATTCTACTGTGAGACTCATCAGCAGGGTGCATCCACAATCCTGCCTTGCGAGATTCGAACTCAGGACATATCAGTCACGCGCGCGAGCATTTAGCCACTAGACCACTCACTGAGCCGGCCAACATCCAACGGTGTTAATGTCTAACTTCAACTAATCCACGAAATTAAGCGACATATCCACCATTGTTATCAGTGAGTTACTATCTCACAAGTGACCAGGTCGCACTGTATCGGTCACTGTTTTTCATTAGAACTCCAGGATATACATCTTGAAGCCAGTCACTAGCGAGCATATATTGACTAATATCAATTATCGGTCAACTTTTGAATTGGGAAAAATGTTTTATAACTAACGTTAATAATAATAATAATAATAATAATAATAATAATAATGATAATAATAATAATAATAATAATAATAATAACGCATACATTGAGAAATTCAATAAAAGTACAAAATGTTCCAAATGGGTTTTATGGATATTATAGTAAATTCAATAGTCGAAATCATAAGTTCATTGAAGCTAGAACACCATGGAAAACCTGGAATCACTGGACGGTCGTTTCGTGGATTGGTTGAAGTTAGACATTAACACCGTTGCATGCCGGCTCAGTGGTCTAGTTGGTTAAGCGCCTGACCTAAGACTGATAGGTCCTGAGTTCGAATCCCGCGGGGTACGGAATCGTGTATGCGCACTGCTGAGGAGTCCCATAATAGGACGAAACGATTGTCCACTGCTTCCAGGTTTTCCATGATGATCTAGCTTCAATTGACTCGTGATTTCAATCGGTGAATAATTTAATGTTTACAAAATTGGTCATGTTAGATGTATAATTTAGTCTGGATGACTGAATGTTTGATTACTTTTTTTCTAATCAACGCCCTAATTAGTAACTAATGAGAGGGGGTGTAACATGAGGGAACGAAAAGCAAATTTTGTTGCTAAGGTTATTATCAGTCTCACATTAACTAAAGTAGGTGAATTTTATTGAGCATTGCATATAGGAGTTTATGAATGATTTATTAATGTTAGGTTGTTATATAGAACATACATGGAAAATGGCTCTTTTCTGAAATTCATAAATAAATGGTAAGTTCATGATACAATGAGAACTACTGTAGTCTTGGTAAAAAAACAAAAATAATGCCTATCTACATCACCTTACCACTTTTATTAAAACAAAAGTTTAAATCAATAATCAACAAAACATATTGTGCAACAAAGGTCAAAGAAAAAGGTTCATGCTTCCATCCTACTATGTTTACTAATTTCAATGTGTTTGTAGTCACATGTACATAGGTAGGACTAATGGTGATTTCAAAATTAGGTTATGTGAACATATACCAAACTGGTTGCAGAAACAATTAGAATTAAGTGACCTAATATAATAAGAGGATAAACATCGATCATCCTCTATTGCGAAACATATAATCGAAATGGGCCATAAGAATAATCTTAACTCGGCGTTTATGCTGTTGTATAAAAGTATAGTATACTAAGGTTTATTGAAGTCTTAGTCATGCGAAAATTCAAATCCCCTTTGTGTATTCAAAATACAGCTTGTTCTCACCTTAAACCTACCCTGGTAATATTGACTTAGGTTTTAAATTCTGTCCACATTATTATTATTATTATTATTATTATTATTATTATTATTATTATTATTATCCTGGTCTCATCTTACCCCATTTGCAGTCTAGTTGACCTTTTATTCTTCAGACATAAATTTTTTAACCAAGTATATAATGTGTGATCAGATTGTTCGAAATGTATTATGCTAATCTATCATCAAATATCACAAGTTGGAATCATGAGTCAGTTGAAGCTAGACCACCATTGAAAACCTGGAAGCAGTGAACGGCCGTTTCGTCTTGGTATGGGACTCCTCAGCAGTGCGCACCCACGATCCCGCACCTCGCGGGGCTCGAACCCAGGACCTACTGCCTTCGCGCGCGAGCATTTAACCACTAGACCACTGAGCCGGCATCCAACGGTGTTAATGTCTAACTTCAACCAATCCACGAAGTTGCGCCACCGTACACCATTGTCTTCAGTTCTGATCATCTTCATCTTCTTATTACATTATCGAACTTTTTTATTCATTTACTGATGATTGAATTTAATCAATCAATTAGTCCATCTAAAATAAGATGAAGGTCTGGTAGTTTCTTGATGGATAATTACAATCATCGTATTACTCTGATGATTATGTACCAATAAGTTATGTATGTGAAACGTTGAATAAAATAAAATTTAACGAAAATATTCATTAGAATGAAAATGTACAGAGTAATTATTTTGTCAATAATTGAGTTCATGGAAAATCCATGGAAAATCTGGAAGAACTGAAAGGCCGTTTCGTTCCATTGTGAGACTCCTCAGGAGTGCTCAGTCGTCCAGTGCTTCCAGGATTTACAGGGTATTGTACCTTCAATTGATTCATGATATCAACTGTTGAAATTACTACAATCCCCACAAAGCCCTTCTTCTACTAATTATTTTGTCTTGATCTATTCATTTCTTAACTACATTGATATACCGTTCAAAGAGAGTTTTATGAAATGGATTTCTAAGTCTTGTAGCTAAAGATATTTCTTTTGACTTAAAATAATTGAAATCAACTTCAAGTTCAAATAGATTTTGTATCGCATAGTATTTATAAAACAGGATTTCTTCACAACTTCGAAAACTCATTTTATCTGAACACATAAATATTGAACAAGATCGGCGCAGAATAAATATGCGCCTTACAAGTCACTTGATTTGAATATGGTTGTGATACTGTTCGGGTGCCCAGGCTGAAGCAGAAGGTTTTCTTAGGAGGCCTTCGACTTAAAGGTCTGATACAGAAGACAGTGGAGCAACGTGAGGAAATTCCCTCACATGTTAGCCAGTGACCAACAATGGAATCATTCACCTTCTGTTCCCTCAGGATTTTGGGACCCATGTGCACCATCGGTTTGGAATCAGGGTTTTCCTGCTCTTCTAGGTAGACACGGAGGGTCCACCAAACCAGTTGAATCACAGAACATTCGCTTTTTGTCGTATCGATTTCGCAAACAACACCCTGGACACGAGATCGTAGTGAGTAAGCTTTTTTTGGCAATTCATATGTATTGGTGTACATATAAAAGCATTCTAAAAAGGAGAACTGACTCTTCACACCTTCGGCTGTACCAGGGGATTTGGGAGCCGAATTTTAATACTTTTCTGCAAACACAAATATGTGTCACAAAAATTTCTAGTTAGAAGCTACTATAAATATTTTGTAAGCAATGATGGATAGTGGCTATCAGTGGAATCCAGTTTGACGCGCGTTTCGTCCAATTTGGGACTCGTCGGCTGGATGTACCTGAGTTCGAGTAAATAGGATATTGTATTTGTACATTCTTAAATGTTTTCTTTTCTTTTCTTTTTCAATAAAACACTTACTTTGCAAGTATTATTACATGTTAAAATTTAAAAAGCCAGCTATGATTGATTGTTTCCAATCAAACAAGAAAAACATAAGGCAGTTCGATTGAGAAAACTTTAATGTATTGGTTAGCGTTTTTTTTCTTGGAGAATTCGTTTCCTACGGGATAGAGTCGTTAACCATACGCCCAACCCTCCTACTTAATCCAAGCTTGGGACCGTCAGTAGCCCCAGCAGGGACTCCAGGAGGAGTTATTTAAAGTATTGAATTAATGAATAATCCATTTTATGAAGAACAATATTATTAATTCATGTTTTTATTTCTTACTCGTTACATGAACATGAATGACGCATTATATTTGTGATTATGTAATTGAATATCAGAAAGGTATATGCAACCACAACATTATCGGTAGTTTAGAACTCATCATTCTAAATAGAGTTGTTCTTCATTTAGAATTTCATACCACAAAATAACTTTGTTTAGACAACAATTGAAAATCAGTAAGCATAAGATAGATGTTTCGTCCTAATTTCATACTGCTCTTTAGTGCATGTGCATAACACTACCAGGGGTTGAACCTTTAGCACATAAACTTCTAGTGTTCCACTATTTTAGCATCAGTTCATTTAATATTTTACGCAATCATCATCCTCTCCTTGAAGTGATATTTTAATTCACATCCGACATGGTCAAACTTTCATTGTACTCTACAAATCGATTCCTAAAGTTACCAACTGATAAACAGACCATCATTGTTATGAAAGTGTATCGTTATGTTTATGACGATAGTTAGCGAACTATGAACAGAGGAACAATGATGTATTAATGTCTTATGATGACTTGTTTTTTTTTTCTAGATATTGAAACAGTGAATGATTTGTTAAATACAAAAAACAAAAAGAAAAGAGAATCATCCAGAATAATTTCCATTTCTATCCATAATCATGAAACTTTTATTCAATGATTCTTTAACATCTTTGAATATTCCAATAAATGATAATCATTTCAATGATTCAATGAATAATCAACAATTGAATAATGAACATGTTCATAATGAAACTGTTTTAAATAGTACAACTCATAGTGTCAGTTCAACGACTGAATCAATGATCAATGAGATTGAGATAGTGAATACAACAGCAATAATGATGAATATAACAGATAATATAACCATCATGAATGATACTACTAATTATATTACAGTAGATTATCATAAAGAGAATTTAAGAACAATCACTACACATCCTACTATCGATGTAAATTCTAAGAAAACAACAGAAGTTAATATGAATTCATGGTCATCATTAACTTCATTATCCACACCATATATATCACGTATAGAAGATAGTGAAACACAACAAGTTTATAGATCATTCTCAGCACCAGTTGATATAACTCATACAAAAACTGGACAAGCTACATTGAAACATCAACAACTAATTTTAAAGCATCCAATTGAAAGAACTGAACATAAAGGATGTAAGTTTACTTTTTTTTCTTGACTTTTTTTATAACTCTTTAATTATGTTTATAATTTGTTGTTATTACATCGATTGATCTTAGTTTAAAAACCATAGAAATATGAAGAAGCGTTAAGTACACCTTTTGAGACTTCCTATTCACTTACATTCGATACCCTATTTGCAGATTGTACTTAGGACTTATGCATTTCGTAATATATGCATTAGTTTTATGTTAATCAATTGTTCTTCGATACTCCAGTTTGATACATTTTTTGATTGAAATCATGAGTCAATTGAAGCTAGATCACTGTGGAAAACCTGGAAGCACTGGACGACTGTTTTGTCCTAGTATGGGACTCCTCAGCAGTAGGCATCCATGATTCAGCACCCCGCGAAATTCGAACTTCAGGACCTATCAGTTTTGCGCCAGGCGCTTCACCAACTAGACCATTGAGCTGACATCCAACGGTGTTAATGTCTAACTTCAACCAATCAACGAAGTTGCGCTACCGTACACCATTATCTTCAGTGAGTTGTTATTACACAACAGATCTGGTTGAACTCCACTTGTAACGTCTTCTCATTAGAACTCTCTTGAAGTCAGCCACTATTGAGCTGATGATTATTATCAGAAGAGGTTTTTCGGAGATTCTATCATACAAGATTCATTTCCATAATATGATAAATTGCTTAGTAAACATCAACTCAATCATTCATTCAATATTCTCTCTTTATCATTTTTTTTATTTGTTATTAAAAAATTATTTTTATCTATTTTGTTTTTATTTTTTTTTAAAATTAAAATAAAAGAACAACCATTTTCTATAACACATTTTTTCTCTCTAGATAAATTGTTTACATTTCATGGCGTTGTCTCTCATTCTCCCTCTCTCTCTCTCGCTCTCGCTCTTTCCCTCTCTTTCTCACTCCGTTCATCTTCCTCTCTTTCTCTTTCCCTCTCCCTCTCTCTCTCCCTTTATCTTTACTTCTTTCTCTCTCTCGCTCTCACCTTGTCTCACCCATTTATTCTCTTTTGTTTTCTTGTACTAATATAACAACGATTTATTATTTTTCTTTCTTATTTTTT
Organism: Schistosoma margrebowiei; assembly: GCA_944470205.2. Lineage (NCBI taxonomy): Eukaryota > Metazoa > Platyhelminthes > Trematoda > Strigeidida > Schistosomatidae > Schistosoma > Schistosoma margrebowiei. The sequence goes on along the minus strand of OX104027.1, from coordinate 893,732 downwards.
TTTTCTATGGTGTCTACCATGAATTTATGCATGAAAAATTGAGCTGAAATAAATTTTTCTTCAAATAATAATAATAACAATCATTAAGCTGTTTAGTTGATAAGAGAGAGAGAGAGAAAGAAAGAAAAAATTCATTGATTTATTGATTATATATGTGACTATATTTTTTGTTGTTGATAATATTAGTGAGTAGTGAAAAATTGGGAACTATGTGTTTTATCCTATTTCAGAATTTATTCAATGACTACATACTTATGTGTATCTATACATCATTGTGTTGATGTATATAATTAGACTTAGTTTGCATGTCATAGCAATTAGTGTAAGTGGCTAAATTTCATCGGTATTCATAATGCGGATCAATATTAGACCATCATTAAAAACATAGAAGAATCACATGATCGATTCGTTTAAGTAATATGACTCTATGACAGCTTTCATCTATGATTCTGCGACTAGGAATCGAACTCAGGGATTTCAGTCTTGCACGTGAACTCCTAGTCTCTTAACCAATGAGTCTCCATACAAAGTTATTATTGTTGAACCTCAATCAATATGAGACATTGTGCAAACATCTTTTAATGTCTCCAGTCGGTAACTGCCTCATATGTCATATGGTTGAAGTACAGCGGTCATAGCTGAGGAGTTCCACACTATGATGAAAAAGATGCCCAGTGCTTCCAGATTTAAAGCTGATTAGCTCATGAATCAAATGTGATGTTTTATTTATCAAAAACAAACTGTATACAATACAAACATCTTTCGAAAATAAAAATTACTTGCTTACTTACGCCTGTTACTCCTCGTGAAGGAGCATAGGCCGCTCACCATCATTCTCCATCCAACCCTGTCCTGGGCAATCATTTCTAACTCCTTCCAGTCGTTATTCATTCTTTTCATATCTGCTTCTATTATCCGACGTAATATGTTCTTAGGCCTTCCTCTTTTCCGCTTCCCTTCAGGATTCCGAGTTAGTGCTTGTCTCTTGATGCAGTAGAACTGCCTTGACGTTGGTATTGAAGATTTTTACTTTGATATTGGTTGAAAGTTGTTTTGAGTTCCATATGTTCTTCAATTGTAGAAATGCGACCCTTGCTTTGCCATTCCTTGCCTTTACGTCTGCATCTGAGCATCCTTGTTCATCGATGATGCTTCCCAGGTGTGTGAAGGATTCTACATCTTCCAGAGTTTCACCATCAAGAGTGATTAGATTGCTGTTCTCCACTTTGAATTTCAGAACCTTGGTTTTCCCTTTGTGTATGCGAAAGCCTACTGATGCAGATACTGCTGCTACACTGGCTGTCTTTGTCTGCATCTGTTCGTGTGTATGCGATAGGAAGGCTAGATCATCTGCGAAATCCAAATCGTCTAATTTATTTTGAGCTGTCCATTGTATTCCGTGTTTTCCTTCAGATGTCGAGGTCCTCATAATCCAGTGGACCACCAGGAGATAAAGGAAGGGAGAGAGTAGACAGCCTTGTCTGACTCCGGTCCTTACTTGGAATGCATCTGTCAGCTGTCCTCCAAGCACGACCATGCACTATAGTCCTTTGTATGAGTTCCGGATAATATTGACAATCTTTTCTGGAACTCCGTTTTGTCGAAGAAGTTCACATAACGTCCTTCTATCCATACTGTCAAATACCTTTTCATAATCAATGAAGTTGATGTATAGTGAGGAGTTCCACTCAACTGATTGTTCAACGATGATCCGTAGTATCGCAATTCGGTCCTTACGGAATCCAGCTTGTTGATCTCGAGGTTGGGCGTCTACTGCATCTTTCATCCGGTTCAGCAATACTCTGTTGAAGACCTTCCCTGGTAATGACGGCTGTGTAATGCCTCTGTAGTTTTCAAATTTGCTCAGATCTCCTTTCTTTGGAATCTTGACGAGATGCCCTTCTTTCCAGTCCATCGACACTTGATCCTCCTGCCAAATCTTTTTGATTAGAAGGTAAAGCATGTTTGTAGTTACTCCGATGTCTGACTTCAGTGCTTAAGCTAGTATGTTGTCGGGTCCTGCTGCTTTCCCGTTCTTGATTTGTCTGACGGCCATTCTGATTTCTCCCTTCGTTGGTGGGTTGACGTCTATGGGAAGATCTATGTGTGCTGCTTCGATGTCCTTTGGATTCGTTGGAGCCGGCCTATTCAGAAGTTCCTCGAAGTATTCTACCTATCTTTTCCACTAATGTTGAATTTCAGTGATTGGCTTGCCTTCTTTGTCTTTGACCGGTCTCTCTGGTTTACTGTATTTCCCTGACAGTTTCTTCGCTGTTTCATATTTCCTTCTCTAGCAGTTTTTTCCGCCGTCGTTGCTAGTTCTTCCACGTATTTCTTCTTGTCGGCTCTAATGCTCCTCTTCACTTGCTTGTTTGCTTCTGTGTATTCAGCTTGTGCTTGGTTTTTCTCTGCTCGTGTTCGGCTGTTGTTAATCGCTGCCTTCTTGTTCTTCCTTTCTTTGATCTTGTCCAGAATTTCTATAGAGATCCACTCCTTATGATGGTGTTTCTTTAGGCCCAGAAACTCTTGACACGTTGAAGTTAATGCTTTTTTGATGCCATTGCAGTTTCTTCCTTCAGTAGATCTTGTAAGGCTTGGAACTTGTTGTTGAGATCTATCTTGAATTCATTGAGTCTGTCAGTATCTCGAAGGATGGGTGGGTGCATAACATTGGATAATTTTCATTAAAATCCCCTCCTTCTTTGTTTTGAATGATGCTTTGATGATTCCGGATCAGTGAAATTCCCATCCTACAAGTGCATTTCGTGCTAATTTGGACAGCATTTGAGCGACTCTCTGAATGTGTGGAGCATTTTCCTTTTCGTGACCGGAGTATAGCAGCATCTCTCCCGTAGATAGTCTTTACTGTCCAGCTTGGGTTCAGTGGGTTTCGCTGATTCCCAGTACTGCCAAATTATATCTCCTCATTTCCGTTGCTATTTGACTGGTCTTCTCGGTCTCTCACATTGTTCGGACGCTCCACGTACCCACAAAAAGTTTTGCTCTGGTTGTTAGAAGAGGCATCGGCTTCGTGGCTTTCGAAGGAACTCGGCTTTCACCATGAAGCGTCATAAATTATCTAAAAGAAGACCTACTAACTCCCAGGGCAGAGTTAAAATGGTTTGAATTATTTTTTCTGGTAAGCATTTTTTTAGCGAGTTAGTTTTCTACGGGATGGGGACGCTAACCCCATGCCCAACCTTCCTCCTTTACCCGTGCTTGGGACCGGCAGTATCCGAAGAAGAGCTACAGGCGAAGTTGAAAATAAAAATGAGCTCTCAAATTTCTTGCGTCTGTGGGCTTTCATCAAACTTAGACACATGACTGAGATACAGTAAATCAGTGTAGAACTTGTTGAAGTTTGAAAAGGTCAGTAATGTATTCGATTCTCACAGTAAATATCAATACTAGGTTATAGTTACATCCAGTTGACAGGGTTTAAATAAGACGAAACATTCATTCTGTACCTAACGGATATACACAATTCATTTAGTTTAACATTAAAATTTGCTTATAATGTCAATGAATATTATGTATGAATCTTAAATTTCATTCGTGAAACGTGCCCTAGTACTGTAGTGAACAGAACATGGATGGGGGAAATCGAATGTATTTAACACAAAATTACAGGACTTGTTAATAAAATCAAACAATCAAACAGTAAATGCCCAATGCAAAATGTCAATCGATTGTCTCAAAATCAATCAGACTTCATTGTTCTTGCATTTATCCTGTTTCTATTCTTTACTGTTCGATCCTCTTGTCTCTCTGTTGCCAAATCTTTTATTCACGACTAACATCATCTACTATTTATGTTAATATATAAGTAGCATAAACCACAGTACTAACTAACTGGAACTTTTGATATATATGATCAATTTTTAACAAAATTTGTCCATTAATTTATTGTTTTTTCCATTGGTTTCTTTTGATTACATAATGTGTCATTCATATTTTATCTAATTTTAAGTGTCCTATGGTGGTATCGTCAGTCTTTCTATACTGGGGGTCACTTTTGGTTTATTATTATTAATTTGGTTTCGTAAACGTTGTTTATTGAAAAAGCGTCGATCAAAAAAAGATGGTAAAAAAATGTCATTAGCTGGTGGAAAATTAGCAGCGGATTTAAAAACAGCAGCTCATTTATCAGAAGCATTAAAAAGTCAAGTAGGTTTGCCTCTTATTTTGTGTTTAACCTTTTTTCATGATTATTCAATGATAAACTTGTAGGCTGCATTCTCCCTTGATTAGTGTTAGTTTGCGATACCGTTTAGAAGCGAAAAGTAACAGAAAGCCGTTTTGTTCTAGTAAGAGATTCTTCAATAATAGATAATTACCACTCTTCCAGGAATAGTACCCAGAACCTTCAGTTGTAAATGCAGAGGTTTAACTACTGAAACTAGTAGGTCAACAGTCAGTAGTATTATTTCAACTAGAATTACTTTGGATTATGGCTATGCAATCATTAGCACTGTAGTGAACAAGAACACGGGTGAGGTCAAACGGATATACTTGACACAACAATTACAGACTATCTCATCAAAATCTGAATACCATATAGTAAATCGTCAATTTGCAAAATATTCATGCATCAATCGAAACTGGACTGTTTCTGTTGCAAACACCAATTTATTGTCTCCCATTCCATTGTTCATGCATTTTCTTACAAATTCCATTGTGTTCTCGCTCTACTTTACTTGATCTTCGCCATCTTCCGCTGCTAGACATTACGTTCTTTTAACGCACGTTCTATACTACTTATATCAATATAAGTAGCTCACACCACAGTACCATTTGTTACTACTGTTTGAGACTGTGTGAGTTTGACCCGGTAGCTGTCGGTTGTCACTTCTCAGTACATATGACACATCACAATCCGATAATGAAGACTGTTTCTTACTCTTGAAACTGTTTAGTCTGTTAATCGAATATAAATGAAAATTTACTTATTGATCTAAAAAGCCAAATAAGTGTTCATATGTATTTGTTGTGGATAAATAAAATTGTGATGAAACAAACGTGCATTATGTGAAGTGATGAAAGAACCGCAATCACTGTGACAAACATAAAAGAGTTGACTTTCAAGTGTATAATGAATGACCACTTTTATTGAAACTATGATTACTATCGTTAATCGGATGATGCAATCATAACATCATTACTAGGACTTTCTCTTGCAAAATATCAGAATGAGACACTCCCCGAGCTCCCAATTTAGGGGAAACGTTGTGGAAGCCGATATAGTGAACTTTGGGGAAATGGCACAAAAACCCAGAATTTCCCCAAAATTTCCTCAAACACTGGTGAAGGTCATTTGACTTCGAGAGTTTCCTCAAAATACCCAAACATTCCTCGAAATTCCCTCAAACTTGGGAACTCCGGACGGTGTTTATTATGGAGTATTTGTGATTACTTTCTATGTACATTTCATTTAAATGTTCCATCTAATCTTCCTTTTAGTACGATAATATGATTGACGAATAAATCTTTTATAACGATAATAAAAATCCGAGCACGTTGACTGTGTGTTCGACCCGAACTCCCAAGTTTGGGGAAATTTTGGGGCATTTTGGGGAAACTCTTGAAGTCAAATGACCTTCACCAATGTTGAGGGAAGTTTTGGAAAAATCCCCAAGGTCAAATCACCTTGACCAGGGTTGAAGAGGAATTTTGGGGAAATATTGGAGGCTTTCCTCAGGTCTGGGGAAATTTTGGGGTTTTTGTACCATTTCCCCAAAGTTCACCATAGCGGCTTTCCGGAAATTTCCCCGAAGTGATTTGAATTTTCCCCGAAAGTGAGACTTGGCAAAAATCATAAATTATCATCCTGAAGTAACTCACTGCTATGATGGACAAACATAAATACATGAATTCTTACCTATATATTCCTTCCCGAACTCCCAATTTCGGGGAGAATTTGACTCATCTTGAAGAAATTTCAGGAAAGCCGCTATAGTAAACTTTGAGGAAATTTAGGAGAAATGGCACTAAAACCTCAAAATTTCCTCAGACTTAGGGAAATTCCCCAATATTTCCCTAAAATTCCTCTTTAACCTTGTTCAAGCTCATTTGACTTTGGTGATTCCCCCAAAATTTGCCCAGAATTCCCCGAAATTTCCTCAAAGTTCCCGAAACTTGGGAGCTTGAGTGGTTAAGTTTGACTGTTTGTACATGCCTTACAATTCGTTTTAGATCATACCTTAATAAATTAGGTATTTGTTCTGGCAATTCAACTGATTGAAAGAACTGAATGTCTGTAATTTACTTCGTGAAATAATCCATTGAAAGGATTTTAAATACCAAATAATAACTGACTGAGTGTATAAACATGATAATATGTGAAGAATTTGAATTGATCACTTTAAAAGAAAAAAAGGAAATGAAGGTCACAAAATTGTTAACGACTTGTGTACTTTATGTGAATACTGTTGAAATGTCGATTAAAGTGGTTGGTGTGCAGATTTATGATAGATATATTCAAAGTTACATGATAAACTGATAATGAATACAGAACTATGGAAAAGATGGATTGTGGTCAGCAATATAATACACGATGCGCGTCTCACCCTATTTGGGACTCGTCATCTGGATGTGCATGCATCTCAGAATTCATGCTCACAATGGGACTCGAGCCCAGTTTCGTTCGTTTCAAACGCCATCGCGTTATCCACTTAGCTACTGAGTGCTGATAGCAACCCGTTTGTGCATTACGGTGAAGTGTAAATTCTATTGGTGTTACTTGCTTGTGTCTTCCCATTGATGTTTAGGACTGCAGTTGATCAATCTGTTGTTCCAGTGCAGGTACATCCAAATGACGAGTTACAAGTAAAACAGATTTACAGAACTATGAAAGTTGTCAACAACAGTAATTCACTGGCATTGGTCGCTAATCTGAACCATATCTACAATTGTAGACTTCCTTGATATGATTCAATGAATAGAAAATTTAAGTAACCGGGCATAAAACTGACTATTTTGATACACTTGCCAGTATTTTTTATCTTGAAACTACTCTTTATATTCTTGTTAAAGTGAAGTGTATATTGAACTGCCTTTCATTTCACAATCAGGATAAGGTTGCATTGAAAACCGACATGGAAATGAATGAACAAGAACAAGCGGGTGATCATGAAAAGGAGAAACAATATTTTGGAAAGTTACAATTTTCATTAGATTATGATTTTCAAAAAGCTGAGGTATGAATAAAACTTAATGTTTATATACTTTCGATTGAGTGTATGTACATAAATATGCATAGTGTGAACAATGAACATAGAAACTATGAAATTCTTATGCAAGTTGAGCGAAAACTCTTAAGAAAGGAGAAATGAAAAAAATTAATTTGCAGTGAAGGAATATTTGTCATCAAGTCAAGGAAAGATTAAACACCGTCTCTTTTTGAATTCATAGGTCAGGTTTTTGACGCCTGATGGCAATGGCTTCAGCGAACTTAAGAAGACGGGCTGCTTACTAATCACCTCAAAGGATTGTTAGGTAACTACTCGATGTCCTGCATCAAGATGTTCGGCGGCCGCACTGACCATAGTCTTTTTTCCCTTGTTCCAAGCTTTTTCGGAACACGTTCAAAAATCTAAGAAATGCTCTCCTTTCAGTTCGGCCGATGTAGCTACTTTGGCAGATACACGTAAATTTATAAATACAGTTGTCGGTGACATGAAAGGGTTGCTTGTCGATCTTTGATTAGGTTATTGAGCATAATGTTTTATAGAGAGTTAAACGTTCAGCAACCGGATATTTTCTGGCTAGAGCGATGTCCAGTCTCCTGTTGATTATTTGTGCGACGTTATCTATTTAAAGTTAAGATTTATATATACTGGCTTTTTATAGACAGTAGTCATTACCGTCTTCCTTTCCTTGGGCCTTTTATATTTGTCAATAAACTTTTGTGGATAAAAGTTTTCTGTTTGACATTTTTCTGCGTCCATTAATTCTCCTTCCAGTTTGTCGTGGTACATATCTTTTCTGTCCTGTAAAATAGTGTTTTAACCAACGCCTTCTTGCAACTTATTGGACAAAAACTATTGAAATTCAGGTAGAGGCTATTCCAATTACTTTTTCTATAAATTGAACGTTGAACTGTCCCGTCTCCCCTGCGTTTAATGGAAACACCAAGAAAGTGGAACATGTCGTTCTGTTCGTGCTCCATAGTAAAATGTATGTTAGTATGAGCGTTATTGAAGAGTTTTTTGAGCAGACGGATTGCATGTTGTTTATTATTACAGATAATAAATGTGTCGTCCACATATCTCGAGTATTCCGCTGTTTAGCTAATTGCCTTTTTAAGTACCGTGTTTCCACGATAACCCATAAAAATATCTGCCATAATTGGACCTAGAGGTTTTCCTATTGCTACGCCATCGACTTGGCGATTAATGGTGTTATTGAACTGGAATTGAACATCTGTTGTGCACATCAGTAGCAGTGACAAGCGTCAAGTTTCTTGGATTGATTTTTTACAGCATGTTTGCAGATGCTTCAATGTCTGACTACCGTTCTTCTGACGTTATTTTAGCAGGCACTGCTGTTCTCTTGCTCCTCATTTGTCTGTGGGCCATCATCATTTCTTCGATGAAACGACATCTTTAGGAAGGTCTGTGTGTGCTACTTCGATGTCCAGTAGATTCAATACAGCTGATCTACTCTACCCACCTGTTACGCAGTTGTTGTATTTCAGTGATTGGCCTGCTCTCGTCTTTGACTGGTCTCTTTGATTTACTATATTTCTCTGCTATTTTCTTCACTGTATCTTAAAGCTGTTTCATAAGTCATTCTCTTGAGGCTTTCTCTGCCGTCGTTGCTAGTTCGTCCACGTTCTTCTGTCTGTCGGCTGAAATGCTTTTCTTCACTGGCTTGTTTGGTTCTATGTACTCAGCTTGTGCTTGAACTTTCTCTGCTCGTATTCGGCTGTTGTTATTCGCTGTCTTCTTGCAACTCCTTTCTTTGATCCTGTCTAGTGTTTCTATAGAGATCCTTTCCTTATAATGGTGCTTCTTCCGGCCCAGAAACTCTTGACACGTTGAAGCCAATGCCCATTTGATAACTTTCAAGATTTCCTCCCTGGTAGTTTCTTTTTATTCAGCTCATCCTGTAAGGCTTGAAATCTGTTGTTGAGAGCTATCTTGAATTGATTGAGTTTATCAGTATCACGAAGGAAGGCTGTACTGAACCTTGGTAGTGTTGTTTGTCCAATCGTCCAGTTTATCATCAGTTACTGTTTTCAATGGACCAGAACGTGGTATTGATCCAAAGTTATAAATGATCCTCTCCTGGTTCTCACATCCTCCATTGTCCTTTGTAATTTTTTATTGATGCAAATATGATCTATCTGCTTCTCTGTGGTGTGGTGAGGTGAGATAAATGTAACTTTGTGTATACGTTTATATGGATATATGACTAATTATTTGAATGCACATAGATTTGCAAATATTTTTTCATCATCGTTTCTCTCTCCAAGTCCATGTCATCCCATGATATCTTCACATCTGATGTTATTTATTCCGACATTGTCGGTGAGGTCGTTTCTTGGGCATTTCTCTAAGATTGATTGCAGACTCTCAGAGAATTGATTTTTATTGTCATCGTTGCAATGATTGGTGGGTGCATAACACTGATTAACTTTCATTGTAATTTCATCTTTCTTTGTTTTGAATGATATTTTGATGATTCTGGATTCGTGAAATTTCCGTACTACAAGTGCATTTCGTACTACTTTGTACAGCACAAACCAAATTGCAACATAACGATTCATCGTCCAACAATCAGTTGAGTGAAAATCGTCACTGTACATCAACTTCATTGATTATGAAAAGGCATTTGACATTGAAAACAGGAGGCCGTTTTGGAAAATTCCTTGACACTATGGAGTTTCTGATAACATTGTCAACATTATTCAGAACTCATACGACGGACTACAGCGCAAGATCGTGCATGGAAGACAGCTTACAGATGCATTCCAAGTATCGACCGGAGTTTGACAAGGCTATCAACTCTCTCTCTCTTCCTCTTTCTTCTTGTGGTCGACTGGATTATGAAAACCTCAACATCTGAGAGAAAACACGGCATACAACGGACAGCTCAGAACCAAGTGGACGATTAAGAGTTTGCTGATGACCTAGCCCTCCTATCCCATACATTCGAACAAACGCAGATAAAGACAGCTAGGAGAAAACCATGACCCTCATATACGACACGGAGAACAGCAATCCAGACACTCTTCACAGCAAAACTCTCGAAAACGTATAATCGTTCACGTAACTGAGAAGCATCATCGATGAACAAAGAGGTTCACATGCAGATGTAAAGGCGAGGAATGACAAAGCAAGGACCACATTCTTTTATTTGAAGAATATATGGGACCAAAAATAACTGTTAACCAATATGAGTCAGAAACTTCAACACGAACGTCAATGCAGTTATACTGTACGCAGCCGAAACTTGAAGAACTATTATAACCTCCATCAAGAAGGTATTTATAAATAATAATCTACGCAAGATACTCAACATCCATTGGTCGGATATCACCAGCAACAGCCTTCTCTGGGAGAGAACAAACCAGCTTCCAGCTGAAAAGAAAATTAGAAAAAGACTATTGACATGTATAGTACATACATTACGCAAATCCTCAAACTGCATCGCGAGTCAAGCTCTAACTAGGAATCCTGAATGGAAACGGAAAAGAGGAGACAAAAGAACACATAACGTCGCAAGAATGAAGCAGATATGAAAAGGATGAATAACAACTGGAAGGAGCTGGAAAGGATTGATCAGGACAGAGTTGGATGGAGAATGCTGGTGAGCGGCCCATACTCCTTCGCGAGGAGTAACAGGCGTAAGTAACTAGGTAAGTGAAGTATGTACTGATATTTTAGCTAAGAGAATACAAAACACTCCTGTTTCGTTCTTCACTTTTGTCAAATAAAAGTATATTTGTCGGTTGCTTAATTAAATGTTAATATCAAGTTGACATTTTTGAGTTTTTGTTGAATATTCAGAATAAAAATACAAATTAAGTAAAGTTGGAAAAGAGAGATCGATGAAATCTATTTGATGGGCATATTGATGATAGGTGTAAGGTGTTTATGAGAATTATTGAGTACCACAGTTTGCACCATCAACTTACCTCAGTATTTATCTATTCAACGGCTCCTGTGGCGCCAGTTATATAGGGTGTAGGTGCTTTACAAGTGCGTTTTTTGCACATTGCGAAAACCATCGCAATTCATGCTCACAGTCCAAAGTAAATTCATACAACCACTTTCCTACCTAGGCCATCTGTATAAGTGTGCTGGCAACAGAACTATTTCCTTATCTCTTCCGTTTTGTTTTGGGTGATATATCTTTAGGGAATGCTGATGACTAGCAGTAACCAGTTCAAATCAACCGTTTCAGATGATGATAGTATAAAATTACAAATCAATAGAGATCCGATCAACAAATGTTCACTTCATTGTTGACTAATATCATACATATCGAAAGAATAAATCGTGCTATATCCAGTTATGGATTACATTGATAAATGAGTCTACCTAAAGAGAATCGAAAAATAATACCATATCTCTCCTGCGTCTCCGTCGTTTAGAAACAATTGAACTACTTTTATTAGCTCATAACAATTCGTCTCTGTTCCCTTTCTTTTCCTTTCAACTTTCCAAACTTCTGCTGTTATGCATTTCATTGCTGTTTGGTGTTATCGATCAGGAAAACTTTAGGTAAGAATGTGATATTCGAATTTCTTTAGGTATGAGTGACGACTTGTCCTCTTGACGTTGATTATGATTAGTTAGTGATAATCTTTACCATGTCGTTCTTTACATATTCGTTTTATTGACCTCTCTCTTTGAATTGATTCTTGATCCTTCTGCTTGTCCATAGTTTTTCTCACTAGTTGATAGGTTGGATCGATTTACATATGTTTGTGGATTAGTGATTAACCTGTGTGATAGGCTCCTAAACATTCTCTGATTTTCTCAGTATTCAGTGTTTCAACATATTAATAGTCAAATGTCACTTCCTAATTATCTAAGTGCATTTAATCGAGTTAAGATACAATATAGGATTTGAGAGCTAATTAGCGTTGATACTGATGAAGATGAAGAGAACATCTACTCAATCCGACATACTATTTCTCTAGAATAGAACAGTTTTTTCATAGGTGTTATTTCAATTTCCTTCGTTTGTTAGTTTATTATTTGGTTTGCATAAGATTAGTAAAAGTAATTTTGCTTGTTTATGTGGTACACCGATTCCAACGGTTTTCAGCGAATAGGCGAACCGTCATACAATCGACAGGCTGAAATCTGATCTTCATTCATCATATGAAAAAATTTTCAAAATTCACCGTCAGAATCGGAATCAGCATTACTCTGAAGCCAATATAATCAACTTATACCAGTTTTTGCAAACTAAAAGACACAACAACCAATAAATACAAAACAGATTATGTTAAGCTAAAGAGGTACCACAATGATCATAGGGGACAATTTCTTGCTAAGTTATTACACAAACGTTGGTTAGCAATGAATGTAAACAATATACTATCAATTATATCAATCGATGGTAAGAAATACGGGCAGAAATTTTGATTTCGTAAACATCATATCTGTGGTTCGAATAAATTCTAAGAATTTCGGATAATTTCAAGAGTCATAACACAACAGTATATAATCAGACTATCAAACCACTACGTAAATGTCAGATAGTCATATATTCCATGATCAAAAAGATAGTTTTTATTTTATTTCAACACATATATATTGGTACAAAGAGGCACCAAATACATATGCGCCACACAAATCTCATTCGATATGTGCGAGGGCTGTGATACTGCCCGGGTGCTCAGATCGAAGCAGGTGGTTCTCTTAGGGCGCCACACCACGAGCCTTCGGCCTGAGGTTCTGATCCACAAGGCAGTGGAGCATCGTAAGGAGATGCAGTCCCATGGAGGTCGGTGACCAACAATCGGTTCATATGCCATTTGTTCCCGCAGGATACTGGGGCCCATGTGCACCATTGGTTTGGGATCCGGTTAAAGCGTCAGTTATTCGCTTTTCGTCCTCTCATTTTCGTAAACCACACCCCAGCCACGAGAACGCAGTAAGTAGGACTTCCTTGGCAGAGGCTTCATACGCGAGGTCGTGTGAGAGCATTTCGAGAGGGAGAGCGGACGTCCCCCACTCTCGGCCGTACTAGGGCATTCGGGGGCCTTACCAGGGCATTTGAGGTCTAATATGACACATGAAGATGATAAAACTTGAGAAGATAACTAGTTAAAAATAAGGTTATCAAAATCGATGGACGGGATGTCTGTCTGATGATACGATAGACCACTCAACTTTATGTCAGATAGAATGCCAAAGCAAGTCTCGAAATTCCAACATGTCGAAAAGTTTACCATGTGGTTCATACCGATCACTTTGACTTCATTTTATGCTGAATAAATTCACCAGTAATGTGAGTGTCTCATCTTTAAACAAATGATACTATCCTCATATATTCGATCTCATATCATCTAGTGTAGTAGTTAGGGAAATCACCTCTGAACTGTTGTGGTACTACTGACAAGTGCTTATCAGTGTATATGTTGTATTCTGAGATTCAACTTGCTCACAATTTACACTTTCTATGGTATACCAAACTCACAATACTGGAATGAATAAAAATGTTGAACTACCAAACCGAGTTATAATGTACAAAAACATGTGACCTGAAATAATCAATAGGCCTATGATCCTCTTCTTTAAGTAATAGACTGCCAGAATAATTTCAGTTACCATTGTCCAGATGATTTCGCATGTATTCAAGCTTGACTATATTAAATTAAAATATTATATGGTCCCTCATTTCTTTCATAGACCCCCTATGCTGAAATCGGTTCAGAAACAATTTTGTTTCCTGTTTACCATTTCCGTCGATTTTCCAAACATCACCAGTTTGAACAAATCAAAGCACCGGAGACTTATGTTATGTAATTGAACAATGGCGTGAAACATTCCTGCAGAAGGGGAAGGTGAAAAATGGGTTTGACGGATGACACTGGCTTATTTTCCAAAAAAGTATATGGAACCCTTCGGAGTTAATTTTTGTGCCTACGGTGAACATATGTGCACTTGTTCGAACTAGTGGCGTCGAGGAAATACAAAATCCTTACATGATAATTTCTGATTGTCGGAGTTGGTTTGAAAGTTGCTCCTGTAGCATTCCAGCCCCCTCCAACTATATTTGTGTTTGAACAGCAAAGCGAGATGGTCTGGCTTAGTGATGTATGTTAACTAGCTCGAAAGCAATGTCTAGCCTTTAATTTTGACTAACTTAAAAAATGTAACATCAGATAATGACATACATGTTACAATGTACGTCATATTACAGTCCGATCTGCGATATATAATCAAGAGCTTCAATTTCCAGATAAGTATGATATTCGTCATTGATCTATAATGAATTAATCGTCAATAATAATCACTGCATTTATCCGCAAGTTACAAATTGTTCTCCATTTTGTCTTAATTGACCGAATTGTCGATTGATCGATACCAACAGATTACTTCGTAGCAGCCTATGATCCATTGGGTGTAACATGCGTAAGTAAGTAAGTAAACAGACCTTAAGAGTTGTTTCCGGTCAAATAATCGGGAAAAAATTACATCACTTCAGACTAAGAACTCGCTTTGTAATTATTGCGTATACATTGCATATACATTCTGGAAATAATATTTCTAGAATTCATGCCAGCAGTTCACAAACATGATCAGCTTCGTACAAATAGTAACGTTAAATGTAGAGAACAAACATGTGATATAAGATTGTTTCAAATTTACTAGTTCAAAACCTGTTTAGGCAGTACAATTGTGACATGTATTACGGCAATGAAGTGCATAGGCCCGTAACTTCTGATTCTTCATAAGTGGACATTCTGTTGATTTATGAACAAAACTTTTTAGGTTATTTCTCGCGCCATAACGAATTTGTTGTACCTATCTATAACCAGAGAAAACAAGGTAGAAGCAGAGGATACGGAATAACAAAGCAATAATTAATAAAACATGTCAACAAAGTCTACTACAATGCGTGTGTCATATGACTCAGTGATGTACTGATCATGCCAGATGATATTCAAATCACTATGAGTTGACGGGAACAGTGTGAACGTGAACTAACAGCAGGCAGGCGGTTCAACTTGATCGATTCTCTAACAAGAATGAATGAACATATAAATTTCACATAAACTGATTTGTGGAATAAGATATACATGAATATTTACTGCACTTTCAGAAGAGCTGAATGCATCAGTGCAGAGAACAAAGGATGAAAGTGATTTCGTTTTACGGTTGGATTGTGTCAGATTATTCCAGAGGATGAAAACTTTAAAGGTAAAGCAGTTCATATAGATAGATAGGTTTGTTTCACCAATGACTAAGAGATATGGATGTCGTAATTAGAAGTTTCTGCATATTCAATTGCTTGACTGGATGTAGAGGATAGTTTATTAAGTATTTTGAAGAAAACGATTAGATTGAGTGTTCTCTTCCATAAAGGAGTGAACCCAAGTTCATTTCACCTGGAAATACAACTGAAGGTACAATCAGTTTCAAGAATCCTAAGTGTAAGTCTTCTCTATAGTGAAACGTCTTAGTTATTATTATTATTATTATTATTATTATTCACAAACATCTTATGGGTACATAAGTGTTGTGAAGAAACCATTTCGGGTTTCTTCAGAAAATGCAATAATACACAATTTTCAATAATTTTAGCATTATACTTGCCATATTTAAAAAACAAAAAATAAATTAGAATAATAATAGTAGAATATTAATAATAATAAATCGGGTCTGTGTAATTGAGAAGAATATTGAATTGAGTTTAAAGAAGGAAATGAAGAAAATAAGGGAATAGAAATAAAGGAGACGTGAAATAAGCAAACAGTCTAATAGGCGTGTTTATGAACAGAGAAGAAGAAAAAACGACCATGTGTGTATCGTTGAATTAGTAACAAAAAATAATTTATCGTTGTAGTAAGATATGACAATAGAATAAATGTTTGTGCATCCGGAGTGTAAACCGTCACTTAACTGATTGCCGCCTCAATTTATCTTTTATGAGCACACTACAAAAATAATCGTACAGTTTTCTAGGAGTGGTCGAAGAGAAACTCTGTACATCGAAATATGTGACTCGTTTTCGTAAAGCTTTTGATTTGTGCAAACCATAAGACGTTGAGACTAGGACCTCTGTTTGAATACCTGTCAGGTAAACGACAACCCGATCGTGGCTGCTGCCTTGACGTGGTGGTCAAGCTCGCACATCGTGATGACCCAACCGAGCTATATTGGCTGGATCATATATTCTTGTAGGTTCTACTATGCCAAACAGGTTAACTGGAGAACGGTAAGACTAAAAGCAGCAACTCATGTTCTTTGGGCGAAGTCGTACTGCTGACTGTATAGGGATGTGACAGGACAGAGGAGTTTCCCTCGGACACCGAGCATCTGCAGAAATGCTGCCTTCTCACAAGGAAGGAAGGTATTAGAAAAGGTAGACCCTAAAAACGTTATACCTCGCTTTACCTCACGGGTTTTCGTCCTCGGTTGTAAGGTCGTTTGAAGAATGGAGCTAACACGTCAAACACCTCCCAGAAAAATCTGACCGACCTCAAGCAATTGTCCCTTGGTCTCTGTGGTCACGCTTTCAGGTCGTTAAGACCAACACTAATCCGATTTCATTTTCAGGTTCCTCAAGAAACTCCCTTCCACTGTGTGGGCACTCGGGAAATGACATCAGCCATCATACCCTTCACAGCACACGAGATCAAGTTAGTCACATTCACATACTTCCTACATCTCCTAATAACTCTCTTATCTCCACGACCAACCCTTCTCATGTCCGTTAATCATCTCGCACCACTAAGGCAGACAATTCAAGTACTCGAAACGTTGTTCCTGGTCTCCTGAAACTACGCTCTAAACATCGTGTAGGATCTTTCAACGTCCGAGCACTGCGTCAAATTGGACAACAGGCTTCCTTAGCTGGGACTTTAGAATCTCGCGCCATCGATGTGTGCTGCGTCACCAAAACGCGCATACAGGATCCGAGTAGCGTCATCCATTTGAACTCGTCATGTCAAAGTAACGAACCATTTCGATTCACACGTCGTGTATCTGGTAGCCCCGATGCTGCTTCCCGTGGTCTCGCTGGCGTCAGTATAGCATTGAGTCCTAGGGCATAACTAGCCCTGTGAGACTGGATTCTAGTAGACAGTCATTCGTGCGCTGTCCGAATAAACGGATCAGTAAGAACTCGGAAATTAGGGACACTCGTCGTAGTCTCTTCGTCGTCTCTGTCTATTCACGAATGGATAATGGCGACCGTCTGTTGTAGCTATGCTCAGATAATTGCCTGTTTCTGGCTAACACCAACTGTGAGCACAAGGCAAAAATACATTTTGACATAGTGACTCACAAATTCTTGCCAACGTTGGATCTAAATAGATCACATCGCTATCAGCCATCAATGGAGGGCTCTGCAGAAGACAGTCCTGTATGTGATGCTCATTTCGGTGCAGAGTAGAATGACAACCGAAGAGCTGTAGAAACAGCAGTAACATCTGCTAGTACAATAAATCTTAAGCTTAAGGAGAAACACTGGATCTCAGCAGCATCTACCGCACTGATAGATGCTCGTAAACTCATTCCATCTGGCTCTGGACATAACGAAGTGTGGAGTCAACTTAAGCGCGCGCTGAAAAGAAGCCTCCACAATGATCGCAAACAGTGGTGGTTAGCGAAAGCAAGAGAGATGGTAAAGGCAACGGCAATAGGTAACATCAGACAACTGTTCAAACTTGTTAACGAGGCAGGTATTAGGAACCTAACTGCGGTACGTTTGAAGTTTGCGTTACGATAACATGGTATCTAGTTCATATTGTTTGAATATCGTTGAACCCTAGTTTATAACTCACAAATAGCTTTAGAATTTAATCTTAAAGAGATACGGGTCGACTGTCAAAAAAACAAGTACGGAAAAACCCTAATGCTTCAGATAATAAGAATTCTGTTTAAAAAGGACAGTGGTATTTTTCCTTGCTGACTAAATTTCATTGTTTTGATCGTTTATTACGTATCAAGACTACTGTTTTCACTTTAATTAAATTCATTTCAGTTAAAGTATTCGACCAGAGTACCGTTTTTACCGTTCTCTCAATTAGTTTTATCGTTGGTACTCTTAAGTACATCATTTTCAATTGTAACTGTTAGTACTTTTGGTGCTAACAATCTACAGTTTTTCACTTTTTAGTCATTGATTATTTTTTTGGTTTCTGAGCACCATCGCACATCGTTCCTTTTTGAATAGGACTGCTTTTTAATTGACCGGACAGTGTAAAAAAAGCAGTTGCCAACGTCCGCGTTGTCGTTATTCCGTTGAAAGCGGCATGCAGTGCAATGAGTCTAAAGGCTGGTACCACGAAGTTTGCACGACCTTAACGCCTGCGGCTTCCAAACGGTTCAGTAAGAAGGGTTGCGTATGGCTTTGTCAACAGTGCTGCTTGGATGCAAACAGCTTGTTAACCGAGGCCATCTCGCTGGTTGATGCTGCAAAGAAGTGTTTTAGCAAGCGTAGTCAGAACACATTAAACAGCACTCGATCTGTCGACACGCAAATCGACTTGAAGCAAACTAAAGTTAGTTCGATAGTAGATGACTGACGCCGATCAACGAAGAAAAAGCAGCCTCCAAAGGGGCCTGCCTTGAATAAATGCACAAAGAAAGTAGGTTCTTCTGCGTTAAAAGACGGAAAGCCGAAAAAGAACTAAAACTTGGTCAGACGTTGGTGAAAAGGACCTGAAATTTGTAAATATTCGGGTTGTTAGACTTCGACAGAGGATGATGCCGAAACCACTCTGAGTGAAGCACGAAGCCACTTAAACAGGCTTCGAATATGTTACTCCAATGCCCGAAGCTTACTTAATAGCCGATCGGAACTAGGTGTACAGATTGACTCTACTAAACCAGACATAATCGCGGTTACAGAAACCTTGCTGACACAGTCTATAGATAGTACGGAACTTAATTTCGGGGTTTTTACGTTATTAAGGGCCGACAGAATACATAAGCATAAAAGAGGGGGAGTAGCTCTATTCATTAGGAATGTTAACTTATTCGTTTTTATTGACAGTGTATCCCATGAGAGTGAGACGTGTGAATTAGTTAGTTGCCGCTTGAAATTCAAGGGACAAGAGCTGCTGATTGGTTTATTTTATCGCAGTCCAAGCTGTGAGGTAAATGAAGTCTCAATAATTGGTCAGAAAGTGGTCGATGTCTAATCCTAGGGAACTTAATGCACCTATGGTAGACTGGGAAAATCTGCGAACTGAATCGTCAGAAAATTCCTTCGAGCAGGAACTAGTTGATGAGGTTATCACGTGCCGTAGTGCAACATGTGAAAAAAGTGACTAAGAACGATCCGGACTCTGAATCAGCCTTACTAGATGTTATACTCACTCACTATGTGGATGACGTTGCTAACCTTCATTATATACCACCCCTAGGTAAAAGTGATCACGCATTTCTAACTTTCGACTTCCATATAACTGTCAGTCACGATCACGCGTCAGTTCAGTCCAGACCTAACGTCTGGAAAGCAAACATACCAGACATCATGCACTTAGCATCGTTAGTAGATTGTACAATAGATCCAGAGTCCTCAGTTGAAACGGCCTGTGACGCATTTCGAAATTCGTATTTAAAAGTTACCATACCCCATATCCCTTGGACTATACCAAGGGGGTCAGAAACTCCCCACCATGTTTCAGTAGGGAAGTCCGCATCCTTCTCCGTAAGAGAAGAAAAATGTGGGATAGATTTAGCTTACTGGGCACTAATGAAACTAAATCCCAGTACTGAAAAGTCCGGAATACCTATGCCTCGACCCTCCGTAAGTGTAGAAAGTTGTACGAAGAAAAGATTGTTTAAAAATCCATATCATTTCTTAAA
Organism: Schistosoma margrebowiei; assembly: GCA_944470205.2. NCBI lineage: Eukaryota > Metazoa > Platyhelminthes > Trematoda > Strigeidida > Schistosomatidae > Schistosoma > Schistosoma margrebowiei. Next base: position 873,726 of record OX104027.1, on the reverse strand, counting down.
CGCTTGTATTCTTATATAAGTCAAAGGACAAAAAGAAGAGGAAATATTCCTGCTCCATAGGGAGACGGTACTGCCGCGTCACCAGTGGAGGACGACTTTGGTAAGGCTCAAGTGTTCTCGAACTACTTTAGCAATGTATACACCGTAGAAGCACCCTTCCCATCAGCGTATACAGATCCCTCCACACACACTGGATAGCGTGAACATCAAAGAACTCGATGTCTTTGGTCTACTAAATCAGCTTGACATAGGTAAATCCATGGGGCCCGATGAATTACATCCTGGTCTACTGACGGAATTATCTAACTTTGTTGCGAACCCTTTAAGTATATGCTTTAACCTATCTATAACGCAGGTTCGTTCACCCAAGACTGGAAAAACGCCATAGTAAGTCCTGTCTTCAAAACAGGTACGAAACACAAGCCTGAGAATTACCGCCCCGTTAGCCGAACTAGTGTGGTTGTTAAAATTAAAAGATTATTCAGAAGGAGCTTTTCAAGTATCCTCATAAAAATCGGATTCTCTCGGAGAAACAGCACGATTTCAAAATAGATTACTCTTGTCTCACTAACTTATTAGTGGCTTGTGAAAGCTGGTGCGCACTTAAAGACCGAGAGTTACCTGTAACCTTCATTGATTTCAGCAAAACCTTTTGACAAGGTTCCGCACAACCGGCTGTTGTATAAGTTAAGAAATGTTGGGATTGGAGGCAATCTATTTTTTGGATAAAAGACTTCTTAGTTGGGCGTCAACAAAGAGTTCGGGTGAACTCAAAGTTATCTACCTGGGGAACTGTGCTTAGTGGAATGCCACAGGGTACAGCTTTGAGGCCAGTGCTATTCCTCTTGTACGTAAATGACCTCCCTTTTATCACCATCGGTCTTGCTATATGCTGATGATGTGAAGATATAGAGAACGATACGATGTAAGGGTGATAGCTTAGAACTCCAAAATGACCTGAAGAAATTATCTGAATGGTCTCAAGCCTGGCAGTTGCCGATAAATGCTTCCAAGTGCGTTGTGATGCATATCGTTCATCAAGGTACAGATACATACACGATGAATAACACTGAGCTACCTGTCGTCCAGACATATAATGACTTAGGAGTCATCGTTAGCCAAGACTTAAAGACTATTGCACACTGCCGTGCAATAGCCGCTAAAGGTTTTAAAACGTTATGGTCAATACGTAGGGCTTTTATTCATGTCAACGCTAAGACATTTTTGACTTTGTATACAGTGTTCGTACGTCCTAAACTTCAGTACTGCATAAAAGCGGCCAGCCCTTGCTTCTAGAAAAGGTTCAGAGAACGAAGACTAAACTAATTCCCGGAATAACGAAGCTTCCGTATGAAGCTCGACTGGCCAAGCTGAAACTTTTCCCGTTGTCATATCGCAGAATTAGAGGCGACTTGATTGCAGTTTTCAAATGGCTTAGTGCCAAATTTGCACCTGATATGCCCTCATTTTTCTTGTCTTCCAAAACAGAGGATTTACGAGGACACTCCAAAAAAGTTCACAAGCCAAGAAGAAATTACTTGTCAGATGACTATCGACTTTCCCATCGAATCATCAACGAGTGGAACTCATTACCTCAGCACGTGGTTAAGGCTCTATTCGTCGATTCTTTCAAAAGAAAGTTGGATCAACTGAGGGACCACCATTGCCAGGATTAACACAGGCCATCAAGCCTCCTGTCCTTCTCAAACTGAAACTGAAACTACGTATTCCCCATTCTCTGCTACCTCTTTTGAAGCTGATAATGTTGGGAGTGGTCTTATACCATACCTGCTGCTGGATGACTGCCCCTAATTTAATAATGAGTTATACCTCAAGATAAAAAAGTATCGATAATATCAATTGTGAATTAAAAACTATCTTTAAGCATCTAAACGACATGCGTTCTAAAGTTCAGTCAATTGCCTGGTTTTAATCAGATTCGATTCTCATATATTAGCTGAACATTTAAAAGAATCCGAGCGACTAATCTGCGCGCTTACGAAATTTAGAAACGCTCGTATAGTCTCAGATAAGATCACCTATCAAAGACTTACGCAAAAACGTATTTTGAACGAAAATAAGGATGTTGAGATCATAACAAACCACAATGCATCAGCTGCTGGATCCACTGATGCAGCAACCCTATCTTGTGTTCTCCAGAGCTGATTTACCAACGACAAGTGTTAACCAATATACATCTAATGACGACACTAATCCGATATTACCCAGTCTACCTTTATAAGCCCATAGGCAATATTTAGTTCTAATGCGACAGCTTTCAAAAACACTGTCAAGATTAAAAAGCCTGTGCCACGTAAGAAGAATGTATGTACAAAACCTTCTGGTTCTAGACCCAATAACAAAAATATTACGATGACCCTACCAAATAAAAATAATACTATGCTTCCCGACATCATGCTTTACCTTATGCATCGTAGGGGAGCTTATGAAGGCAGATTTGATTCAAATGTCTCACAAGATGGCCACTGCAATCATTATGTAAGCAGGTCTATCATTGGACAGACCACAATGAACCAGCGCGCCTCACGGTTACCCACAAACATTTTATATAATAAACCTGTAAGACGTAATTTTTCTCAACACTTCCCCATTGGGCAAGATGAATTACTAGGTTACTCACCATCAACCCAATCCCAACTAGCAGGTGCTTGTCTTAACTGTCCGTCTAGTCAAGTTCAACAAATTAATCCACTTTATAAAAATAATGATTTTTTTGGCCTTCAGAAATCCTTGTTCCCACTAGCAATACAGTTTGTTCAAGCGATAGCCCATGTGATCAGTTAAACATAATAAACCACAGTCTATGCAAACCCAAAATCAACGGGGAAGCTCTCGGTTTTTTTACACTCCATACTCCCTTTTTATCAATGCACGTTCACTTCCAAACAAAATTTCAGCCTTAAGCACATTAGCTTTTCCAGCCAAGCCTTCTTTCATACTTATCTTTGAAACATGGTGCTCTAAAGCAGTATCTGATTCAGAATTAAGTATCCAGAACTGCAGACTCTATCGCTGTGACAGAGAAATCGAGCGAGGAGACGGTTGTATTATATATGCTTTGGATACCCTAACATCTAATGAAGTTGAAGATAGTGTCCTAAATAGTTTACCAGAATCAGTCAACACCTTGATTCATAGTCCAATCCTTGTATGCATATACAGAGCTCCTGATAGTTTGAATAATGGGAATGATCTTATTATCAATGCATTCATACATGCATCTTCTCAAAGCTTTAATGCTAAGGTTATCACTGAGGATTTCAATTATCTTGGGATTAATTGGAGTACCGGTAGTTGTCAGTCATGTAATGATGAGTTCTCGACCTCCATTAACATGCACTGTTGGAGAAATGTTATCTAAGTTACATACAGTAGTAGACTTAGGACTCCGAAGACTTTTCATTTACAGAACAGATATTGAAACAGACCTCTAAATCTCAACGTCTAGTAGGTTACATAACTCGAAAACTTTATAACGATGAGTCACGTATTTTAATGTACATATTTTGTGCTCGACCTCTTCTAGAATATTGCATGTTTATTCTTAGCAGTGCACGCATAAAGGATAAATTAGGGCTGGAATCAGTACAGAGGCGATTTACACTTCGTATTTTTGGAGCTGATTGTACCTTAACTTACAATTCTGGATGTAAAAAACGTGGGTTAGATCCTTTTCGTAGAAGGAGACTCAAACTAAATCTTATCTTTTTCTTCAAACCACTTCATAAACTATCGTTTATATCCAATCACGTGATTCAATATGCAGAAACTTCTCATTAGGCACTAGTGAAACAAACTCATTCTAAATCATTTATATGAATTACTTCACCTATAAATTTTCTAGACTCTCGGATAACCACCTGCTTGCTAACACTTTGTGTCAACACCGTCCCTAGAAAGTTTAACTAATTTGAATAACATCAACATTATATCACTGTGTCACATGACACACGCATTTTGGTAGACCTGATTGATATATTTTGGTAATTACTTCTTTGTTGTGCCGTGTTCTCTGTTTTCGCTTTAATTTCTCTAGTTGTAGATAATTATCATTAATTCGATGTGGCACATGAAATGATCATAATTACTCCATTCATAAATCAACGGGCTGTCCATTTAAGAAATATTAAAAATTCCCGGCTGATGCATTGGACTGCTGTAATACATGTCATAAATGTACTGCCCAAACAATTAGTGAACTAGTACACATAAAACTTTCTTCTATCACATGTTTGTTCTGTACATCTAATGTTAATATTTATATCAAATTGATCATGCCTGTGAACTGGCGTGAATTGTGTAATTATTATTTTCAGAATATAAATTATTATATAAACTGTTAGCGAAGCTATATCGGGAAGAGATGGACACATTATTCATTCACAATCCAAGAGATTGGATCGATGGGCAGAACACTTTAAGGATCAGTTCAACTGCCCTTCAGCCACAATTCGGTTTCCCACGATCTCCAGTCGACCTGAATGACAAGGTGATGCAAGTACCCCGACTCTTCACGAGGTTGAAAAAGCTATGGGGAATCTGAAGCGAGGGAGAGCAGCAGACTCTGACATTTTAAGCATAACGGTTCAGTATTACCAGCGAGATTGACTGAGGTCTTAGGTAGAATCTGAGAACTGAACGTAATTCGATCTGACTGGTCTTAATCACTGATTGTGCAATGTAGAAGAAAGGTAAAAGTCCTCTTGTGACAATCACATAGGAAACATTTCGACTAATATATTGTCTAAACTATTAGCTTCAATAATACTTCGACGCCTAACCAAAGCTCGTGAAGAGTAGACTAGAGAAAATCAGGTTGGTTTCGACCTGGACGTGGTTTTGTAGACCAGATATTGACACTAAGTCAGGTGGTAGAACGTAGACACACATTCAGAAGCCCCACAATCGAAGTATTTCTCGACCTTAAGGAGGCATTTGACTCTGTCGATCGTGAGGTTCTATAACAGTGTTTGTCACTGAAACGAGTACCAAAGAAGTACATTAACCTTATAAAGGCTCTCTACTCAAACACAAATAGTCGAGTGACAGCCTATGGTGAACTGTCATCAGAATTGATTATCTCAAGTGGTGTTCTTCAGGGCTGTCCACTCTTATACCATTCTTCTTTAACTTTATCGTCGACATGCTTTTAGAGATAACACTCTCCACATCTAAATTTCTAGGAGTTGAACTTCTACCAGGAGATTCACTTGTTGACCTAGAATGTGCCAATGACATAGTTCAATTTAGTGAAGACGCGGACAAAATGCAGTTTTCTCACCACTCTAAGCAACAGTGCAAGTATGTTCGTGATGCAATTCTCTCCCTCGAAATGCAAAATGTTGCTTCAGAATTGGATGGCATCGACACCCGAACTAATGGTAGGTAGTGAAGTAGTTGTGCGTGTCGACATATCTGGGAAGTCTCGTCCGCCTTTGTGGTTTGGTGTGTGACGAAATCTTTGCACGGATACAAAGGCTCGACTTGCTTTTGCCAGCTTGCGTCATTTTTGGTGTAGGCGAAACATCCGTCTATCAACCAAAGGACGTTTTTACTGCTCATCAGTTCGTTTCGTCCTACTTTATGGCAGTGAAACATACCCGATAAGAGTAGAAGATATTTGTAGGTTACTAGTGTTTGATCATGGGTGTCTTCGAAACATTGCTCGATGGTCCTAGGACATACGAGCAAGTAACGCGTTTGTTAAGAAACGGGTACTAGGTAAGGATGGCAAATCAACTGATGAGGTAGTGAAACTTGATCAGTTGAGATGTCTGGGACACGTGTTACGTTTGCCCAACCACCGATTGCCCTGACGTGCGATGTTCAGTGGTATAAGAGTAGGTTGGTTACACTCGGTAACCACGCTAGTAACCTGGCACGATCTCGGCATTCTTCCGATAGCACGAGATCGCCAATAAATACATCTTGACCACAGCCATCAACTGCCTTCTGATAATTGGCCTACGGGGGATCTTATCGGTTGACTAGACGCCACACTACAAGTAGGAGATTAATACACTACATTAAGATCATCTGCAGACAGAAGCGGTTCGCCCACACAAAAGCATTCACAGATCTCATTGGTAAAAACAAAAATGGGCAAAGAGCCTATTATACTACCTTTTATTACACCATTTAAGACAGGGACAGCGTTTGACGAGGTACAGTCAATTTTAGAAATTTATTATCGGTGTCCGAGGAAGGAATCCAATCAAGCAGAGGGTTTTGGACCCCGTAATTTGCTAGTTTATCTATAAAACGTTGGTGCCTTTTGAGGTTGTAGTGAACAAAACACGGGTGTTGACAACCGGATGTATTTGACACAAAATTACAGAGCATCTAAATAAAATCTGAGGACAATATATTAAATCATTAATTTGCAAAATGTCCACCAATTGTCTCAGACTTTATTGTTCTAACATTTTCATACAAATCGCATTCTATTCCCGCCCTTGCTTTCTTGATCTTCCGTCATCTACTGCTGCCATACATTACATTCCTGACTAGCATAATATACTACTTATATCAATATAAGTAGCACGCACCACAAGGTTACTGTGGTACATGTTGGTACTCTGCAGTCTGTCCAATATTAGGCCTGCTGACACGGCGGTAGTGATGGCCGTCTTGTGCGACGTTTCGATCAAGTGTGACCATATAGTTTGTAGGATAAAACCTGGTGTACGAGAGTATAATTTTGTATGGTAGAACCATTGTATTATTCATGTCGTTAGGTATGGAACCAGACGGTCCCGTATATATTTACTTAAAACACGGTAAAACTTCTTGATCTTAACAGTGTCTTCAGAAGCTTTCACGTTGGTGCGAGGCATTTGTGGGCGGATGTTTCTTATAATGTTACACCGGAAGATTTCGGATTAATGTCGCTATTAGACATGCATCGGTTACCTGAGGTCACTTCAGGAATAAGAGGCAAGTTAGCACTCTTCACTCGTAAGTCAGAGTATTAATTAGCATGAGATCGTTTTGCCACATAAGTAGGTACTGCTGCTGAGGCAACGGGATTCGTTGTAATATCAACAGCCTATTTTCATTTAAAGTACGTTTATACGTAAGTCTTTGATGAGTGACATTATCCAAGGCTATACGAGCAATCCTAAACTACGTAAGCGTGCAGATTATCCGTTTGGATTTCTTTAGTTGTTCAGCTATTAAATGCGAATCAACTATAAACTTGATAATATTTCTTTCTATTTGCTTTTTAATAAGGCAAATATATTGACATGGACTGTCGCGAAGGTTAGCTGTTATCAATATCGAATTCCTAACAAGCGAGCACAGTCTATATGAAAGCTATTGTCAGAACAAGGAAAACTTGTCTTTAAAAGCTATCTGTTTTCGGACGTAAAAACAATTAGACTAGTACAACAATTAAGAAAATTACCGTTATTAAATGGAACACAAAAACGTACCAAACACTAATGTTGGGGATGCTGAGGAATATACCAATCATTATAATGTTAAGTCTAATGATGTCCTTGGACTCTAAATGGTCATTCCCTATTGGCCATTATTTATTTCACTCGTTAAATATTGTACAGATGTTGTTTTCTATTTTTATGGTACGATGTGGTCTGTTTGGTTGGTATATAAACAGAGTATGTTTGAAATATAACGATTCATAACTCAGAGACTGTGACTTGCGTTCTAGACTCAGCTGGCTGGGCTAGACAGGGAAGTAGGACCAATCGAGACTCTAGGCCGTTCATTACGTGTTTAACGTATCACTGAGTTGATCGATATAAACGCTGCTTGTCAAAACCTGCAGTCCACACGTTACAACAATTACGCGTGTAATCGTAATGAATAAAATTATGAGTCACATTGATATAATAGGATAATAGTGTCTTTCATTTGGTAGGTCATAAGCAACAGGGATAATTTGCAGATATATCAGACCAGATCGCTTAAACAAAGATTTAATTGGTTAGTTATGGACGTCACTAACATGTAATTATCTAGAATTTTAGGTATACTTACCTATTTTAACTCTCATAGTGATTGGTATAAAACGATATATAGAACATGATGTGAATATTTCATCAACATGATTGATCACAGTCTCATAGTGAATAAAAGTAGGACGGATAAACCAGTCGAGTCTAGAAGCATCGCGATGATCATTAATAGCTCGATTGATTGATGAAATTGGAACGTCATGAATAGTAAATACTATAAGAAGACTTTCAGTGAACTCCTTTGAAATAAGATGGTATATGGTAACAGAGTTCACGCATAGCTGAAGTAAGACCATCTATTAATCCACATGAAAACTATTGGCTTTTACTTCAGTTTCTCTATAGAAAAGTAGTAGTCATTTGTCAAATGAAAATTTCACTCATCCTTATTCCGTTTGCCTGGGTGCATCATAAGTGAGTGACTTTCCTTATTCTATTTCAATTTCATATCAGGCGCTTTAAACAAAAGAGAAATTCATATTATTTGATTATTTAGATGGAATCTGATGATCGGCAAGAAGAAACCACAAATCATTAACACTTCTACAAACAACAACAAAGGTCAACAGACTGATGCTTTTTTCTTCAAAATCACATTCTCAGATCATCATCATTATTATTAATAATATTGTTTTCAGAAGAACTTTTCTTAGGTGAAAACGCATATTAGATGAGAAGTACTCAAATAGTAGATGTGATGATTCTATGTAATATTCAACCACATATATTTGTTAGTGAATCGTCAATTGACAGTCCTCAGTGCAAACATTTTTGAGAGGACGAAAGAAGCAAATGTTATGTTTAGGCGAAAAAACCCTACGGTTCATCTAGGATAGTATGTACCTGTCTGACAATGTTACCTTCCAAATCACTTCAACCATACTTTCCACCTGTCAAACGCATTATGGTCTAGAGTAAAGTGTAGATGTGAAAGCTGAGTGTCCACTACACCAAAATGGATAGCACGAAATACACACAAGTTAAACGACGAATAATCAGTGATAATCATTATGGAACTGAAATCACGCATCACTATCTCTCTGACTGTCACCAATTAGCATTAAATCGATTGATGGCATTTCAGTGACGAAAGATTTTTTCGTGACGTTTTCGATATGTGAAACTGTACAGTCTTACTTATAGGTGATTTATCAAACATGTAGAAGTCTGTGGTTAAACAGGAGTTTCATGAAATTAGCAAACATATTCCAACTCATTCAATTGGAGGTCAATCTAAAGGAACTGATGTCAAATATATAAATATACATTGAGTCAAAATAATCAATAATCCTCAAGGATATCAGATTAAAATTTATAGATGAATGGTGTTACAAGTTCCACTGAAAACTTATTTCGATTGACCTTCACTTTAATAAGTTTGATTATCTTTGATAATTTTGTAAACCTTCTCCATATCAACACTTGTAAATATGAATGGACAGGTTGAGAAATTGATATCGTCAAGAAGACATTTTTCTTTGCTGAAACGTCTTCATTCTATTTTTTCAAGGAATCAATGGAATTTGTTTGTTTTTTCCAAATTATCACCAGTTTCAATATTCTCTATCTGTGGCCCCCATATGATATTTTAAACAACAATGATGACAGTGAATTTTTGAGTTACATAAGAAAAACAACTAAGACTACATATATCATTATTCTCATTTTGTTCTGAGTGAATAAAGTTTCTTACATTCTGGTTGACCTAATATTCTATTTACAGATCCCTTGGAGATAAAATCAGAAGAACAAAGAAACAACCCCGGTTTACTTGGATGAATTTGTTGGTTGGAATTGATCGAACAGAAAAGTATGTTAATTTATTTATCAAATTATTGGGTGATCATTTCAAGCAATGAAGGAAATACGCGTTTGTCATTTAAATGGACTTGACTGTAGTTGAAATTGAATTCCTTTAAATGTTTTTTTCACTCAACATACAACGCATTTGAGAGATCTTTCTCTAAAAGAACAAAGTATTGAATCAAGACAGGCTCGTGTTCTCGCTTAATCGGTGTATTTATCGGATGCTGAGTGGGGAGATAAATTTACTCCATTCTGCACTAAAAAGAACCAGACAAATATTCTCTGAAGACAGAACGGTTGATGAGCTAAATATAACCAGTCGAACATTTCACGAGAATTGCTTCCAACCCATGTCTACTGACAGTAATTTGATACTTTATATAATATGAAACATCACGCTTCCATCTATAGATTATAACCTGACAAACTTGAAGAATACCCATTATAACGACTATTGTATACTTATCTATGCAACAAACATGGATTCCGCGTCAGTTTAGTTTGTAAAGTCAAATAAACACTCACGAATATGCCTACTCAAATTCCCACTCCACTCCTTCGTATTACAAATGCCACATTTAACAGACCCATTAGCATATGAAATCAAACACAAAAGTAGTGATTACTCGCATAGACGAACTTTGATCAAAATGACATGAAATTGATCACACATATTTTCACTTGAACTGATTTCAGTTTTCTGCCTTCCTCCTCCGTATCATTCAATGTAATAGCCACTTCAATATGCGAATTGAGAGGATTGAATGGAAAAGAAGAAAATGAACAGAGAATATTGAAACTGGTGATAATTTGGAAAAAACCAACAAGTTCCATTGATTCCTTGAAAAAATAGAATGAAGACGTTTCAGCAAAGAAAAATGTCTTCTTGACGATATCAATTTCTCAACCTGTCCATTCATATTTACAAGTGTTGAAATGGAGAAGGTTTACAAAATTATCAAAGATAATCAAACTTATTAAAGTGAAGGTCAATCGAAATAAGTTTTCAGTGGAACTTGTAACACCATTCATCTATAAATTTTAATCTGATATCCTTGAGGATTATTGATTATTTTGACTCAATGTATATTTATATATTTGACATCAGTTCCTTTAGATTGACCTCCAATTGAATGAGTTGGAATATGTTTGCTAATTTCATGAAACTCCTGTTTAACCACAGACTTCTACATGTTTGATAAATCACCTATAAGTAAGACTGTACAGTTTCACATATCGAAAACGTCACGAAAAAATCTTTCGTCACTGAAATGCCATCAATCGATTTAATGCTAATTGGTGACAGTCAGAGAGATAGTGATGCGTGATTTCAGTTCCATAATGATTATCACTGATTATTCGTCGTTTAACTTGTGTGTATTTCGTGCTATCCATTTTGGTGTAGTGGACACTCAGCTTTCACATCTACACTTTACTCTAGACCATAATGCGTTTGACAGGTGGAAAGTATGGTTGAAGTGATTTGGAAGGTAACATTGTCAGACAGGTACATACTATCCTAGATGAACCGTAGGGTTTTTTCGCCTAAACATAACATTTGCTTCTTTCGTCCTCTCAAAAATGTTTGCACTGAGGACTGTCAATTGACGATTCACTAACAAATATATGTGGTTGAATATTACATAGAATCATCACATCTACTATTTGAGTACTTCTCATCTAATATGCGTTTTCACCTAAGAAAAGTTCTTCTGAAAACAATATTATTAATAATAATGATGATGATCTGAGAATGTGATTTTGAAGAAAAAAGCATCAGTCTGTTGACCTTTGTTGTTGTTTGTAGAAGTGTTAATGATTTGTGGTTTCTTCTTGCCGATCATCAGATTCCATCTAAATAATCAAATAATATGAATTTCTCTTTTGTTTAAAGCGCCTGATATGAAATTGAAATAGAATAAGGAAAGTCACTCACTTATGATGCACCCAGGCAAACGGAATAAGGATGAGTGAAATTTTCATTTGACAAATGACTACTACTTTTCTATAGAGAAACTGAAGTAAAAGCCAATAGTTTTCATGTGGATTAATAGATGGTCTTACTTCAGCTATGCGTGAACTCTGTTACCATATACCATCTTATTTCAAAGGAGTTCACTGAAAGTCTTCTTATAGTATTTACTATTCATGACGTTCCAATTTCATCAATCAATCGAGCTATTAATGATCATCGCGATGCTTCTAGACTCGACTGGTTTATCCGTCCTACTTTTATTCACTATGAGACTGTGATCAATCATGTTGATGAAATATTCACATCATGTTCTATATATCGTTTTATACCAATCACTATGAGAGTTAAAATAGGTAAGTATACCTAAAATTCTAGATAATTACATGTTAGTGACGTCCATAACTAACCAATTAAATCTTTGTTTAAGCGATCTGGTCTGATATATCTGCAAATTATCCCTGTTGCTTATGACCTACCAAATGAAAGACACTATTATCCTATTATATCAATGTGACTCATAATTTTATTCATTACGATTACACGCGTAATTGTTGTAACGTGTGGACTGCAGGTTTTGACAAGCAGCGTTTATATCGATCAACTCAGTGATACGTTAAACACGTAATGAACGGCCTAGAGTCTCGATTGGTCCTACTTCCCTGTCTAGCCCAGCCAGCTGAGTCTAGAACGCAAGTCACAGTCTCTGAGTTATGAATCGTTATATTTCAAACATACTCTGTTTATATACCAACCAAACAGACCACATCGTACCATAAAAATAGAAAACAACATCTGTACAATATTTAACGAGTGAAATAAATAATGGCCAATAGGGAATGACCATTTAGAGTCCAAGGACATCATTAGACTTAACATTATAATGATTGGTATATTCCTCAGCATCCCCAACATTAGTGTTTGGTACGTTTTTGTGTTCCATTTAATAACGGTAATTTTCTTAATTGTTGTACTAGTCTAATTGTTTTTACGTCCGAAAACAGATAGCTTTTAAAGACAAGTTTTCCTTGTTCTGACAATAGCTTTCATATAGACTGTGCTCGCTTGTTAGGAATTCGATATTGATAACAGCTAACCTTCGCGACAGTCCATGTCAATATATTTGCCTTATTAAAAAGCAAATAGAAAGAAATATTATCAAGTTTATAGTTGATTCGCATTTAATAGCTGAACAACTAAAGAAATCCAAACGGATAATCTGCACGCTTACGTAGTTTAGGATTGCTCGTATAGCCTTGGATAATGTCACTCATCAAAGACTTACGTATAAACGTACTTTAAATGAAAATAGGCTGTTGATATTACAACGAATCCCGTTGCCTCAGCAGCAGTACCTACTTATGTGGCAAAACGATCTCATGCTAATTAATACTCTGACTTACGAGTGAAGAGTGCTAACTTGCCTCTTATTCCTGAAGTGACCTCAGGTAACCGATGCATGTCTAATAGCGACATTAATCCGAAATCTTCCGGTGTAACATTATAAGAAACATCCGCCCACAAATGCCTCGCACCAACGTGAAAGCTTCTGAAGACACTGTTAAGATCAAGAAGTTTTACCGTGTTTTAAGTAAATATATACGGGACCGTCTGGTTCCATACCTAACGACATGAATAATACAATGGTTCTACCATACAAAATTATACTCTCGTACACCAGGTTTTATCCTACAAACTATATGGTCACACTTGATCGAAACGTCGCACAAGACGGCCATCACTACCGCCGTGTCAGCAGGCCTAATATTGGACAGACTGCAGAGTACCAACATGTACCACAGTAACCTTGTGGTGCGTGCTACTTATATTGATATAAGTAGTATATTATGCTAGTCAGGAATGTAATGTATGGCAGCAGTAGATGACGGAAGATCAAGAAAGCAAGGGCGGGAATAGAATGCGATTTGTATGAAAATGTTAGAACAATAAAGTCTGAGACAATTGGTGGACATTTTGCAAATTAATGATTTAATATATTGTCCTCAGATTTTATTTAGATGCTCTGTAATTTTGTGTCAAATACATCCGGTTGTCAACACCCGTGTTTTGTTCACTACAACCTCAAAAGGCACCAACGTTTTATAGATAAACTAGCAAATTACGGGGTCCAAAACCCTCTGCTTGATTGGATTCCTTCCTCGGACACCGATAATAAATTTCTAAAATTGACTGTACCTCGTCAAACGCTGTCCCTGTCTTAAATGGTGTAATAAAAGGTAGTATAATAGGCTCTTTGCCCATTTTTGTTTTTACCAATGAGATCTGTGAATGCTTTTGTGTGGGTGAACCGCTTCTGTCTGCAGATGATCTTAATGTAGTGTATTAATCTCCTACTTGTAGTGTGGCGTCTAGTCAACCGATAAGATCCCCCGTAGGCCAATTATCAGAAGGCAGTTGATGGCTGTGGTCAAGATGTATTTATTGGCGATCTCGTGCTATCGGAAGAATGCCGAGATCGTGCCAGGTTACTAGCGTGGTTACCGAGTGTAACCAACCTACTCTTATACCACTGAACATCGCACGTCAGGGCAATCGGTGGTTGGGCAAACGTAACACGTGTCCCAGACATCTCAACTGATCAAGTTTCACTACCTCATCAGTTGATTTGCCATCCTTACCTAGTACCCGTTTCTTAACAAACGCGTTACTTACTCGATGGTCCTAGGACATACGAGCAATGTTTCGAAGACACCCATGATCAAACACTAGTAACCTACAAATATCTTCTACTCTTATCGGGTATGTTTCACTGCCATAAAGTAGGACGAAACGAACTGATGAGCAGTAAAAACGTCCTTTGGTTGATAGACGGATGTTTCGCCTACACCAAAAATGACGCAAGCTGGCAAAAGCAAGTCGAGCCTTTGTATCCGTGCAAAGATTTCGTCACACACCAAACCACAAAGGCGGACGAGACTTCCCAGATATGTCGACACGCACAACTACTTCACTACCTACCATTAGTTCGGGTGTCGATGCCACCCAATCCTGAAGCAACAATTTGCATTTCGAGGGAGAGATTTGCATCACGAACATACTTGCACTGTTGCTTAGAGTGGTGAGAAAACTGCATTTTGTCCGCGTCTTCACTAAATTGAACTATGTCATTGGCACATTCTAGGTCAACAAGTGAATCTCCTGGTAGAAGTTCAACTCCTAGAAATTTAGATGTGGAGAGTGTTATCTCTAAAAGCATGTCGACGATAAAGTTAAAGAAGATTGGTATAAGAGTGGACAGCCCTGAAGAACACCACTTGAGATAATCAATTCTGATGACAGTTCACCATAAGCTGTCACTCGACTATTTGTGTTTGAGTAGAGAGCCTTTATAAGGTTAATGTACTTCTTTGGTACTCGTTTCAGTGACAAACACTGCCATAGAACCTCACGATCGACAGAGTCAAATGCCTCCTTAAGGTCGAGAAATACTTCGATTGTGGGGCTTCTGAATGTGTGTCTACGTTCTACCACCTGACTTAGTGTCAATATCTGGTCTACAAAACCACGTCCAGGTCGAAACCAACCTGATTTTCTCTAGTCTACTCTTCACGAGCTTTGGTTAGGCGTCGAAGTATTATTGAAGCTAATAGTTTAGACAATATATTAGTCGAAATGTTTCCTATGTGATTGTCACAAGAGGACTTTTACCCTTTCTTCTAGATTGCACAATCAGTGATTAAGACCAGTCAGATGGAATTACGTTCAGTTCTCAGATTCTACCTAAGACCTCAGTCAATCTCGCTGGTAATACTGAACCGTTATGCTTAAAATGTCAGAGTCTGCTGCTCTTCCTCGCTTCAGATTCCCCATAGCTTTTTCAACCTCGTGAAGAGTCGGGGTACTTGCATCACCTTGCCATTCAGGTCGACTGGAGATCGTGGGAAACCGAATTGTGGCTGAAGGGCAGTTGAACTGATCCTTAAAGTGTTCTGCCCATCGATCCAATCTCTTGGATTGTGAATGAATAATGTGTCCATCTCTTCCCGATATAGCTTCGCTAACAGTTTATATAATAATTTATATTCTGAAAATAATAATTACACAATTCACGCCAGTTTACTGGCATGATCAATTTGATATAAATATCAACATTAGATGTACAGAACAAACATGTGATACAAGAAAGTTTTATGTGTACTAGTTCAGTAATTGTTTAGGCAGTACATTTATGACATGTATTACAGCAGTCCAATGCATCAGCCGGGAATTTTTAATATTTCTTAAATGGACAGCCCGTTGGTTTATGAACGGAGTAATTATGGTCATTTCATGTGCCACATCGAATTAATGATAATTATCTACAACTAGAGAAATTAAAGCGAAAACAGAGAACACGGAACAACAAAGGAGTAATTACCAAAATATATCAATCAGGTCTACCAAAATGCGTGTGTCATGTGACACAGTGATATAATGTTGATGTTATTCAAATTAGTTAAACTTT
Source organism: Schistosoma margrebowiei (assembly GCA_944470205.2). NCBI lineage: Eukaryota > Metazoa > Platyhelminthes > Trematoda > Strigeidida > Schistosomatidae > Schistosoma > Schistosoma margrebowiei. The sequence goes on along the minus strand of OX104027.1, from coordinate 857,480 downwards.
CTAGGGACGGTGTTGACACAAAGTGTTAGCAAGCAGGTGGTTATCCCAGAGTCTAGAAAATTTATAGGTGAAGTAATTCATATAAATGATTTAGAATGAGTTTGTTTCACTAGTGCCTAATGAGAAGTTTCTGCATATTGAATCACGTGATTGGATATAAACGATAGTTTATGAAGTGGTTTGAAGAAAAAGATAAGATTTAGTTTGAGTCTCCTTCTACGAAAAGGGTCTAACCCACGTTTTTTACATCCAGAATTGTAAGTTAAGGTACAATCAGCTCCAAAAATACGAAGTGTAAATCGCCTCTGTACTGATTCCAGCCCTAATTTATCCTTTATGCGTGCACTGCTAAGAATAAACATGCAATATTCTAGAAGAGGTCCAGCACAAAATTTGTACATTAAAATACGTGACTCATTGTTATAAAGTTTTCGAGTTATGTAACCTACTAGACGTTAAGATTTAGAGGTCTGTTTCAATATCTGTTCTGTAAATGAAAAGTCTTCGGAGTCCTAAGTCTACTACTGTATGTAACCTAGATAACATTTCTCCAACAGTGCATGTTAATGGAGGTCGAGAACTCATCATTACATGACTGACAACTACCGGTACTCCAATTAATCCCAAGATAATTGAAATCCTCAGTGATAACCTTAGCATTAAAGCTTTGAGAAGATGCATGTATGAATGCATTGATAATAAGATCATTCCCATTATTCAAACTATCAGGAGCTCTGTATATGCATACAAGGATTGGACTATGAATCAAGGTGTTGACTGATTCTGGTAAACTATTTGGGACACTATCTTCAACTTCATTAGGTGTTGGGTATCCAAAGCATATATAATACAACCGTCTCCTCGCTCGATTTCTCTGTCACAGCGATAGAGTCTGCAGTTTTGGATACTTAATTCTGAATCAGATACTGCTTGAGAGCACCATGTTTCAAAGATAAGTATGAAAGAAGGCTTGGCTGGAAAAGCTAATGTGCTTAAGGCTGAAATTTTGTTTGGAAGTGAACGTGCATTGATAAAAAGGGAGTATGGAGTGTAAAAAAACCGAGAGCTTCCCCGTTGATTTTGGGTTTGCATAGACTGTGGTTTATTATGTTTAACTGATCACATGGGCTATCGCTTGAACAAACTGTATTGCTAGTGGGAACAAGGATTTCTGAAGGCCAAAAAAATCATTATTTTTATAAAGTGGATTAATTTGTTGAACTTGACTAGACGGACAGTTAAGACAAGCACCTGCTAGTTGGGATTGGGTTGATGGTGAGTAACCTAGTAATTCATCTTGCCCAATGGGGAAGTGTTGAGAAAAATTACGTCTTACAGGTTTATTATATAAAATGTTTGTGGGTAACCGTGAGGCGCGCTGGTTCATTGTGGTCTGTCCAATGATAGACCTGCTTACATAATGATTGCAGTGGCCATCTTGTGAGACATTTGAATCAAATCTGCCTTCATAACCTCCCCTACGATGCATAAGGTAAAGCATGATGTCGGGAAGCATAGTATTATTTTTATTTGGTAGGGTCATCGTAATATTTTTGTTATTGGGTCTAGAACCAGAAGGTTTTGTACATACATTCTTCTTACGTGGCACAGGCTTTTTAATCTTGACAGTGTTTTTGAAAGCTGTCGCATTAGAACTAAATATTGCTTATGGGCTTATAAAGGTAGACTGGGTAATATCGGATTAGTGTCGTCATTAGATGTATATTGGTTAACACTTGTCGTTGGTAAATCAGCTCTGGAGAACACAAGATAGGGTTGCTGCATCAGTGGATCCAGCAGCTGATGCATTGTGGTTTGTTATGATCTCAACATCCTTATTTTCGTTCAAAATACGTTTTTGCGTAAATCTTTGATAGGTGATCTTATCCGAGACTATACGAGCGTTTCTAAATTTCGTAAGCGCGCAGATAAGTCTCTCGTATTCTTTTAAATGTTCAGCTAATATATGAGAATCGAATCTGATTAAAACCAGGCAATTGACTGAACTTTAGAACGCATGTCGTTTAGATGCTTAAAGATAGTTTTTAATTCACAATTGATATTATCGATACTTTTTTATCTTGAGGTATAACTCATTATTAAATTAGGGGCAGTCATCCAGCAGCAGGTATGGTATAAGACCACTCCCAACATTATCAGCTTCAAAAGGGGTAGCAGAGAATGGGGAATACGTAGTTTCAGTTTCAGTTTGAGAAGGACAGGAGGCTTGATGGCCTGTGTTAATCCTGGCAATGGTGGTCCCTCAGTTGATCCAACTTTCTTTTGAAAGAATCGACGAATAGAGCCTTAACCACGTGCTGAGGTAATGAGTTCCACTCGTTGATGATTCGATGGGAAAGTCGATAGTCAGCTGACAAGTAACTTCTTCTTGGCTTGTCAACTTTTTTGGAGTGTCCTCGTAAATCCTCTGTTTTGGAAGACAAGAAAAATGAGGGCATATCAGGTGCAAATTTGGCACTAAGCCATTTGAAAACTGCAATCAAGTCGCCTCTAATTCTGCGATATGACAACGGGAAAAGTTTCAGCTTGGCCAGTCGAGCTTCATACGGAAGCTTCGTTATTCCGGGAATTAGTTTAGTCTTCGTTCTCTGAACCTTTTCTAGAAGCAAGGGCTGGCCGCTTTTATGCAGTACTCAAGTTTATGACGTACGAACACTGTATACAAAGTCAAAAATGTCTTAGCGTTGACATGAATAAAAGCCCTACGTATTGACCATAACGTTTTAAAATCTTTAGCGGCTATTGCACGGCAGTGTGCAATAGTCTTTAAGTCTTGGCTAACGATGACTCCTAAGTCATTATATGTCTGGACGACAGGTAGCTCAGTGTTATTCATCGTGTATGTATCTGTACCTTGATGACCGATATGCATCACAACGCACTTGGAAGCATTTATCGGCAACTGCCAGGCTTGAGACCATTCAGATAATTTCTTCAGGTCATTTTGGAGTTCTAAGCTATCACCCCTACATCGTATCGTTCTCTATATCTTCACATCATCAGCATATAGTAAGACCGATGGTGATAAAAGGAAGGTCATTTACATACAAGAGGAATAGCACTGGCCCCAAAGATGTACCCTGTGGCATTCCACTAAGCACAGTTCCCCAGGTAGATAACTTTGAGTTCACCCGAACTCTTTGTTGACGCCCAACTAAGAAGTCTTTTATCCAAAAAAATAGATTGCCTCCAATCCCAACATTTCTTAACTTATACAACAGCCGGTTGTGCGGAACCTTGTCAAAAGCTTTGCGGAAATCAATGAAGGTTACAGGTAACTCTCGGTCTTTAAGTGCGCACCAGCTTTCACAAGCCACTAATAAGTTAGTGAGACAAGAGTAATCTATTCTGAAATCGTGCTGTTTCTCCGAGAGAATCCGATTTTTATGAAGATACTTGAAAAGCTCCTTCCGAATAATCTTTTAATTTTAACAACCACACTAGTTCGGCTAACGGGGCGGTAATTCTCAGGCTTGTGTTTCGTACCTGTTTTGAAGACAGGACTTACTATGGCGTTTTTCCAGTCTTGGGTGAACGAACCTGCGTTATAGATAGGTTAAAGCATATACTTAAAGGGTTCGCAACAAAGTTAGATAATTCCGTCAGTAGACCAGGATGTAATTCATCGGGCCCCATGGATTTACCTATGTCAAGCTGATTTAGTAGACCAAAGACATCGAGTTCTTTGATGGTCACGCTATCCAGTGTGTGTGGAGAGATCTGTATACGCTGATGGGAAGGGTGCTTCTACGGTGTATACATTGCTAAAGTAGTTCGAGAACACTTGAGCCTTACCAAAGTCGTCCTCCAGTAGTGACGCGGCAGTACCGTCTCCCTATGGAGCAGGAATATTTCCTCTTCTCTTTGTCCTTTGGTTTATATAAGAATACAAGCGTTTAAGAAATAATATGGATTTTTAAACAATCTTTTCTTCGTACAACTTTCTACACTTACGGAGGGTCGAGGCATAGGTATTCCGGACTTTTCAGTACTGGGATTTAGTTTCATTAGTGCCCAGTAAGCTAAATCTATCCCACATTTTTCTTCTCTTACGGAGAAGGATGCGGACTTCCCTACTGCAACATGGTGGGGAGTTTCTAAACCCCTTGGTATAGTCCAAGGGATATGGGGTGTGGTAACTTTTAAATACGAATTTCGAAATGCTTCCCAGGCCGTTTCAACTGAGGACTCTGGATCTATTGTACAATCTACTAACGATGCTAAGTGCATGATGTCTGGTATGTTTGCTTTCCAGACGTTAGGTCTGGACTGAACTAACGCGTGCTCATGACTGACCGTTTTATGGAAGTCGGAAATTAAAACTGCGTGAACACTTTTACCTAGGCATGGCATATAATGGAGGTTTTCAACGCCATCCACATTGTGAGTGAGTATGGGATCTAGTAAGGCTGATTCAGAGTCCGAATTGTCCTTAGTCGCTGTTTTTACATGTTGCACAACGTCACGTGATAACCTCATCAACTAGTTCCTGCTCGAAGGAATTTTCTGACGATTCAGTTCGCAGATTTTCCCAGTCTACCATAGGTGCATTAGTCCCCTAGGATTAGACATCGACCACTTTCTGACCAATTATTGAGACTTCATTTACCTCACAGCTTGGACTGCGATAAAATAAACCAATCAGCAGCTCTTGTCCCTTGCACTTCAAGCGGAGACTAACTAATTCACACGTCTCACTCTCATGGGATATACTTTCGATAATGGCAAATAGGATAGCATTCCTAATGAATAGAGCTACTCCCCCTCCTTTACGCTTTTGTATTCTATCGGCCCTTAATAACATAAAACCTTCGAAATCAAGTTCCATACTATCTATAGCCTGTGTCATCCAGGTTTCTGTAACCGCGATTATGTCTGGTTTTGTAGAGTCAATCTGTACACCTAGTTCCGATCGCCTATTAAGTAAGCTTCGGGCATTGGAGTAACAGATTCGAAGCCTGTTTAAGTGGCTTCGTGCTTCACTCAGAGTGGCTTCGGCATCATCCTCTGTCGAAGCCTTACAACCCAAAAATTTACAAATTTCAGGTCCTTTTCACCAACGTCTGACCAAGTTGTAGTTCTTTTTCGGCTTTCCGTCTTTTAACGCAGAAGAACCTACTTTCCTTGTGCTTTTATTCAAGGCAGGCCCCTTTGGAGGCTGCTTTTTCTTCGTTGATCGGCGTCAGTCATCTACTATCGAACTAACTTTAGTTTGGTTCAAGTCGATTTGCGTGTCGACAGATCGAGTGCTGTTTAATGTGTTCTGACTACGCTTGCTAAAACACTTCTTTGCAGCATCAACCAGCGAGATGGCCTCGGTTAACAAGCTGTTTGCATTCAAACAGCACTGTTGACAAAGCCATACGCAACCCTTCTTACTGAACCGTTTGGAAGCCGCAGGCGTTAAGGTCGTGCAAACTTCGTGGTACCAGCCTTTAGACTCATTGCACTGCATGCCGCTTTCAACGGGATAACGACAACGCGGACGTTGGCAACTGCTTTTTTTACACTGTCTGGTCAATTAAAAAGAAGTCCTATTCAAAAAGGAACGATGTGCGATGGTGCTCAGAAACCAAAAATATAATCAATGACTAAAAAGTGAAAAACTGTAGATTGTTAGCACCAAAAGTACTAACAGTTACAATTGAAAATGATGTACTTAAGAGTACCAACGATAAAACTAATTGAGAGAACGGTAAAAACGGTACTCTGGTCGAATACTTTAACTGAAATGAATTTAATTAAAGTGAAAACAGTAGTCTTGATACGTAATAAACGATCAAAACAATGAAATTTAGTCAGCAAGGAAAAATACCACTGTCCTTTTTAAACAGAATTCTTATTATCTGAAGCATAAGGGTTTTTCCGTACTTGTTTTTTTGACAGTCGACCCGTATCTCTTTAAGATTAAGTTCTAAAGCTATTTATGAGTTATGAACTGGGGTTCGACGATATTCAAATAATATGAACTAGATACCATGTTATCGTAACGCAAACTTCAAACGTACCGCAGTTAGGTTCCTAATACCTGCCTCGTTATCAAGTTTGAACAGTTGTCTGCTGTTACCTATTGCCGTTGCCTTTACCATCTCTCTTGCTTTCGCTAACCACCACTGTTTGCGATCATTGTGGAGGCTTCTTTTCAGCGCGCGCTTAAGTTGACTCCACACTTCGTTATGTTCAGAGCCAGATGGAATGAGTTTACGAGCATCTATCAGTGCGGTAGATGCTGCTGAGATCCAGTGTTTCTCCTTAAGCTTAAGATTTATTGTACTAGCAGATTTTACTGCTGTTTCTACAGCTCTTCGGATGTCATTCTACTCTGCACCGAAATGAGCATCACATACAGGGCTGTCTTCTGCAGAGCCCCTCCATCGATGGCTGATAGCGATGTGATCTATTTAGATCCAACGTTGGCACGAATTTGTGAGTCATCATGTCAAAATGTATTTTTTCCTTGTACTCACAGTTGGTGTTAGCCAGAAACAGGCAATTATCTGAGCATAGCTACAACAGACGGTCGCCATTCTCCATGCGAGAATAGACAGAGACGACGAAGAGACTAGGACGAGTGTCCCTAATTTTCCGAGTCCTTACTGATCCGTTTATTCGGACAGCGCACGAATGACTGTTTACTAGAATCCAGTCTCACAGGGCTAGTTATGCCCTAGGACTCAATGCTATGCTTACGCCAGCGAGACCACGGGAAGCAGCATCGGGGCTACCAGATACACGAAGTGTGAATCGAAATGGTTCGTTACTTTGACATGACGAGTTCAAATGGATGACGCTACTCGGATCCTGTATGCGCGTTTCGGTGACGCAGCACACATCGATGGTGCGAGATTCTAAAGTCCTAGCTAAGGAAGCCTGTTGTCCAATTTGACACAGTGCTCGGATGTTGAAAGATCCTACACGATGTTTAGCGCGTAGTTTCAGGAGACCAGGAACAACGTTTCGAGTACTTGAATTGTCTGCCTTAGTGGTGCGAGGTGATTAACGGACATGAGAAGGGTTGGTCGTGGAGATAAGAGAGTTATTAGGAGATGTAGGAAGTATGTGAATGTGACTAACTTGATCTCGTGTGCTGTGAAGGGTATGATGGCTGATGTCATTTCCCGAGTGCCCACACAGTGGAAGGGAGTTTCTTGAGGAACCTGAAAATGAAATCGGATTAGTGTTGGTCTTAACGACCTGAAAGCGTGACCACAGAGACCAAGGGACAATTGCTTGAGGTCGGTCAGATTTTTCTGGGAGGTGTTTGACGTGTTAGCTCCATTCTTCAAACGACCTTACAACCGAGGACGAAAACCCGTGAGGTAAAGCGAGGTATAACGTTTTTAGGGTCTACCTTTTCTAATACCTTCCTTCCTTGTGAGAAGGCAGCATTTCTGCAGATGCTCGGTGTCCGAGGGAAACTCCTCTGTCCTGTCACATCCCTATACAGTCAGCAGTACGACTTCGCCCAAAGAACATGAGTTGCTGCTTTTAGTCTTACCGTTCTCCAGTTAACCTGTTTGGCATAGTAGAACCTACAAGAATATATGATCCAGCCAATATAGCTCGGTTGGGTCATCACGATGTGCGAGCTTGACCACCACGTCAAGGCAGCAGCCACGATCGGGTTGTCGTTTACCTGACAGGTATTCAAACAGAGGTCCTAGTCTCAACGTCTTATGGTTTGCACAAATCAAAAGCTTTACGAAAACGAGTCACATATTTCGATGTACAGAGTTTCTCTTCGACCACTCCTAGAATACTGTACGATTATTTTTGTAGTGTGCTCATAAAAGACAAATTGAGGCGGCAATCAGTTAAGTGACGGTTTACACATCGGATGCAGTACAGACTTCTGTAACTAAGACGTTTCACTATAGAGAAGACTTACACTTAGGATTCTTGAAACTGATTGTACCTTCAGTTGTATTTCCAGGTGAAATGAACTTGGGTTCACTCCTTTATGGAAAAGAACACTCAATCTAATCGTTTTCTTCAAAATACTTAATAAACTATCCTCTACATCCAGTCAAGCAATTGAATATGCAGAAACTTCTAATTACGACATCCATATCTCTTCGTCATTGGTGAAACCAACCTATCTATCTATATGAACTGCTTTACCTTTAAAGTTTTCATCCTCTGGAATAATCTGACACAATCCAACCGTAAAACGAAATCACTTTCATCCTTTGTTCTCTGCACTGATGCATTTAGCTCTTCTGAAAGTGCAGTAAATATTCATGTATATCTTATTCCACAAATCAGTTTATGTGAAATTTATATGTTCATTCATTCTTGTTAGAGAATCGATCAAGTTGAACCGCCTGCCTGCTGTTAGTTCACGTTCACACTGTTCCCGTCAACTCATAGTGATTTGAATATCATCTGGCATGATCAGTACATCACTGAGTCATATGACACACGCATTGTAGTAGACTTTGTTGACATGTTTTATTAATTATTGCTTTGTTATTCCGTATCCTCTGCTTCTACCTTGTTTTCTCTGGTTATAGATAGGTACAACAAATTCGTTATGGCGCGAGAAATAACCTAAAAAGTTTTGTTCATAAATCAACAGAATGTCCACTTATGAAGAATCAGAAGTTACGGGCCTATGCACTTCATTGCCGTAATACATGTCACAATTGTACTGCCTAAACAGGTTTTGAACTAGTAAATTTGAAACAATCTTATATCACATGTTTGTTCTCTACATTTAACGTTACTATTTGTACGAAGCTGATCATGTTTGTGAACTGCTGGCATGAATTCTAGAAATATTATTTCCAGAATGTATATGCAATGTATACGCAATAATTACAAAGCGAGTTCTTAGTCTGAAGTGATGTAATTTTTTCCCGATTATTTGACCGGAAACAACTCTTAAGGTCTGTTTACTTACTTACTTACGCATGTTACACCCAATGGATCATAGGCTGCTACGAAGTAATCTGTTGGTATCGATCAATCGACAATTCGGTCAATTAAGACAAAATGGAGAACAATTTGTAACTTGCGGATAAATGCAGTGATTATTATTGACGATTAATTCATTATAGATCAATGACGAATATCATACTTATCTGGAAATTGAAGCTCTTGATTATATATCGCAGATCGGACTGTAATATGACGTACATTGTAACATGTATGTCATTATCTGATGTTACATTTTTTAAGTTAGTCAAAATTAAAGGCTAGACATTGCTTTCGAGCTAGTTAACATACATCACTAAGCCAGACCATCTCGCTTTGCTGTTCAAACACAAATATAGTTGGAGGGGGCTGGAATGCTACAGGAGCAACTTTCAAACCAACTCCGACAATCAGAAATTATCATGTAAGGATTTTGTATTTCCTCGACGCCACTAGTTCGAACAAGTGCACATATGTTCACCGTAGGCACAAAAATTAACTCCGAAGGGTTCCATATACTTTTTTGGAAAATAAGCCAGTGTCATCCGTCAAACCCATTTTTCACCTTCCCCTTCTGCAGGAATGTTTCACGCCATTGTTCAATTACATAACATAAGTCTCCGGTGCTTTGATTTGTTCAAACTGGTGATGTTTGGAAAATCGACGGAAATGGTAAACAGGAAACAAAATTGTTTCTGAACCGATTTCAGCATAGGGGGTCTATGAAAGAAATGAGGGACCATATAATATTTTAATTTAATATAGTCAAGCTTGAATACATGCGAAATCATCTGGACAATGGTAACTGAAATTATTCTGGCAGTCTATTACTTAAAGAAGAGGATCATAGGCCTATTGATTATTTCAGGTCACATGTTTTTGTACATTATAACTCGGTTTGGTAGTTCAACATTTTTATTCATTCCAGTATTGTGAGTTTGGTATACCATAGAAAGTGTAAATTGTGAGCAAGTTGAATCTCAGAATACAACATATACACTGATAAGCACTTGTCAGTAGTACCACAACAGTTCAGAGGTGATTTCCCTAACTACTACACTAGATGATATGAGATCGAATATATGAGGATAGTATCATTTGTTTAAAGATGAGACACTCACATTACTGGTGAATTTATTCAGCATAAAATGAAGTCAAAGTGATCGGTATGAACCACATGGTAAACTTTTCGACATGTTGGAATTTCGAGACTTGCTTTGGCATTCTATCTGACATAAAGTTGAGTGGTCTATCGTATCATCAGACAGACATCCCGTCCATCGATTTTGATAACCTTATTTTTAACTAGTTATCTTCTCAAGTTTTATCATCTTCATGTGTCATATTAGACCTCAAATGCCCTGGTAAGGCCCCCGAATGCCCTAGTACGGCCGAGAGTGGGGGACGTCCGCTCTCCCTCTCGAAATGCTCTCACACGACCTCGCGTATGAAGCCTCTGCCAAGGAAGTCCTACTTACTGCGTTCTCGTGGCTGGGGTGTGGTTTACGAAAATGAGAGGACGAAAAGCGAATAACTGACGCTTTAACCGGATCCCAAACCAATGGTGCACATGGGCCCCAGTATCCTGCGGGAACAAATGGCATATGAACCGATTGTTGGTCACCGACCTCCATGGGACTGCATCTCCTTACGATGCTCCACTGCCTTGTGGATCAGAACCTCAGGCCGAAGGCTCGTGGTGTGGCGCCCTAAGAGAACCACCTGCTTCGATCTGAGCACCCGGGCAGTATCACAGCCCTCGCACATATCGAATGAGATTTGTGTGGCGCATATGTATTTGGTGCCTCTTTGTACCAATATATATGTGTTGAAATAAAATAAAAACTATCTTTTTGATCATGGAATATATGACTATCTGACATTTACGTAGTGGTTTGATAGTCTGATTATATACTGTTGTGTTATGACTCTTGAAATTATCCGAAATTCTTAGAATTTATTCGAACCACAGATATGATGTTTACGAAATCAAAATTTCTGCCCGTATTTCTTACCATCGATTGATATAATTGATAGTATATTGTTTACATTCATTGCTAACCAACGTTTGTGTAATAACTTAGCAAGAAATTGTCCCCTATGATCATTGTGGTACCTCTTTAGCTTAACATAATCTGTTTTGTATTTATTGGTTGTTGTGTCTTTTAGTTTGCAAAAACTGGTATAAGTTGATTATATTGGCTTCAGAGTAATGCTGATTCCGATTCTGACGGTGAATTTTGAAAATTTTTTCATATGATGAATGAAGATCAGATTTCAGCCTGTCGATTGTATGACGGTTCGCCTATTCGCTGAAAACCGTTGGAATCGGTGTACCACATAAACAAGCAAAATTACTTTTACTAATCTTATGCAAACCAAATAATAAACTAACAAACGAAGGAAATTGAAATAACACCTATGAAAAAACTGTTCTATTCTAGAGAAATAGTATGTCGGATTGAGTAGATGTTCTCTTCATCTTCATCAGTATCAACGCTAATTAGCTCTCAAATCCTATATTGTATCTTAACTCGATTAAATGCACTTAGATAATTAGGAAGTGACATTTGACTATTAATATGTTGAAACACTGAATACTGAGAAAATCAGAGAATGTTTAGGAGCCTATCACACAGGTTAATCACTAATCCACAAACATATGTAAATCGATCCAACCTATCAACTAGTGAGAAAAACTATGGACAAGCAGAAGGATCAAGAATCAATTCAAAGAGAGAGGTCAATAAAACGAATATGTAAAGAACGACATGGTAAAGATTATCACTAACTAATCATAATCAACGTCAAGAGGACAAGTCGTCACTCATACCTAAAGAAATTCGAATATCACATTCTTACCTAAAGTTTTCCTGATCGATAACACCAAACAGCAATGAAATGCATAACAGCAGAAGTTTGGAAAGTTGAAAGGAAAAGAAAGGGAACAGAGACGAATTGTTATGAGCTAATAAAAGTAGTTCAATTGTTTCTAAACGACGGAGACGCAGGAGAGATATGGTATTATTTTTCGATTCTCTTTAGGTAGACTCATTTATCAATGTAATCCATAACTGGATATAGCACGATTTATTCTTTCGATATGTATGATATTAGTCAACAATGAAGTGAACATTTGTTGATCGGATCTCTATTGATTTGTAATTTTATACTATCATCATCTGAAACGGTTGATTTGAACTGGTTACTGCTAGTCATCAGCATTCCCTAAAGATATATCACCCAAAACAAAACGGAAGAGATAAGGAAATAGTTCTGTTGCCAGCACACTTATACAGATGGCCTAGGTAGGAAAGTGGTTGTATGAATTTACTTTGGACTGTGAGCATGAATTGCGATGGTTTTCGCAATGTGCAAAAAACGCACTTGTAAAGCACCTACACCCTATATAACTGGCGCCACAGGAGCCGTTGAATAGATAAATACTGAGGTAAGTTGATGGTGCAAACTGTGGTACTCAATAATTCTCATAAACACCTTACACCTATCATCAATATGCCCATCAAATAGATTTCATCGATCTCTCTTTTCCAACTTTACTTAATTTGTATTTTTATTCTGAATATTCAACAAAAACTCAAAAATGTCAACTTGATATTAACATTTAATTAAGCAACCGACAAATATACTTTTATTTGACAAAAGTGAAGAACGAAACAGGAGTGTTTTGTATTCTCTTAGCTAAAATATCAGTACATACTTCACTTACCTAGTTACTTACGCCTGTTACTCCTCGCGAAGGAGTATGGGCCGCTCACCAGCATTCTCCATCCAACTCTGTCCTGATCAATCCTTTCCAGCTCCTTCCAGTTGTTATTCATCCTTTTCATATCTGCTTCATTCTTGCGACGTTATGTGTTCTTTTGTCTCCTCTTTTCCGTTTCCATTCAGGATTCCTAGTTAGAGCTTGACTCGCGATGCAGTTTGAGGATTTGCGTAATGTATGTACTATACATGTCAATAGTCTTTTTCTAATTTTCTTTTCAGCTGGAAGCTGGTTTGTTCTCTCCCAGAGAAGGCTGTTGCTGGTGATATCCGACCAATGGATGTTGAGTATCTTGCGTAGATTATTATTTATAAATACCTTCTTGATGGAGGTTATAATAGTTCTTCAAGTTTCGGCTGCGTACAGTATAACTGCATTGACGTTCGTGTTGAAGTTTCTGACTCATATTGGTTAACAGTTATTTTTGGTCCCATATATTCTTCAAATAAAAGAATGTGGTCCTTGCTTTGTCATTCCTCGCCTTTACATCTGCATGTGAACCTCTTTGTTCATCGATGATGCTTCTCAGTTACGTGAACGATTATACGTTTTCGAGAGTTTTGCTGTGAAGAGTGTCTGGATTGCTGTTCTCCGTGTCGTATATGAGGGTCATGGTTTTCTCCTAGCTGTCTTTATCTGCGTTTGTTCGAATGTATGGGATAGGAGGGCTAGGTCATCAGCAAACTCTTAATCGTCCACTTGGTTCTGAGCTGTCCGTTGTATGCCGTGTTTTCTCTCAGATGTTGAGGTTTTCATAATCCAGTCGACCACAAGAAGAAAGAGGAAGAGAGAGAGAGTTGATAGCCTTGTCAAACTCCGGTCGATACTTGGAATGCATCTGTAAGCTGTCTTCCATGCACGATCTTGCGCTGTAGTCCGTCGTATGAGTTCTGAATAATGTTGACAATGTTATCAGAAACTCCATAGTGTCAAGGAATTTTCCAAAACGGCCTCCTATTTTCAATGTCAAATGCCTTTTCATAATCAATGAAGTTGATGTACAGTGACGATTTTCACTCAACTGATTGTTGGACGATGAATCGTTATGTTGCAATTTGGTTTGTGCTGTACAAAGTAGTACGAAATGCACTTGTAGTACGGAAATTTCACGAATCCAGAATCATCAAAATATCATTCAAAACAAAGAAAGATGGAATTACAATGAAAGTTAATCAGTGTTATGCACCCACCAATCATTGCAACGATGACAATAAAAATCAATTCTCTGAGAGTCTGCAATCAATCTTAGAGAAATGCCCAAGAAACGACCTCACCGACAATGTCGGAATAAATAACATCAGATGTGAAGATATCATGGGACGACATGGACTTGGAGAGAGAAACGATGATGGAAAAATATTTGCAAATCTATGTGCATTCAAATAATTAGTCATATATCCATATAAACGTATACACAAAGCTACATTTATCTCACCTCACCACACCACAGAGAAGCAGATAGATCATATTTGTATCAATAAAAAGTTACAAAGGACAATGGAGGATGTGAGAACCAGGAGAGGATCATTTATAACTTTGGATCAATACCACGTTCTGCTCAATTGAAAACAGTAACTGATGATAAACTGGACGATTGGACAAACAACACTACCAAGGTTCAGTACAGCCTTCCTTCGTGATACTGATAAACTCAATCAATTCAAGATAGCTCTCAACAACAGATTTCAAGCCTTACAGGATGAGCTGAAAAAAAGAGAAACTACTATGGAGGACATGTAGTGGCATTGGACCATAACCACACTATCCTCAAAGCTGAATACGAGATTGCTCGGAAAATAGGTATTCAATATTTAACGCGAAGAAATACCTAACGATGGAGAAGGCGCGAATAATGAATTGAATAGACTAGAGTTGATCGAACGGCATGGCTCGACCATGCAGGCGTGGTCTCTGCTGAATGTTACCTTATATCTTCTTTTCATATTAAATATATTGTTCTTTCTCTAGCCTAACCTTGTTCTACATCATGTATTGGTAATTGATACGATACAGTGAGTTGGTGTAGTCGATGGTGTGACTTCCACGTAAGATCTTATAGATTAGGCAGTCATATCATGACAAATCTACAAATTTAGGATTAGGTCTATTATTAGAGCAGTACTAATATCATAGTAGACCATAAAATCTACATTGGTGAGCCCAACTAAAAAAACGCAACCTATTATTGTTAATCCTTATTTCCACCTTAACCTTCTCAATCGGTTTTTATTTTTGTAAACCCAGTATTCTAATAGTCCTTTGATTATTGGTCACATATATTATCGTAATGTTATATCTATTAGTTCACATAACTTACTAGCTCAATCGATAATAAAAGTTGATCATCTATATCAACTAATTAGCTTTGATGGTTCCTTAACAAGCTTTAATAGCATATACCTGCTTCAGCGACATAAACTTGTTTAAACATCAAGCTCTAGCAAATATGACCTGTAAATAGCGTAAATATACATTAGCTAACAATGCAATCAAGGATTGAATAGTTATCTGGATCTAATTCTTAGTGTTCCTTCGCTTAACACCTCATCCTGTTTTAAACTATGCACTATCCTTTTTCTTCCGACCACTGCCTGCCTAATTTCATATTCTCGAGTTCCATTGCCAAACAACAAGGATGACACTTCTCTAAAAACATACGATGGCTCGTTCAATGGCTGACACAATTATCTGGATCCATTCGATTGTTTTGATCTGAGCGAGTGTCAACAGCATCAAGCACCCTGGAATTAATTGCCATACTGCATGTTTTATTGTGGATACTTTTGGATCATTACTCCTCACGAATGGCGTTATATATGTCGTCCACCGAATAATCTAATTTGCAAAAATAATCCAGGCGAGTTCAACTATTTTACTGGATGATTTTTCTGTACTTAACATGTATATGTTTTCCAGTTGTGTTTGCCACATATTTATAATTATCTTTAGGCTAAATGCAGTAACTTCTTATAGAATGCTTATAACGCATCATATTCCTGCCTGAAGTTTCACAAGCAGTCTAAACTTTAAAATTACTTGTCTGGTCATGTTCATTATTTTTAAATCGTCATATACGTCAACAACCTGCATGTTAACCTGGTTCATACATACGTTACACTATATCTCCATGTCTTCTAAATTTAGAAATCATCTGGATCGCCTCTAACATTTATTAATAAACCCATCATAGTCGTTGTTGCTAATCGTATTTGGATTTATGGATTGATTTATCATATTAGCAGTCTAAAATGCAAACATAATTTTGATAATAAGATTAAAAATTTAGGTACTATCAACTGCACTAGTAAAATTACTAAATCCTCAGGTAGTTGTTGGTTGAACAAACTTTTAAAACCTAAACTTCGTAGCCTACTAGAATTAACATTAAACAAATATTTCTGAATTGAAATTTATAATATAATAAGGTAGCTCTGATTCTTTAACGCTACAAATTTCTGATAATTTCGAGTCACCTAAAGCAACAATGCCTATTTTTCCACTGGCCAATCTTCAATCAACACTATAACTAATTAAACATAATAGTTTCAGGATATCGTCATAAAGCATTGTCATGACCTTACAATCACGTAATATGATTGACAAAATTAATTAAAATATTTATCAAAATCGGTCAGCAAATTGACTTATAATTATCACTAGTGTTGTTTTTCTTTTATCTTCATTCACTACAGATGATTACAGTATGTTTCTCTATCAGATGCTCACTCAGTAAATATTTCGAAACCCTGTCAGTCTAATTGGAGGTTAAGCGACACAATAATGCATGCAAATAATCAGTATAAGCAGTCGAGCAAATCTCCTGCAAACTGAAAATATCAATGTCGAATTTACCCCAACACTGACTAAGGTTCAAGCCATTATCATAGACGTGAGTTGGGATTGTACTCCCCTTGGTTACAACTTATGTTCTTCCTGATAATCACATGAGCATCTCTCACTGTTAATCATCTTGTAAAAGCTTATTTAGCCGAATACATCCTGCAGCACCACATCACCTAGTAATATGACACATAGGCCTAACTGATTTCGATAACTTATAACCACTATATCTCAATTAAATCGTATTCCGCCTTATGATAAACTGAATATTTGCAACTAACTTGTATGCATCATCAGCCGTCAGGTTTAAATATGTATAAATAGTCTATGGCAACTCAGAACATTGAATATAGAGCATGTCTCTTACGAATACACTCATGTTTAACGATTTGTTCCTAGCTATCTGTCCAAAATTCACATAATTATCACTCACGTATTTAAATTTTGTTTTGATAACCATTCATGTGTATTAGTGGTATTACTAAATTCTATCACGGTCAGGTGATTATGGGATTGAGAAAATCTCCCCGTAACTAAATAAACCGTATCAAACTAACTGGAACACTAGTTGGAATTCTTCTCCACGGTAATACTTTTGTTCCTTCAGTTAGACTACTAATACAGATGCAATTGGAAATCGACTCATATAGACAACTTACCGGCATAATCGTTATTTGATTTCATAAGTTAGACTAAAAGTAGTACTAATATTAACATTTCTACAATATTCAGAACTTTAATATTTCTAAACAGAAAATACTTACTACCTATACGTTAAGTTATCAACCAACGGCTATTGCACACGCATCGTTTTATTATTACTATTATTATTATTGTAATCCCATTTTTGTATAGCTCAAATAATCACTCAAATTTTCATTGTAAGCGTGAAGGCAGATAATTTAAAATTATTACATGTATTTCCCGACCAGATGCTGCCGTCTTCTTTTTGATTTATCTTTCAGCTTGTCATCACCCGGAGGATTCTTACTAGTCTTGGTAACCTTCGCACGCTACAGTCCCATCCAATTGGGTATCGAACCAACACCACGTTGATTCTGGTGGGAGAGTAGTGTAGTGGCATTGGACCATAACCACACTATCCTCAAAGCTGAATACGAGATTACTCGGAAAATAGGTATTCAATATTTAACGCGAAGAAATACCTAACAATGGAGAAGGCGCGAATAATGAATTGAATAGACTAGAGTTGATCGAACGGCATGGCTCGACCATGCAGGCGTGGTCTCTGCTGAATGTTACCTTATATCTTCTTTTCATATTAAATATATTGTTCTTTCTCTAGCCTAACCTTGTTCTACATCATGTATTGGTAATTGATACGATACAGTGAGTTGGTGTAGTCGATGGTGTGACTTCCACGTAAGATCTTATAGATTAGGCAGTCATATCATGACAAATCTACAAATTTAGGATTAGGTCTATTATTAGAGCAGTACTAATATCATAGTAGACCATAAAATCTACATTGGTGAGCCCAACTAAAAAAACGCAACCTATTATTGTTAATCCTTATTTCCACCTTAACCTTCTCAATCGGTTTTTATTTTTGTAAACCCAGTATTCTAATAGTCCTTTGATTATTGGTCACATATATTATCGTAATGTTATATCTATTAGTTCACATAACTTACTAGCTCAATCGATAATAAAAGTTGATCATCTATATCAACTAATTAGCTTTGATGGTTCCTTAACAAGCTTTAATAGCATATACCTGCTTCAGCGACATAAACTTGTTTAAACATCAAGCTCTAGCAAATATGACCTGTAAATAGCGTAAATATACATTAGCTAACAATGCAATCAAGGATTGAATAGTTATCTGGATCTAATTCTTAGTGTTCCTTCGCTTAACACCTCATCCTGTTTTAAACTATGCACTATCCTTTTTCTTCCGACCACTGCCTGCCTAATTTCATATTCTCGAGTTCCATTGCCAAACAACAAGGATGACACTTCTCTAAAAACATACGATGGCTCGTTCAATGGCTGACACAATTATCTGGATCCATTCGATTGTTTTGATCTGAGCGAGTGGCAACAGCATCAAGCACCCTGGAATTAATTGCCATACTGCATGTTTTATTGTGGATACTTTTGGATCATTACTCCTCACGAATGGCGTTATATATGTCGTCCACCGAATAATCTAATTTGCAAAAATAATCCAGGCGAGTTCAACTATTTTACTGGATGATTTTTCTGTACTTAACATGTATATGTTTTCCAGTTGTGTTTGCCACATATTTATAATTATCTTTAGGCTAAATGCAGTAACTTCTTATAGAATGCTTATAACGCATCATATTCCTGCCTGAAGTTTCACAAGCAGTCTAAACTTTAAAATTACTTGTCTGGTCATGTTCATTATTTTTAAATCGTCATATACGTCAACAACCTGCATGTTAACCTGGTTCATACATACGTTACACTATATCTCCATGTCTTCTAAATTTAGAAATCATCTGGATCGCCTCTAACATTTATTAATAAACCCATCATAGTCGTTGTTGCTAATCGTATTTGGATTTATGGATTGATTTATCATATTAGCAGTCTAAAATGCAAACATAATTTTGATAATAAGATTAAAAATTTAGGTACTATCAACTGCACTAGTAAAATTACTAAATCCTCAGGTAGTTGTTGGTTGAACAAACTTTTAAAACCTAAACTTCGTAGCCTACTAGAATTAACATTAAACAAATATTTCTGAATTGAAATTTATAATATAATAAGGTAGCTCTGATTCTTTAACGCTACAAATTTCTGATAATTTCGAGTCACCTAAAGCAACAATGCCTATTTTTCCACTGGCCAATCTTCAATCAACACTATAACTAATTAAACATAATAGTTTCAGGATATCGTCATAAAGCATTGTCATGACCTTACAATCACGTAATATGATTGACAAAATTAATTAAAATATTTATCAAAATCGGTCAGCAAATTGACTTATAATTATCACTAGTGTTGTTTTTCTTTTATCTTCATTCACTACAGATGATTACAGTATGTTTCTCTATCAGATGCTCACTCAGTAAATATTTCGAAACCCTGTCAGTCTAATTGGAGGTTAAGCGACACAATAATGCATGCAAATAATCAGTATAAGCAGTCGAGCAAATCTCCTGCAAACTGAAAATATCAATGTCGAATTTACCCCAACACTGACTAAGGTTCAAGCCATTATCATAGACGTGAGTTGGGATTGTACTCCCCTTGGTTACAACTTATGTTCTTCCTGATAATCACATGAGCATCTCTCACTGTTAATCATCTTGTAAAAGCTTATTTAGCCGAATACATCCTGCAGCACCACATCACCTAGTAATATGACACATAGGCCTAACTGATTTCGATAACTTATAACCACTATATCTCAATTAAATCGTATTCCGCCTTATGATAAACTGAATATTTGCAACTAACTTGTATGCATCATCAGCCGTCAGGTTTAAATATGTATAAATAGTCTATGGCAACTCAGAACATTGAATATAGAGCATGTCTCTTACGAATACACTCATGTTTAACGATTTGTTCCTAGCTATCTGTCCAAAATTCACATAATTATCACTCACGTATTTAAATTTTGTTTTGATAACCATTCATGTGTATTAGTGGTATTACTAAATTCTATCACGGTCAGGTGAACATGGGATTGAGAAAATCTCCCCGTAACTAAATAAACCGTATCAAACTAACTGGAACACTAGTTGGGATTCTTCTCCACGGTAATACTTTTGTTCCTTCAGTTAGACTACTAATACAGATGCAATTGGAAATCGACTCATATAGACAACTTACCGGCATAATCGTTATTTGATTTCATAAGTTAGACTAAAAGTAGTACTAATATTAACATTTCTACAATATTCATAACTTTAATATTTCTAAACAGAAAATACTTACTACCTATACGTTAAGTTATCAACCAACGGCTAATGCACACGCATCGTTTTATTATTACTATTATTATTATTGTAATCCCACTTTCGTATAGCTCAAATAATCACTCAAATTTTCATTGTAAGCGTGTTAAGCATGGAGGCAGATAATTTAAAATTATTACATGTATTTCCCGACCAGATGCTGCCGTCTGCTTTTTGATTTATCTTTCAGCTTGTCATCACCCGGAGGATTCTTACTAGGCTTGGTAGCCTTCGGCACACTACAGTCCCATCCAATTGGGTATCGAACCAACACCACGTTGATTCTGGTGGGAGAGTAGTGTAGTGGCATTGGACCATAACCACACTATCCTCAAAGCTGAATACGAGATTACTCGGAAAATAGGTATTCAATATTTAACGCGAAGAAATACCTAACGATGGAGAAGGCGCGAATAATGAATTGAATAGACTAGAGTTGATCGAACGGCATGGCTCGACCATGCAGGCGTGGTCTCTGCTGAATGTTACCTTATATCTTCTATTCATATTAAATATATTGTTCTTTCTCTAGCCTAACCTTGTTCTACATCATGTATTGGTAATTGATACGATACAGTGAGTTGGTGTAGTCGATGGTGTGACTTCCACGTAAGATCTTATAGATTAGGCAGTCATATCATGACAAATCTACAAATTTAGGATTAGGTCTATTATTAGAGCAGTACTAATACCATAGTAGACCATAAAATCTACAGACATCTTGAAAGTTATCAAATGGGCATTGGCTTCAACGTGTCAAGAGTTTATGGGCCGGAAGAAGCACCATTATAAGGAAAGGATCTCTATAGAAACACTAGACAGGATCAAAGAAAGGAGTTGCAAGAAGACAGCGAATAACAACAGCCGAATACGAGCAGAGAAAGTTCAAGCACAAGCTGAGTACATAGAACCAAACAAGCCAGTGAAGAAAAGCATTTCAGCCGACAGACAGAAGAACGTGGAAGAACTAGCAACGACGGCAGAGAAAGCCTCAAGAGAATGACTTATGAAACAGCTTTAAGATACAGTGAAGAAAATAGCAGAGAAATATAGTAAATCAAAGAGACCAGTCAAAGACGAGAGCAGGCCAATCACTGAAATACAACAACTGCGTAACAGGTGGGTAGAGTAGATCAGCTGTATTGAATCTACTGGACATCGAAGTAGCACACACAGACCTTCCTAAAGATGTCGTTTCATCGAAGAAATGATGATGGCCCACAGACAAATGAAGAGCAAGAGAACAGCAGTGCCTGCTAAAATAACGTCAGAAGAACGGTAGTCAGACATTGGAGTGTCTGCTGTAAAAAATCAATCCCAAAAACTTGACGCTTGTCAATGCTACTGATGTGCACAACAGATGTTCAATTCCAGTTCAATAACACCATTAATCGCCAAGTCGATGGCGTAGCAATAGGAAGACCTCTAGGTCCAATTATGGCAGATATTTTTATGGGTTATCGTGGAAACACGGTACTTAAAAAGGCAATTAGCAAAACAGCGGAATACTCGAGATATGTGGACGACACATTTATTATCTGTAATAATAAACAACATGCAATCCGTCTGCTCAAAAAACTCTTCAATAACGCTCATACTAACATACATTTTACTATGGAGCACGAACGGAACGACATGTTCCACTTTCTTGGTGTTTCCATTAAACGCAGGGGAGACGGGACAGTTCAACGTTCAATTTATAGAAAAAGTAATTGGAATAGCCTCTACCTGAATTTCAATAGTTTTTGTCCAATAAGTTGCAAGAAGGCGTTGGTTAAAACACTATTTTACAGGACAGAAAAGATATGTACCACGACAAACTGGAAGGAGAATTAATGGACGCAGAAAAATGTCTAACAGAAAACTTTTATCCACAAAAGTTTATTGACAAATATAAAAGGCCCAAGGAAAAGAAGACGGTAATAACTACGGTCAATAAAAAGCCAGTATATATAAATCTTAACTTTAAATAGATAACGTCGCACAAATAATCAACAGGAGACTGGACATTGCTCTAGCCAGAAAATATCCGGTTGCTGAACGCTTAACTCTCAATAAAACGACATGCTCAATAACCTAATCAAAGATCGACAAGCAACCCTTTCATGTCACCGACAACTGTATTTATAAATCTACGTGTCTGCCAAAGTAGCTACATCGGCCGAACTGAAAGGAGAGCATTTCTTAGATTTTTGAACGTGTTCCGAAAAAGCTTGGAACAAGGGAAAAAAGACTATGATCAGTGCGGCCGCCGAACATCTTGATGCAGGACATCGGGTGATTAGTAAGCAGCCCGTCTTCTTAAGTTCGCTGAAGCCATTGCCATCAGGCGTCAAAAACCTGACCTATGAATTCAAAAAGAGACGGTGTTTAATCTTTTCTTGACCTGATGACAAATATTCCTTCACTGCACATTAATTTTTTTCATTTTTCCTTTTGTATTTATCACATCATTGATTTGATTTGATTTATTCAACTAAAAGGATAATAATCTTTCAACTGAATTCTACTCACTATATTTCTATCAGTGTTGCGCGCTCTATTTAAAAGGACAGTGGTATTCTTTCTCGTTGAGTTAATTAACTGTTTTGATCGTAAACTACGCATCAAAACTACTGTTTACACTTTAATTGCATCTACCCCAGTTAAAGTGATATTGTATTGAGTTTTTCGATTTTGCTTCTGTGTATTTATTGCATCGAAGCATACTTGGTCGACTTTTACTTGGTTTTTTAGTTAAGGTTTGAAAATCCCTTTAAATATCCTGTTTTTTTATCACCGTTCGAGTTTGTTTTCACGATGGCTAAGTCTACTCATAAATGTGGACAACCATACTGCTTATTTCCCGTGGATGAAGGGATGCAATGTGATGTGTGTAATAAGTGGTTCCATAAGATGTGCACCCGACTAAGCCCCACTGCATATAAAAGGTGTTCAAAGCCCAACTCTCACTGGCTTTGTAGTTTTTGTTGCTCAAGCAAAACATTGCTTATCCAGGAAGCAATAAGTCTCCTGGTGTTGGCTAATAAGAAGGTTGATGAAGGCTGTACTGATAGCATTGGTACTGATGGCGAAGATTGCGTTAGTGTCGTAAGTGCTATCACGGCGCAAGCCAGACATCTACCTGTGCAACCCGCAGTTAAACGTTCTCCCCCGAAACGTTCAGTGAGTGACACGTCATTAGACGTTGGTGGCCTTATTGCTACAGCAGCAACCGGTGACCCAGATAAAACAATTACTGTCCCGAGTTGTTCTAATGTAGACGTTTCGACTGATGGAAAATGGATGACGCGAAAACGCAGAAGAGTAGGAAAGATAGCTAAAACTAATGACTGATTACTTGGTAAGTACTTGGTGGACTCTCAGGCCAATCCGCCAAAGTCCCATAGTAAAGTTTCGTCCCATAGTAAAGTTTCGTCTGACATTGTTGTGAGTCATTCGCTTGACTCCCAGGACTCTGTTAAAATAAAAACTAATCGTAAGATACCAGTAGTTAAAATACAGGATCTAACGTCACGTTCAAAAGCTGTGAACACAGTTTCAAAAGAAGCCAAACCCCTCCCTAGTTTAATTATTTGGAATCTAGAGGAGTCGAAAGACAACGACCCTGCTAGAAGACATGCACATGACCTGCAGTTAGTGGAGTCTGTGGTAAGGAATGTACTACCTGAAGAGGTTTCAGGAGTACATATTACAAAAGTAATACGACTTGGTAAATGGGTTGGAGGCGAGACCCAACCAAGAAGAATCCTGAAGCTGGTTCTCGGAAGTATTGATGAAAGAGACATATTATTAAAAAGCGCACTAAAAACTCGTGACTCAAATATCCGTATTCGACCAGATTGGCCACTTGAGGATCGAATCAAGTGGAAGAATGCTCTTACGGAGTTGAAGACTCGCAAATTAAATGGCGAAAATAACCTTACCATTAAGGGTTTTCGGGTAGTCAGGTCTTGGAAGTCAATGCTTCCGAGGCCTGTATGGGTAGAACGATTGATTGCCAAAACACCTTAAGTGTTTGCTACACGAATGCTCGTAGTCTTAGAAATAAAACGTCCGAGCTAAGTCTGATGGTGCAAGAATTACGTCCCGATATAATCGTTGTTACAGAAACTTGGTTCACCGTTGATATAGACTGTCCTCCTTTCATTGCTGGTTATATCTGTATCAGAAGTGATAGAGTTTCTAGTCGCAAAGGGGGAGGTGTAATATTATATGTCAGGGATCACTTTCGTATACAATCAACCATATCAGACGCTCATATCAGTGGCACATGTGAGGTTGCATGTTGTAAGATTAAATCTAGAAATGGGTTAGTGACTATAAGGGTAATATACCGTAGTCCGTCTTGTCTTGCTGACGACTTTATCCTAAGACACATCTGTTCTTGGAGTATGGCAGAATGTTGTCTCATCATTGGGGACTTCAACGCACCGCATAGCAACTGGATAGAGCTTACAGCTCTAGGTAATGGTTTCGATAGCGACCTTTTATCTACCGTTATTCAGTGTGCACTTGTACAATGTATCACAAAACCGACACATATTGATTTGCAACATGTTCTGTCACTGCTGGACCTCGCCCTCACCCACCACTCTGAGGATGTCCTTGATATCCAGCACCTTCCTCCACTAGTGAACAGTGATCACGTTGTAATTCACTTTAAGTTTAGGACACATGGTATACAATTCGTATCTGCTCCACCCCGTCCCAATATCTGGCGAGCCAATATTCCTGAAATCAGAAACTGTGCTATCTCGACTGATTGGTCGGTCGACGCGGATGGATTGATCGAAGATGAATGGAATAAGTTTAAGGCTACATTCGAGTCCGTAACGTCGCCGTTTATCCCATGGTCAGCACGTAAGCTATCACATTGCCCTCCATGGATTAATAAGGAAACCCGGAAGCTGTTAAAGCGTAGAAAACATTTCTGGGACTTATTCTTGTTGACAGGTCATGCACCATTTAAGCGTGAGTACCAAAAATACCGTAATACCTGTAAGAAAACCATAGACAAATCTCGTACCACTTACGAACGACAGTTAGTATACGATAGCCGTACTTGTCCGAAACGATTGTTTTCGTATGTTAAACGGCAAATGAAACGTAGTGATAGTATTCCCCCGTTACTGTAACACGACAATTCAGAATTACTAGCTGAATCAGATCGAGCAAAAGCTGAGACTTTTTCAGACTACTTTAGCGAAGTCTTCTCTACGATTATTGTAACAAATAATTGTCCCACTCGCACCGAGATACCAACCATCGAATCTGTACAGGTGACTGAGGAAACTGTCCTTCCGTTGATAACTAACCTCAAACCTGGTAAGATACCGGGCCCTGACGGGTTACATCCACGGTTGCTGTCATCTCTTGCGGACATTATTTCAAAACCGCTTGCGACACTCTTCAACATGTCCCTCTCACTCGCTCAACTCCCTAGAGATTGGAAGGACGCTATAGTTAGTCCTATATTTAAGGACGGTCAGCGACAGATAGCATCTAACTACCGGCCTGTCAGTCTAACTAGCATAGTCGTTAAGTTACTCGAAAAAATAATTCGGGTTAGGTTGCTAAGCCCCATAGATTTACACAATCTGTTAGCTCCGGAGCAACACGGATTTCGTAACAAGCGTTCATGCTTGACTAACTTGCTTATTGCGAGGGAGGATTGGACAGCAGCCCTAGATAACGGTCTGTCTGTCGACGTGATATTCATAGATTTCAGCAAAGCGTTTGACAAGGTTTCACACGTAGGTCTTATGCAGAAGCTCACGAGCTTCGGAATAATAGGTACTGTACATGAGTGGATAGGAAATTTCTTATGTGACCTCAGACAGAGAGTTAGAGTCAACGGAACGCTATCCGATTGGAAGCCGGTCAAAAGTGATGTACCCCAAGGCACCATCTTAGGCCCTCTGCTCTTCCTTCTCTACGTTAATGATTTACCGCTGTTACTTAGGTCGTCGACATTATTGTTTGCGGATGATGTAAAAATCTGGAGAACAATAAAAAGTGTGGCTGATCATGTGGATCTTCAAGCTGACTTAGACGATTTAGTTAGATGGGCTCGAGAGTGGGGCTTAGAAATCAATGCTAGGAAGAGTGTGATAATGCACATCGGTCACGGTAATAGTTACCGTTACACTATTGAGGGTAAACCTCTTCCATGCGTTCAAGAGCATAAAGACTTAGGAGTAATATTAAGTCATGATTTAAAAACAACTAAGCATTGCAAAGCAGCCGCTGTCAAAGGTTTTCGTGCGTTATGGTCACTTCGCCGAGCTTTCAAATCTTTTGACGAGGAAATGTTTAGAATTTTATATCCCATATATGTTAGACCACATTTAGAGTACTGTATCCAAGCAGCTAGCCCGTGTCTGGTAAAGGATACTAACTCCCTTGAGCGTGTCCAGCGTGTGGGAACGAAATTAGTGAAGGGTCTTTCTAGACTCCCTTACGATGAGCGTTTAAAACGCCTAAATCTTTTCCCCTTGTCGTATCGTAGGACACGAGGTGACCCGTTTTTCTCATCGAGTAGTCAATGATTGGAACGCCTTACCCGAACAAGTGGTATCAGCCCCAT
This sequence comes from Schistosoma margrebowiei, assembly GCA_944470205.2. NCBI lineage: Eukaryota > Metazoa > Platyhelminthes > Trematoda > Strigeidida > Schistosomatidae > Schistosoma > Schistosoma margrebowiei. The sequence goes on along the minus strand of OX104027.1, from coordinate 830,365 downwards.
CAGTGAATACTTTCAACGAAAAGCTGGACCTTCACTGGAAAGCAATGTGTCAGGATTAACACAGGTTCATCAACCTACTATCCTTATTACTGAAGACTGAAGACTGAAGACTGAAGACTGAATATGTAATCAATTGTTTCTAACCCACTTTTGAAATAAATACACCCGCGTGCTACGGACTGGACGTTATTTTCACGCCAAGTTTTTTAGTTTTATGTTTCTAGGATTCTCACAGAGCTGGATGAGTTATTTTTCCTTGGATTAATGGAAGTTAACTCAATTCTCAACTATTAACATATAAACTGTGAATTCCATGCCATATGATAAGTTCTGAGTTTAACTTACGCTATTTATGACCATATTCATACAACAATTCATATTTATATAATTACATATGTTCATTTTGACTATACGATCAAACTATACTCTGTCACTTTAAAACCATATATATAAGCATATTTGACGAAGGTTTGCATTTCATATCTGTATTCTATTCCTTAAGGAATATACGGTTATATCGTATTTGAATGCTTTAACCCACGTACTTTATGTATCTACAGGATATATTCAAACCTCTACCTAATATCAAGAAATATATATAACCGTGTATGTTAAAGGACTGTATTCACTATTTTATGAACTATCATTTAAATCGTATCTGGATACTATAAATCATTTAATTTCCGAAGCTATCTGTCCAATTCGGATCTATTCAAACCTCTACCTAATATCAAGAAATATATATAACCGTGTATGTTAAAGGACTGTATTCACTATTTTATGAACTATCATTTAAATCGTATTTGGATACTATAAATCATTTAATTTCCGAAGCTATCTGTCCAATTCGGATCTATTCAAACCTCTACCTAATATCAAGAAATATATATAACCGTGTATGTTAAAAGACTCTATTCACTATTTTATGAACTATCATTTAAATCGTATTTGGATACTATAAATCGTTTAATTTTCGAAGCTATCTGTCCAATTCGGTGAGTCTGTCATAGTTTTTTTTGACAGTACGTTTTTTCCAAAAAGCTGTTCCATATATTTGTTCAAGAAGAAACATAATAATCTTAGACGCTAATAATCTTCTAAACTACTTGTCTCTGCACCTCCCAATTTTTACTAATACGGACTTTCAGTTTATATATGTACCACGTACCGTACTTTTTTTGATTGTTTGATATTAATTATCGACATTTCTAAATTACTTTACTATATAAGACTATCTTTCATGTCATATGTGTTAAAATTTACACAACTTGCTCCTTTATATTCTATTTTGCCTCCACATAGATACTGACATGAAAACTTCATCTCCACTACTATCTTCCTGCCATTGTCATCTTCTGTTTTTAACGTCACTAATCCTCACGATACATTGACTCTTGGTTAAAACATAGATTTTGATTTTTAGACTAACTTGAGCCCTCGGAATTGATTTTTTTCACCCCTTTCTGTTTCCAACATTCTGTTCAATCCACTTGCTATACGTCACTTGCTTATTATGCCACAAAATAAAATGAAGACCCCTGCTTCTAGGCGTTTAGCCAAACGTAGGAAAACGACACAGTTTAACACCACTACTGACACGATTTCCAAAAGTTTCAACGAGACGAGCCACTCCGTTCATCCGGAAGCAGACAAGCTTTTACCAGTTGTCTCCATTCCAGACATGTTGAAAACTCTGATGGTAAACAGTGATGATAATCGCAACTGCAACCATATGGATGCTATAAAAAGTTGCAAGTAGACATGAACATTCTCAATCTGCTTAAATATCTCATCAACCCCAACCTCACAGAGATTCCAGATCAAATGAATGACATAAATATTTTCCTAGATCGTGTTGCATCAGAGGTATTAGAAAGAATAAGACGATCTAGTAATGCAATTGTGTTTAATATACCGGATACACATGCCCTTAAAAAGATCAAATCTAGTCTGCTTAGAGCCAGCAATATGACACACGTACCATGTGTATGCACAAGATTAAAAAGAAGTCATCCTGGTATGCACTCACCGATCTTGTTCAAATTCAACTCATCTGTAGACGCCAGTGAATTTTTAAATTCCTCCAATTCATTGAGACAAAAACAGATTTTCAAGGATATAAGGACTCTTCCGGATAAAACACCATGCCAGCGAAAAGCAGGAAGAGATAACTACAGACCACCAGCGTCAAACTCTCAAACGCATCATAATCCTAATGGTCGTAAACTTAAGTCCGATTCTAAGAGGACGTCTAGCTTAACAATTTTGCCGCCACCGAAAAACTCTTCTGAATCTCCTAAAGTTCAAAACCCAGAAGAAAGTAATCCCGATGTAGGTGGTGTCCATCCTCTTAAGAATGTTGATTTAGATTCAACCCGAAGTAGTTGTGCTGATGAATAATGGGATAACACAGTCCAAATACATATTAGTGCAACACCCAGTTACAGTAACTGTGCAATGGATAACAGGAAAACTAATCATAACATTCATATAACTGACCACGCACTTAACGTTGATATATTCGAACCTCCCAAACCATCGCAAGTATGTTTAACAGTACATAATCCTCTCCAACATATGAAGAAGTCGAAATCAACCACAAACCTTGGAAATAAACGTCTTAAACACGTTACCCATACGTCAGGTATAAATAGTTATCTGAATTGTAATTGGCCCCTTGGTCAAAACCATAGACCTGATAGCCTTCTTGGTACGGGTCCCAATATGTACACAATGCCCTTATCAGATGTTATATCTAATAGCAATGAGAAAATTTTTTTTGTAATTCCGCCGGCTTTCGTGCCGGCAACGGTAAACATATTTCACATGATGACAAAGTGGTTGAATCTATTTCCCCTCGCAACACGACTCTTACCTTAGCTAATCCTATGAGTATTCATGGAACTACCAATTGCGATTTATACTCTAACTTGCTTCACTATGATGACTCTGAGTTTCTTATTCCTTCGTTCAATGCCCGCTCTCTGTCTAATAAAAATATTCATCTTAAAACTCTTTTATTCCTTGTAAATCCAACCATTGTACTTATTACGGAAACGTGGTGTAATTCATCTATATCCGATCATTCCTTCAATGTAGATAACTGCGTTTTCTTTAGAACCAATAGATGTTATGGAATAGGAGGCGGTACAATTATCTATGTCCGTTCAGACATTCAAGCGTGCAAATTTGAGGATAAATCCCTTGATGTTATAGAAGATTCCACTTGGGTTACTGTAAACTGTGGATCCCAAAATTATTTACTGGTGGGATGCATATATAGACCACCTCATGCGGATACTAAGTTGGACAGATTACTAACAAACATATTTTCCATTGCTTCGCATCAACCGCATACCTTTAAAATCGTCGGTGATTTTAATCTGCCAAAAATTACATGGAGCTTGACTCCGGTACCAGGTCGATATAACAAGCTAGTTGAAATATTAGAAATTTGTGGATGGGTTCAACATGTCCGAAAACCAACCAGGGGGAATAATACACTTGATTTAATGTTCACAATCAACATAGACTTTATCTCAGTGCATACTAGTCATGAGTTTTTTATGAGTGACCATAGAGTGGGTAATTTTTATAGCGATCATTCATAGTCAAAGGAAGACCGTCTATGAATTGACGAATAAGCTGTGTTTTTTTTCACTGATCATTTGTGGAATGAAAATGTCATTCATCTTGATTACTGGTGAGGCGAATGATTGTCAGTCATATGAACACATCATTAGAAAGCGAAATTCCTTATTATATTTATGATTCATATTACGCTCAGCACAGGATAGACAATGTCAAGATATTTGATGATTAAGATAGAATATGGTGATAAACAAGAAGAAAATATAATCAATAATAATTCTATTGACAATAACTGAGGTCATAGGGCAGATCACACTCTCAGACAGTGTACACTTTTTTTTATCATTCTTTTTAGTTTTCAAAAAATATTTCTTATGCCAAAACGCATATCAGATTAAAAGAACTCAAATAAATATGATGATTGTATGCGTGATTGTGGTCCTCGGTGTAAACAATTTTGAGATGACATAAGAAGTACTCGTTGTGTTCAAGTCAGACAAATACCGCTCATTAAGAATAATATGTTCCTGTTGCACGATGCTTTCTTCTTAATCACTTCAACCATAGTTGTCAAACAGATTTTGGTGGCGACATAACTGGCGATGTAAAAGATGAATGTCCAGTTAACCAAGAAAGAGAAGAAAAATACAAACAAGCAACAGAACAAACAATAGACGATTACAATTGTGGAACTGAAATCACGCTTCACTATCTCTCTGTTTTAGTGAAAAAAACGTTTTTTCTTGACGATATCAATTTGCGAAGCTGTAAAACCGTATTCAAGCGCGATTTGTTAGACAATGTTTGGTCTATGGAAAAGTAGAGATGTTTTACAAAATTATCAAATATAACCAAACGTATTGAATTGGATCTCAGTTTATGTAAATTGGAACGGACTGAATGGAAAGTAGCATAAATGAGTTATTTTAATGGAAAGACGGATTTATTCCATTGTCCACCGTTAACAGCGAAACCATCTGCACTGAAGATACAACAGATGATGTGGTAAAATAAAGAAGAGTTTTACAAAATTATCAATGATAATCCAGCGCATTCACATGGAGGTCGATCAGTCAGTCAGTAACAACGTAGAACTTAGTACGTACGTACATCAGTTCGAGTTGCCATACCACATTAGCACAGAGATGCAGTGGTCGATTCAAATCCCGTAGTGGTAGAGGTAGCAAGAGTATAAGCAGTAATCGGGAAGATTAGGGTTTGGAGATGTTATTTAACGAGTATAATCCAGTGAAATAAATTTGGAAAGAGGAAAAAAAGGGGCATGAAGAATTCAGATAACTAGAATTTGGGAGAACATAGAGAGTGGATGCACCTGCGCCATTGCAAACGATTTTAAGCCATGTCATTCAGTGTCTCTAACCATCGGTTGCTATCATCTCGCGGTCCCCAACCAGGTAGTCTACTCCTACCAACATGACTCAGTCCACTTGTCAGTGACTTCATGGATTTGTGCCATGTTTTGGTCTGGCCGCCCCTAGCTTTCTTCCAACCTACTCCTATACCACTGAATATAGCACGTCGAGGTAGTCGGTGGTTGGGCATACGTAACACGTGTCCCAGCCATCTCAACTGATGAATTTTCACTACTTCATCAATTGATTTGCCATCCTTACCTAGTACCCGTTTCCTAACAGCTGCGTTACTTACTCGGTGGTCCCAGGATATACGAGCAATACTTCGAAGACACCTATGATCAAATACTAGTAACCTACGAATATCCTCTACTCTTACCGGCCATGTTTCACAGCCATAAAGTAGGACGGAACGAACTGCTGCGCAGTAAACACGTCCTTTGGTTGACAGACGGATATCTCGCCTACGCCATAAATGACGCAAGTTGGCACAAGCTAGTCGAGCCTTCTGTATCCGTGCTGAGATTTCGTCACACACCAGATCAAAATGAGGTGGTGTTGCATATATAAATAAACAGAGTCGAAATAATCAATAATCTTTACGTATGTCAAGTAATAATCTGTTGATAGAATGGTGGTATTTCAATTTATTTAAAATTTTCAATTACTGTCAGTGAATATGGTTAGAGAGCCATTCTCATTAAGTTTCTGCTTGAATATATTCAGCTCATGAACAGTTGTATCTTCAGTTCATATCCGTCTGCATTTTGAGGGCAGATAACGAAAGAAACCTCTCTCCCTACTCAGAGCACTCAACTTCTCTATTTTTTTAGCAGATTACTATGTGCTTGATAAACAAACTAGAAATACCATTGTACAGCTGCACAAATTAATCTTGTCAAGAAGAAACATTTTTGTTATCCAAACTCATTCATTCTACTTTTTTCGACAAACCAATGAACTTTGTTCAATTTTCTTCAGAATTAATATTAACTTCAGAATTCTCTATTTTCTTTGTTTAAACAATCCTTACAATGTCCATACTGAATTGGCTATTACTATGAATGGTATGGATGAATAAGCTGGAAAGCCTAAACCTATCCAAATCAAAATACGTTGGATCATGCCAATATCATGTCATATATATATATATATATTATAGTTGTTATAAAGTGAAATCGTAGAGTGCTTGCTGTAACCTATGACCTTGAGAGGACGCGTACATCAAGTTTGTTCCAAACGTCAAAAGTTTCATAGCTGTGTTCTCAGAGCAAGATTCTGAAGAAGAAAAAAAGAGAAACAGAAGAGCAGCAAGGCACTTGGATATGAACGCAAAACGTTGCTTAACATTGTGTAGTAGAACGGACAGAGGTATAATAAATTAGAATAAATTCATATTATGTCTTGTTAGTGAAATGAAGTCAGAGGCTCCATATTAGAGAATGTACTAATAAAGAACAATGAGTTGTGATGTTTAACAAGTTGGAGTAAGCTTACACGAAGGGAAGGAAATCAAGGCTGGTACAAGGAAAGCAGTTTATAAGAAGGGTGTGCATATAGAGGGTGAAGTGTTAAAAATATTAATGACTACATCTTTTATTGTCTAACTTTTTTTTCCTTTTTTTGTTTTTCCGATGCCAGCCACACAATCCTAGTGTAAAAATCCGAGTTAGCAGGTTATAGGTTGTCTTAATAGAATAGCTAATCCAGCATAATATTGGGAACATGAGTTTGAGTGGTGAGCGTTGGAAAACAATCTATATCACAGATTGATTGACTTATTCTCAGTCATAAGGAGCCTAATACATACAAAATGTTCTGTCCCCACAAACATGGGTGGATTGAAGTTATCGCCCTCACCATCAATGCTTGCTGGTCAGTAACTCCACCCTCCCTCCTTTTGTGATGTTAGGCTCATTTAGCATTATTTTTGTATATACTTCATACCTCGCACAATCCTCTTGTTTCACAAACTGTTGGAAAGCACTATTTCTATAAGTATTATTTTACAAGCTTATCAGGCAGTTACAAGCTATGGACTGTGGGTAAAGCATCGATGCAGTGCCTCTGTTGACTATAGTATAAAGTATAGTTTGCCAATCAGAGTATAAGCGTTAAGAAGGGTATATTGTAGGATATTTGTTTATTTAAGCAGGCGGAAAAAGTATAGAAGTATATGAGTTGTGGATATGGGAACGAGTGAAGAAATAATATTAATTGCTAGTCAACATAGTGTACTGAAGAGTAAAAAGTTAATACAGGATAAACAGGAAGGAACTCACAGTAACTTGGTTCTGATGTTATTTTCTGTTGTCCTAACCAGTTGATTGGTAACAGGCTCCATAGATGCAAGACCACTGGTAGTAGGCAGCCGATTGTGCTGTCCTCTTGACGTTTTAGGGTGGTAGTGAGTGTCCCTTATCGACCGAGTTTATTTTAACAGTAATGATTAGTCCATTGAGTTACCTGTCTACTTCAAGTGAAGAAATAGGGTGGAAAAAGTAATTAATACAACTGCAAAGTAGGAAAAATAAGGCAAATTGAACTTGAAGTCCATTTTTGTCTAGACATGGAGAGAGCCTATGATGTCTGAGTGGGGTGCAGATGTGTTCGTACGTGCAAGATCAGTGCAAGTGAGGGCTTGATCAAGCAGTTTTACAAACGTATGTAATTCATCTGCCATGCGAGTTTCGGAGGGAAGACTGTTCCATATTATTGCATACTTGGTGAGTAAGAAGTTTTCCCGAGTTTTTGATCTGTATTTCTCAAATTTGACCGTAGATACTTTGTTTCGAAGTCCGTATTCATGTGAATCTCGGGCAAGAATTATCTTACATGTTGACTAAGTAAGGTTTTTGAGTAGTTTGAAGTAGAGAATCAAATTAGACCTAAGCCTTCTCTTCCAAAGGGGTGCTATTCCTAAGATTTGGCATCGGGAACTGTAGTCAATGACCAAGTCAGTCTTAAGTACCTTGCGGGTGAAGTCTCGTTGTATTCCTTCCACCTTTAGTATATCAGATAAGCGTAGGTTGGAAAATAAGAACGAGCAGTATTCAACGATAGGTCTTACACAAACTTTGTAAAGAAGGATTTTAGATTCATTTTGATAGAAATTACGGAGAATGAAGCCAAGCAATTTCCGCATTTTGGATGCTTTGGCTGAGATGTGTTCAGAGAAATTAAGACTGTGTGAGTAATGTACCCCTAGGTCAGTTACGGATGCCAGTCTGGGCAGTGTGATTCCTAAGTGTTAGTTTCGTTTTGAGAGATGTGTGTCCTATACATAACCAGCCGCATTTCCCTGTGTTGAGCTCTAGCCTCCAGCGTTTGCACCAGTCGTTTACCATGTTGAGTTCATGTTGGATTGTTTCCATAGTACTGCGTAAATCGGAAATGTCAGTTTTATAGATGACTTTTAAGTCATCGGCATAGAGGTAGGTCTTACCTGTGCTAAAACACTTGCATATATTGTTGATGTAGATTATAAAGAGCAATGGACCCAAGACACTACCCTGCACAACACCACTGGTTATAGGTCGAGGTGTAGATGTATTAGAGTTAATCTTGGTTATTTGATATCTGTTCGTAAGAAAAGACTTGATCCATTGCAAAAGGGGATTTATAATTCCAGCTGACTTAAGTCTGTTGATTAGAAGATTATGAGGTACCTTATCAAAGGCTTTCTTAATGTCGTAGCCTAGTGTAATAACTAGTTTCTTCTGGTCACGTATACGAGTAACCTCGTTAAAGAAGTCTATCAGGCATGTACTGCACGACCTTGTTCTAATGAAGCCATGTTGTGACGGGTCTATCAGATCTTCCTTGAGTAGGTGATCAGATAGTTGATTTTGTATCACTTTTTCCATTATGCGTGATATGACTGGAGTGATATTTATAGGTCTGTAGTTTTCAACCAGGTTTCTTGGTCCGGATTTGTGTCTGGGAAGAACATACGTTACCTTCCAGGTTTCCGGATATGTACCTGTCTCTAAAGATAATGTGTATATTTTGAGTAGTAGCGTCTGTATGTCCGGTCCTGACATTTTATAAACGATTAAAGGGGTGTCATCGGCACCAGAACTCGCATTTCGCTTAAGGGTTTTAATGGCTGTATGTATACTCCTAATGTCGAAGTTTATGGTACTAAGATAGTTTTTGCCGGTGCACTTTATGTCGATGTCTGAAGCATCAGATGTATTCCCATTGTGAGAAAACCATTCAATTAATAGTTCACATATGACGGTTTGGTCATTATGCGTTACTCTATCGTGCAGTAAGGAGTGAATGTTGTGGTCTGTGTTCTTTCTTATGCGCTTCGTGAGGAGACGACATAGGGCTTGGGCTTTAGATGCAGCAGTGAGCGCGGTACGTTCCTCTACCTGTTTACGCTTGTTGTGTTGACTTTGTACTCCATCAAGTACAGAGTATATCTGGTGCAGGGCACTGAAGTCTTCTGATATATAGTACATCCTTTTCAGTTTTCGCAGTTTAGACCTAGTCTTTTGGTTTAGATAGGGAGTAATTGTTTTAAAACCAATTTTAGAGGGTACAGTAGTGTCTAGTGCAGATTTGGTGGTGATATTGAATATTTCTAATGTTTCTAAGAGGTTATTACTGGTAAAGAAACTGCCCCAGTCAGAGTGCTTTATTAGAAATCGAAAGTTTTCCCAGTCAGCATTCGCATAGTCTCTATATTGGAATCGCGTGTTTAATGTCTTTAATTTGTTGCATATGGCAAGAATCGGAAGGGTGCAGAAGACTATTTTATGATCGCTGTTGTGAAACTTTTCGCCAACCACCATTGATGTTGGTGTGACATTATGACAGAATATCAAGTCAAGAATGTTGTGATTTCGTGTAGGCAGGTGTACATGTTGTTGCCAGCCGTGTATGTCTGAGGTCCTAAGTATGCTTTCAAAACACAATGGGCCAGAATGTGTCTTCCAGTTGATGGTGGGAAGGTTGAAATCACTACATACAATTTTGTAAGTGAAGTCAAGCGAGGCAGCCTGAGCAAATGACTCACTTATAATAGTGTCATTTGAACTAGGAGTGTTAGGAGCTCGATATATGCATCCGATTAGTATTTTACATTCATGAGTGTGCACAGTAAGCCATATCGATTCAGGAAGTTTACTGAGGACGTGGTCGTTATAGATTTCCGCTCTCAAATTTTTTGATACATAAACGAAACAACCACCACCCTTCTTGGTTACTCGATCACAGCGGAAGAGCTCATATGTGTCTGTGGTGTCGGAGGACAGCCAACTTTCCGTTATCAAAACAAGTGATGGGTTGTTCAAAAGTAAAAGGGTGCGTAGGTGAGTCATCTTACTTTGTACAGATCGAGAGTTAATTAACATAAGTGTCAGGTACGTTGACTGTTTGTCTAGTAGAAGGGTATGATGTATACCCAGTGATTTGTCTGTTTTGCAACGAGAAAAGGAAGAATTGGGAGCGTTGACTCCATATTGATGAGCGTTTAGTTTATTACCAGTAGGGTTAATGCGAGAAGGGTAGTCGGGTGTTGTTTTGGTGGAAGGTAGAGTTGAATGGTTAGGTAATGTGTCCGTGGAATGATCAGGGGGTCCAGTCAAGGAGTTTTCAAGACTTGAGACATTTATCGAGGTTGAGAAGGATCTGCCACTCCCCATCAAATCGTAGTATATAGATGGTTTCAGAATAGTGAGATTGTCGCCCTAAACGTTTGGAGACCCCATAGCAGTAATATTGAGGGGTGTAGAGATAAAAAAGGATGAGATAGTGTGTATGTCGAATTAGGGGGGACTAAACCGCTGCATTGGGTGGCTTGACTTAGTACCTAGAGTCAGTAGGTGAGTTCCCAAGTAGGCCAACGTTATGGCTTCCTTGTGTGCAGTGGGTAATTTTAGTCCTATTGTGGTTAGTTGGGGAGGTTGTATGTTCCTGATGAGGAATAAAGGAATGCCTGTTATTGTTTCTAAGAGAGGTGTTTCTGATGTGTATAGTTTTGTGTTGATTCATGGGGCTTGCAAGGTTGACACTATATGACTTATGGGTATCACGTGTGGATGTGGTTCTTGTCAAATGTCGTTTCACATTAGGATGAGTGGGTGTTTCCAGTTCACTATGTTTGTTGTAGGGCATTCTATTGCTATGAGAAGGTGCACGTTTTGGGTTAGGGGTGCTGGAGTATTGGTGGGTTTTTACGGAGGGTTTGGTATTATTTCGTACAGCGGTGTCTGAGAGTCTGTGGCTGTTAGCGCAATTCCTGGGGTGGTCATTTTTAGGCATTTTACAGGGGCCACTAGGGTAATACTTGGACGCTATTGAGGCATAAGTGGTTTGGCATTTTGGGGTAGCTGAGTGTTTGGGCTGAGGGTGAGTGGTTGTAGCTGCTTTATGCGCGGTCTTGTCCTTAGGACTAATTGCAGTGTCCGACGTTCCTCCGTTTTTTTTGGGGGGGGGCAGTGTATGATATTTTAGGATTTGTGCAGTGACAAGAGCTGTAGCTGCCGCGGCTACGTAAGCTGGGTTGATCAGTTTGTGTTCCATTGCAGATACTATGGTGTGAGCTACTTATATTGATATAAGTAGTATATAACGTGCGTTAAAAGAACGTAATGTCTGGTAGCAAAAGATGGCGAAGATCAAGAAACGTAGAGCGAGAACACATTGGAATTTGTAAGAAATGCATGAACAATGGAATGGGAGACAATGGATTGGTGTTTGCAACAGAAACAGTCCAGTTTGGTTTGATGCATGAATATTTTGCAAATTGATGATTGACTATATGTTATTCAGATTTTGTTGAGATAGACTGTAATTGTTGTGTCAAATACATCTGTTTGTCCCCACCCGTGTTCTTGTTCACTCCAATACGACGCTGGATAGCGGTCCTGTCATGAATGATCCTAATCTTTTTAAATGTTGGAGTACGCCTCAGTAATGACTGACTATTAAGGAGGTGATTAGCTTCAGTGGTACTACCAAACTGAAATAGAATTGGACGTGAGGCTTTAGTGTGTCCTTTACGTAATCTCCTTGTTACACACCAAGATTGCGACAATCCACACTCTTGTAGCAGAGTAGTTTTAGCAATCTTTATGTTCGTACTATCAGGTATATTATACACAATGACATTATGCATACACTGAAGTCTTTTCAACACTTCGGTTGATATATGGTCAATTACTTTTTCAGTGTTTTTTATAATTTCCAGATCGGGATTTTCTGGAACACTGATTAAATATTTGTACGGAAATAGGTCTTGAATAGTTTGGATGAGGCTAAGTTCTGTTTGGGTGCTTCTAGGTCTACCAGTGGTGAGATTATTCAAGTTTATATCAAAGTTTTTAAGGTCGATATGGTTACATACAGGCCTGTTGCAGGTGTCTAGCGGCTGGTCACTTTGTGCACACTTAGTTGGGGGATGGGGTATATATCTGGGTGAGTAGTCAAGATCTACGTCATCGGGCTGGCTATTGTAGGCAGGCTTACATGTAATTCGTGAGCCGCTACTTAGGATGGCCGATTGTAAAATTGTTGGGTGTTTGGGGTCAGCCGCACTGTCTAAATACTGCTCACAATATTTGGTGCTTTTTTTGGGACTGACAAATGATGTCGACTCTAACGGTATGTGACTGCTCTTAATTATATCGACAAGCGAGATGCAAGGTAGTGATATGTCTTGTCCAAGTAAAGGGTGCACGTTTAGTGTTGCTGAGGGAAGATCAGAGTAGGATGCAGACTGATCAGTGTGTTTATAAGGTTTCGCATTATTCGCTTTAGTGACTGATTTAGATCTTTTGCAGGTGCTGTAGGCATCTGGAGAGATGATATGTTTTTTAGATGGCTTGGATATTATTGGAAGTAATGTTAATACAAAGTTTAACTAGGTGGATGGCGATAGCTGTAATTTATCTTAGTGAACGTGTAAAGTTTTATGGTAGGATCAGACCCAGTATTAGTTAAGAGTAAATATATTACAGTTGATTGGTGATAGTGATAGCGTGAAAACTAGCAATAATAATTTATGACGTTGAGTTCCTAAATAAGGTGTAAAGTTAATAGAACCCTATCAGTGACGAACTATTTATCGCTATCAAGTGTAAAATTAAAGAGAAAAACTAATAGGAAAATAAAATAATACCACGTGAAAAAAAGTTACAACCTTCAAAAGCGCGCCTTATTGACAAATGAAAAAGGCCCAAGGAAAAGAAGACGGTAATAACTACGGTCAATAAAAAGCCAGTATATATAAATCTTAACTTTAAATAGATAACGTCGCACAAATAATCAACAGGAGACTGGACATTGCTCTAGCCAGAAAATATCCGGTTGCTGAACGTTTAACTCTCAATAAAACGACATGCTCAATAACCTAATCAAAGATCGACAAGCAACCCTTTCATGTCACCGACAACTGTATTTATAAATCTACGTGTCTGCCAAAGTAGCTACATCGGCCGAACTGAAAGGAGAGCATTTCTTAGATTTTTGAACGTGTTCCGAAAAAGCTTGGAACAAGGGAAAAAAGACTATGATCAGTGCGGCCGCCGAACATCTTGATGCAGGACATCGGGTGATTAGTAAGCAACCCGTCTTCTTAAGTTCGCTGAAGCCATTGCCATCAGGCGTCAAAAACCTGACCTATGAATTCAAAAAGAGACGGTGTTTAATCTTTTCTTGACCTGATGACAAATATTCCTTCACTGCACATTAATTTTTTTCATTTTTCCTTTTGTATTTATCACATCATTGATTTGATTTGATTTATTCAACTAAAAGGATAATAATCTTTCAACTGAATTCTACTCACTATAATTCTATCAATGTTTATTCAATATTTAATCAATTGTTTCTAACCTACTTTTGAACTAAATAAAAATAATATATTTGTAATATCCCAATAAGTAGAAAATTGGATTTTCTGACGTTTCGTGACTTAGTGTAAGTCACTTCTTCAGAGAACACATAACCAAATTAAAATTAATCCAAGTTTAAATAGTACAACGGAACAATGCAAGAATAATATTGGATCAATCAAAAACAAGTCTGAACAAGTTGATGTCATGTCATTTCTATCAAGGTGATTCATAAGTGATATGTATGTAAATTTGTGTGTATGTATATGTGTATTGTTTAAGAATGAAAACTTGTGTGACCTTTATGGTAAGAAAGGATAGAGTTTAAATTTGTAATATGATAGTGTGAAATTGTAAATACGATCAGACTGAGTGGCTAGGATAGATGGTCCAAGTAGGATGTATAGTAAGACCTTCCTTTCTATTGAGAGAAGTAGGATTAAGCATTATATGGAACGCCTCAGCTACCCTCCTTTCTTTGTAGTTAGAAAAGCCTTTTTGCAATATTTTGATATTTTTAAAATCGATTTGGTGGTTGTTGAAAATGGCATGAACTGCTATTGCCGATTTAATTTGAAGTTGGTTCAATTCTACAGGATTGTTAGAAGGTTTCTTTGTGTACCTAATATGTTCTTTGGCTCTAGTTAAGATTTCGCGGGACGACTCTCCAATATAATAGGCATCACAATCGATACAACCTAATTTGTAGACGCAGTTCTGTGTGGACATGAAAGGGATTTTGTCTTTCAGGCGAACTAAAGTATTACGTAGTGTCCGTTGTTTTGTAATACACTTTGATTTTGTGATGTTTTAAGATTCTTTGGATTTCTTCTGTTGTGCCATGACGGTATGGTAGAACTACAGTACCAATCCATGGCATTTCATTCGAATCAATCAAATCCAAATGGAAGTCTAAACCTTTCCATTTACCGAAAACCGACACAATCAAATCGTTATATTGACTTCCATTCTATTATTATTATTATTATTATTAATGGCTTTATTCATTATTATATTTTGGTACAATATAGAATTCTCAGCACAGGGTATTTCAACAAGTTACTTACTGAAAAAAAAAACGAACAAATAGGCAGTAGCAAATACAAAAAAGAAATTTTAAAAAAAAAAATTTTTTAAATAAATTTTAAAAAAAAGACCAAAAAAAAAACTGTGCAAAACTTTTTAAAATTAAAGACATGTTAAGAATGTAAATTATTAACTAGGTTATTTCTAACAACCTGTTCGTCACATAGTATATTTACTAGGTAAGGTATTATAGAACTTTTATACTTTTCCTTACGTGCATGGATTTTAATGTAATTACGTCTCGTTCTACCAGAAGATATACAAGGAGAAAGATAAGAGTGAAGGGGATGGCTAGTATCTGATAAAATAACACCTGCCAGGAGTTTGCATGAATTTAAATGTCTATCCACAACCATATTAATTATGGCCTCGAAAGATTCACCACACATCTTGCTAACTGCCTTCAGCACTCTTCGCAATACAGCAAAGTCTTTTCTCAAAAGCCCGGGAAAGAATAATGGAGAACAGTAAAGAATAATAGGTAAAATGCAAGAATTGACAAATTGTAAGAGTAAATGACGAGTAATCTCAAGAGCATGCAATCTCTTTATGTAGTAGGTCAGACGGAAAACCTTCTTCGATAACGATAAAACGTGGGAAGACCAAGACAGATCAGAGGAAAAGGTGACACCAAGATAATTGACCTTCGACACTGAGTTTATGAAAGAGTCTCCGATGGCACAAGCATTATGGGATCTCAAAATGGTGTTTATATTCCGTTCATGTCTCATGCTAAAGTTAACAGCTTGACATTTAGACGGATTAAGTATGAGACCATTACCAACAGACCAACAATCAATACGAGACAAAAACTCATTCATTTCTACGGGATGTAAAGAGGAAGATATAGGCATACACACAGTGAGATCATCCGCATACTTCACAAAAGTGTTTTCATTGGAAGATGGCAGGTCATGCAGAAAAAAAGAGAATAGAAGAGGTGAAAGAACAGCTCCTTGTGGTACACCTTCCTGAGACAGTAGAGACTGCGAACACTTTCCTCCAAACACAGTGTACTGTTCCCTTCCAGAGAGGTAGGAACATAGCCAGTTGGTTATCCAGCTGTCAGTGTTGACGCTGATTAACTTGTTAAGTAAACGTTGTCTTGGTATAGAGTCAAAAGCTGAAGTATAGTCTAGAAAAGCACAACCAACATACTTCTTACCCTTTTCTAAGTTGAACACTATGTTGTGGTGCAGAACTGCAACAGCATCTAAAAAGCTTCTTTTGCGCCTGTATGCAAACTGGTATGGGTCAGTATGCTCTTTTATCGCAAGCTGAAGTGGAAGTATTAATAATTTTTCCATGGTTTTGAGGAAGGGTGAAGTTATTGCAATAGGTCTAAATTTTACATTCTTATCACCAGATGCTTTCTTGGGTACAGGAATTATCTTCATCTTTCTCCACGTTTTCGGTATGAGATTAGATGAGAAGGATCTGTTAAATATAGTTGTGAACGGGTGACACAGAACGTCAGCACATTTTTTTAAAAAGGATGTTTGGGATACCATCAGGTCCCAAACATCGAGATGAATTAAGCGATCGCAGACATCCTCGTACATCAGTTTCAGCACATCCTTTCAGTGCAAAGATCTCACTAGCCTTAAATCTTTTTAGAAGAGCTAACAAGATCATCACATCAGAGGAAGACAAACAAAAAGAACAAATGAATATAGTTAGCATCTTACAATTTAATAATTTTCCTATGAAGATTATTAGAAGCATATTAAAACAAAACAGTTTATTACAGTCTAATAATGATTCGAATGAAATACCATGGATTGGTACTGTAGTTCTACCATACCGTCATGGCACAACAGAAGAAATCCAAAGAATCTTAAAACATCACAAAATCAAAGTGTATTACAAAACAACGGACACTACGTAATACTTTAGTTCGCCTGAAAGACAAAATCCCTTTCATGTCCACACAGAACTGCGTCTACAAATTAGGTTGTATCGATTGTGATGCCTATTATATTGGAGAGTCGTCCCGCGAAATCTTAACTAGAGCCAAAGAACATATTAGGTACACAAAGAAACCTCCTAACAATCCTGTAGAATTGAACCAACTTCAAATTAAATCGGCAATAGCAGTTCATGCCATTTTCAACAACCACCAAATCGATTTTAAAAATATCAAAATATTGCAAAAAGGCTTTTCTAACTACAAAGAAAGGAGGGTAGCTGAGGCGTTCCATATAATGCTTAATCCTACTTCTCTCAATAGAAAGGAAGGTCTTACTATACATCCTACTTGGACCATCTATCCTAGCCACTCAGTCTGATCGTATTTACAATTTCACACTATCATATTACAAATTTAAACTCTATCCTTTCTTACCATAAAGGTCACACAAGTTTTCATTCTTAAACAATACACATATACATACACACAAATTTACATACATATCACTTATGAATCACCTTGATAGAAATGACATGACATCAACTTGTTCAGACTTGTTTTTGATTGATCCAATATTATTCTTGCATTGTTCCGTTGTACTATTTAAACTTGGATTAATTTTAATTTGGTTATTTATTCTCTGAAGAAGTGACTTACACTAAGTCACGAAACGTCAGAAAATCCAATTTTCTACTTATTGGGATATTACAAATATATTATTTTTATTTATAACAATGAACGCAATGCTCAATGTATTCGAAAGCATCAAATCAAACCTTGGTAATGACACCTACTACCTTTGAACTGTTGTCACAATTAATGTTGTAGTATATTCTTTCACATTAGTTATATATTTGCAATATTCAGTAAGCAATTTAAACCAATTATGTAATAATGATTTTTAAATATCATAGGTTGTAAGCAGCTGACGAGAGTCTAAATGCACTAGGAGTTTAGTTGATAGCTCCATAGATAGACGAAATGAAAACATGAAAATTAGATAATTCTGTAAGAAAGTGATAACTAAACTGATTTGGAATTTGATGGGTAATTTTTATAGCGATCATTCATAGTCGAAGGAAGACCGTCTATGAATTGACGAATAAGCTGTTTGTTTTCACTTCATATTCACTTTAGAAAAGTACTGATCATTTGTGGAATGAAAATGTCATTCATCTTGATTCCTGGTGAGGCGAATGATTGTCAGTCATATGAACACATCATTAGAAAGCGAAATTCCTTATTATATTTATGATTCATATTACGCTCAGCACAGGATAGACAATGTCAAGACATTTGATGATTAAGATAGAATATGGTGATAAACAAGAAGAAAATATAATCAATAATAATTCTATTGACAATAACTGAGGTCATAGGGCAGATCACACTCTCAGACAGTGTACACTTTTTTTTATCATTCTTTTTAGTTTTCAAAAAATATTTCTTATGCCAAAACGCATATCAGATTAAAAGAACTCAAATAAATATGATGATTGTATGCGTGATTGTGGTCCTCGGTGTAAACAATTTTGAGATGACATAAGAAGTACTCGTTGTGTTCAAGTCAGACAAATACCGCTCATTAAGAATAATATGTTCCTGTTGCACGATGCTTTCTTCTTAATCACTTCAACCATAGTTGTCAAACAGATTTTGGTGGCGACATAACTGGCGATGTAAAAGATGAATGTCCAGTTGACCAAGAAAGAGAAGAAAAATACAAACAAGCAACAGAATAAACAATAGACGATTACAATTGTGGAACTGAAATCACGCTTCACTATCTCTCTGTTTTAGTGAAAAAAACGTTTTTTCTTGACGATATCAATTTGCGAAGCTGTAAAACCGTATTCAAGCGCGATTTGTTAGACAATGTTTGGTCTATGGAAAAGTAGAGATGTTTTACAAAATTATCAAATATAACCAAACGTATTGAATTGGATCTCAGTTTATGTAAATTGGAACGGACTGAATGGAAAGTAGCATAAATGAGTTATTTTAATGGAAAGACGGATTTATTCCATTGTCCACCGTTAACAGCGAAACCATCTGCACTGAAGATACAACAGATGATGTGGTAAAATAAAGAAGAGTTTTACAAAATTATCAATGATAATCCAGCGCATTCACATGGAGGTCGATCAGTCAGTCAGTCAGTAACAACGTAGAACTTAGTACGTACGTACATCAGTTCGAGTTGCCATACCACATTAGCACAGAGATGCAGTGGTCGATTCAAATCCCGTAGTGGTAGAGGTAGCAAGAGTATAAGCAGTAATCGGGAAGATTAGGGTTTGGAGATGTTATTTAACGAGTATAATCAAGTGAAATAAATTTGGAAAGAGGAAAAAAAGGGGCATGAAGAATTCAGATAACTAGAATTTGGGAGAACATAGAGAGTGGATGCACCTGCGCCATTGCAAACGATTTTGAGCCATGTCATTCAGGGTCTCTAACCATCGGTTGCTATCATCTCGCGGTCCCCAACCAGGTAGTCTACTCCTACCAACATGACTCAGTCCACTTGTCAGTGACTTCATGGATTTGTGCCATGTTTTGGTCTGGCCGCCCCTAGCTTTCTTCCAACCTACTCCTATACCACTGAATATAGCACGTCGAGGTAGTCGGTGGTTGGGCATACGTAACACGTGTCCCAGCCATCTCAACTGATGAATTTTCACTACTTCATCAATTGATTTGCCATCCTTACCTAGTACCCGTTTCCTAACAGCAGCGTTACTTACTCGGTGGTCCCAGGATATACGAGCAATACTTCGAAGACACCTATGATCAAATACTAGTAACCTACGAATATCCTCTACTCTTACCGGCCATGTTTCACAGCCATAAAGTAGGACGGAACGAACTGCTGCGCAGTAAACACGTCCTTTGGTTGACAGACGGATATCTCGCCTACGCCATAAATGACGCAAGTTGGCACAAGCTAGTCGAGCCTTCTGTATCCGTGCTGAGATTTCGTCACACACCAGATCAAAATGAGGTGGTGTTGCATATATAAATAAACAGAGTCGAAATAATCAATAATCTTTACGTATGTCAAGTAATAATCTGTTGATAGAATGGTGGTATTTCAATTTATTTAAAATTTCCAATTACTGTCAGTGAATATGGTTAGAGAGCCATTCTCATTAAGTTTCTGCTTGAATATATTCAGCTCATGAACAGTTGTATCCGTCTGCATTTTGAGGGCAGATAACGAAAGAAACCTCCCTCCCTACTCAGAGCACTCAACTTCTCTATTTTTTTAGCAGATTACTATGTGCTTGATAAACATACTAGAAATACCATTGTACAGCTGCACAAATTAATCTTGTCAAGAAGAAACATTTTTGTTATCCAAACTCATTCATTCTACTTTTTTCGACAAACCAATGAACTTTGTTCAATTTTCTTCAGAATTAATATTAACTTCAGAATTCTCTGCTTATTTTCTTTGTTTAAACAATCCTTACAATGTCCATACTGAATTGGCTATTACTATGAATGGTATGGATGAATAAGCTGGAAAGCCTAAACCTATCCAAATCAAAATACGTTGGATCATGCCAATATCATGTCATATATATATATATATATATATATATATATATATATATATATATATATATATATATATATATATATATATATATATATATATATATATATATATATATATATATATATATATATATATATTATAGTTGTTATAAAGTGAAATCGTAGAGTGCTTGCTGTAACCTATGACCTTGAGAGGACGCGTACATCAAGTTTGTTCCAAACGTCAGAAGTTTCATAGCTGTGTTCTCAGAGCAAGATTCTGAAGAAGAAAAAAAGAGAAACAGAAGAGCAGCAAGGCACTTGGATATGAACGCAAAACGTTGCTTAACATTGTGTAGTAGAACGGACAGAGGTATAATAAATTAGAATAAATTCATATTATGTCTTGTTAGTGAAATGAAGTCAGAGGCTCCATATTAGAGAATGTACTAATAAAGAACAATGAGTTGTGATGTTTAACAAGTTGGAGTAAGCTTACACGAAGGGAAGGAAATCAAGGCTGGTACAAGGAAAGCAGTTTATAAGAAGGGTGTGCATATAGAGGGTGAAGTGTTAAAAATATTAATGACTACATCTTTTATTGTCTAACTTTTTTTTCCTTTTTTTGTTTTTCCGATGCCAGCCACACAATCCTAGTGTAAAAATCCGAGTTAGCAGGTTATAGGTTGTCTTAATAGAATAGCTAATCCAGCATAATATTGGGAACATGAGTTTGAGTGGTGAGCGTTGGAAAACAATCTATATCACAGATTGATTGACTTATTCTCAGTCATAAGGAGCCTAATACATACAAAATGTTCTGTCCCCACAAACATGGGTGGATTGAAGTTATCGCCCTCACCATCAATGCTTGCTGGTCAGTAACTCCACCCTCCCTCCTTTTGTGATGTTAGGCTCATTTAGCATTATTTTTGTATATACTTCATACCTCGCACAATCCTCTTGTTTCACAAACTGTTGGAAAGCACTATTTCTATAAGTATTATTTTACAAGCTTATCAGGCAGTTACAAGCTATGGACTGTGGGTAAAGCATCGATGCAGTGCCTCTGTTGACTATAGTATAAAGTATAGTTTGCCAATCAGAGTATAAGCGTTAAGAAGGGTATATTGTAGGATATTTGTTTATTTAAGCAGGCGGAAAAAGTATAGAAGTATATGAGTTGTGGATATGGGAACGAGTGAAGAAATAATATTAATTGCTAGTCAACATAGTGTACTGAAGAGTAAAAAGTTAATACAGGATAAACAGGAAGGAACTCACAGTAACTTGGTTCTGATGTTATTTTCTGTTGTCCTAACCAGTTGATTGGTAACAGGCTCCATAGATGCAAGACCACTGGTAGTAGGCAGCCGATTGTGCTGTCCTCTTGACGTTTTAGGGTGGTAGTGAGTGTCCCTTATCGACCGAGTTTATTTTAACAGTAATGATTAGTCCATTGAGTTACCTGTCTACTTCAAGTGAAGAAATAGGGTGGAAAAAGTAATTAATACAACTGCAAAGTAGGAAAAATAAGGCAAATTGAACTTGAAGTCCATTTTTGTCTAGACATGGAGAGAGCCTATGATGTCTGAGTGGGGTGCAGATGTGTTCGTACGTGCAAGATCAGTGCAAGTGAGGGCTTGATCAAGCAGTTTTACAAACGTATGTAATTCATCTGCCATGCGAGTTTCGGAGGGAAGACTGTTCCATATTATTGCATACTTGGTGAGTAAGAAGTTTTCCCGAGTTTTTGATCTGTATTTCTCAAATTTGACCGTAGATACTTTGTTTCGAAGTCCGTATTCATGTGAATCTCGGGCAAGAATTATCTTACATGTTGACTAAGTAAGGTTTTTGAGTAGTTTGAAGTAGAGAATCAAATTAGACCTAAGCCTTCTCTTCCAAAGGGGTGCTATTCCTAAGATTTGGCATCGGGAACTGTAGTCAATGACCAAGTCAGTCTTAAGTACCTTGCGGGTGAAGTCTCGTTGTATTCCTTCCACCTTTAGTATATCAGATAAGCGTAGGTTGGAAAATAAGAACGAGCAGTATTCAACGATAGGTCTTACACAAACTTTGTAAAGAAGGATTTTAGATTCATTTTGATAGAAATTACGGAGAATGAAGCCAAGCAATTTCCGCATTTTGGATGCTTTGGCTGAGATGTGTTCAGAGAAATTAAGACTGTGTGAGTAATGTACCCCTAGGTCAGTTACGGATGCCAGTCTGGGCAGTGTGATTCCTAAGTGTTAGTTTCGTTTTGAGAGATGTGTGTCCTATACATAACCAGCCGCATTTCCCTGTGTTGAGCTCTAGCCTCCAGCGTTTGCACCAGTCGTTTACCATGTTGAGTTCATGTTGGATTGTTTCCATAGTACTGCGTAAATCGGAAATGTCAGTTTTATAGATGACTTTTAAGTCATCGGCATAGAGGTAGGTCTTACCTGTGCTAAAACACTTGCATATATTGTTGATGTAGATTATAAAGAGCAATGGACCCAAGACACTACCCTGCACAACACCACTGGTTATAGGTCGAGGTGTAGATGTATTAGAGTTAATCCTGGTTATTTGATATCTGTTCGTAAGAAAAGACTTGATCCATTGCAAAAGGGGATTTATAATTCCAGCTGACTTAAGTCTGTTGATTAGAAGATTATGAGGTACCTTATCAAAGGCTTTCTTAATGTCGTAGCCTAGTGTAATAACTAGTTTCTTCTGGTCACGTATACGAGTAACCTCGTTAAAGAAGTCTATCAGGCATGTACTGCACGACCTTGTTCTAATGAAGCCATGTTGTGACGGGTCTATCAGATCTTCCTTGAGTAGGTGATCAGATAGTTGATTTTGTATCACTTTTTCCATTATGCGTGATATGACTGGAGTGATATTTATAGGTCTGTAGTTTTCAACCAGGTTTCTTGGTCCGGATTTGTGTCTGGGAAGAACATACGTTACCTTCCAGGTTTCCGGATATGTACCTGTCTCTAAAGATAATGTGTATATTTTGAGTAGTAGCGTCTGTATGTCCGGTCCTGACATTTTATAAACGATTAAAGGGGTGTCATCGGCACCAGAACTCGCATTTCGCTTAAGGGTTTTAATGGCTGTATGTATACTCCTAATGTCGAAGTTTATGGTACTAAGATAGTTTTTGCCGGTGCACTTTATGTCGATGTCTGAAGCATCAGATGTATTCCCATTGTGAGAAAACCATTCAATTAATAGTTCACATATGACGGTTTGGTCATTATGCGTTACTCTATCGTGCAGTAAGGAGTGAATGTTGTGGTCTGTGTTCTTTCTTATGCGCTTCGTGAGGAGACGACATAGGGCTTGGGCTTTAGATGCAGCAGTGAGCGCGGTACGTTCCTCTACCTGTTTACGCTTGTTGTGTTGACTTTGTACTCCATCAAGTACAGAGTATATCTGGTGCAGGGCACTGAAGTCTTCTGATATATAGTACATCCTTTTCAGTTTTCGCAGTTTAGACCTAGTCTTTTGGTTTAGATAGGGAGTAATTGTTTTAAAACCAATTTTAGAGGGTACAGTAGTGTCTAGTGCAGATTTGGTGGTGATATTGAATATTTCTAATGTTTCTAAGAGGTTATTACTGGTAAAGAAACTGCCCCAGTCAGAGTGCTTTATTAGAAATCGAAAGTTTTCCCAGTCAGCATTCGCATAGTCTCTATATTGGAATCGCGTGTTTAATGTCTTTAATTTGTTGCATATGGCAAGAATCGGAAGGGTGCAGAAGACTATTTTATGATCGCTGTTGTGAAACTTTTCGCCAACCACCATTGATGTTGGTGTGACATTATGACAGAATATCAAGTCAAGAATGTTGTGATTTCGTGTAGGCAGGTGTACATGTTGTTGCCAGCCGTGTATGTCTGAGGTCCTAAGTATGCTTTCAAAACACAATGGGCCAGAATGTGTCTTCCAGTTGATGGTGGGAAGGTTGAAATCACTACATACAATTTTGTAAGTGAAGTCAAGCGAGGCAGCCTGAGCAAATGACTCACTTATAATAGTGTCATTTGAACTAGGAGTGTTAGGAGCTCGATATATGCATCCGATTAGTATTTTACATTCATGAGTGTGCACAGTAAGCCATATCGATTCAGGAAGTTTACTGAGGACGTGGTCGTTATAGATTTCCGCTCTCAAATTTTTTGATACATAAACGAAACAACCACCACCCTTCTTGGTTACTCGATCACAGCGGAAGAGCTCATATGTGTCTGTGGTGTCGGAGGACAGCCAACTTTCCGTTATCAAAACAAGTGATGGGTTGTTTAAAAGTAAAAGGGTGCGTAGGTGAGTCATCTTACTTTGTACAGATCGAGAGTTAATTAACATAAGTGTCAGGTACGTTGACTGTTTGTCTAGTAGAAGGGTATGATGTATACCCAGTGATTTGTCTGTTTTGCAACGAGAAAAGGAAGAATTGGGAGCGTTGACTCCATATTGATGAGCGTTTAGTTTATTACCAGTAGGGTTAATGCGAGAAGGGTAGTCGGGTGTTGTTTTGGTGGAAGGTAGAGTTGAATGGTTAGGTAATGTGTCCGTGGAATGATCAGGGGGTCCAGTCAAGGAGTTTTCAAGACTTGAGACATTTATCGAGGTTGAGAAGGATCTGCCACTCCCCATCAAATCGGAGTATATAGATGGTTTCAGAATAGTGAGATTGTCGCCCTAAACGTTTGGAGACCCCATAGCAGTAATATTGAGGGGTGTAGAGATAAAAAAGGATGAGATAGTGTGTATGTCGAATTAGGGGGGACTAAACCGCTGTATTGGGTGGCTTGACTTAGTACCTAGAGTCAGTAGGTGAGTTCCCAAGTAGGCCAACGTTATGGCTTCCTTGTGTGCAGTGGGTAATTTTAGTCCTATTGTGGTTAGTTGGGGAGGTTGTATGTTCCTGATGAGGAATAAAGGAATGCCTGTTATTGTTTCTAAGAGAGGTGTTTCTGATGTGTATAGTTTTGTGTTGATTCATGGGGCTTGCAAGGTTGACACTATATGACTTATGGGTATCACGTGTGGATGTGGTTCTTGTCAAATGTCGTTTCACATTAGGATGAGTGGGTGTTGCCAGTTCACTATGTTTGTTGTAGGGCATTCTATTGCTATGAGAAGGTGCACGTTTTGGGTTAGGGGTGCTGGAGTATTGGTGGGTTTTTACGGAGGGTTTGGTATTATTTCGTACAGCGGTGTCTGAGAGTCTGTGGCTGTTAGCGCAATTCCTGGGGTGGTCATTTTTAGGCATTTTACAGGGGCCACTAGGGTAATACTTGGACGCTATTGAGGCATAAGTGGTTTGGCATTTTGGGGTAGCTGAGTGTTTGGGCTGAGGGTGAGTGGTTGTAGCTGCTTTATGCGCGGTCTTGTCCTTAGGACTAATTGCAGTGTCCGACGTTCCTCCGTTTTTTTTTGGGGGGGGGCCGTGTATGATATTTTAGGATTTGTGCAGTGACAAGAGCTGTAGCTGCCGCGGCTACGTAAGCTGGGTTGATCAGTTTGTGTTCCATTGCAGATACTATGGTGTGAGCTACTTATATTGATATAAGTAGTATATAACGTGCGTTAAAAGAACGTAATGTCTGGTAGCAAAAGATGGCGAAGATCAAGAAACGTAGAGCGAGAACACATTGGAATTTGTAAGAAATGCATGAACAATGGAATGGGAGACAATGGATTGGTGTTTGCAACAGAAACAGTCCAGTTTGGTTTGATGCATGAATATTTTGCAAATTGATGATTGACTATATGTTATTCAGATTTTGTTGAGATAGACTGTAATTGTTGTGTCAAATACATCTGTTTGTCCCCACCCGTGTTCTTGTTCACTCCAATACGACGCTGGATAGCGGTCCTGTCATGAATGATCCTAATCTTTTTAAATGTTGGAGTACGCCTCAGTAATGACTGACTATTAAGGAGGTGATTAGCTTCAGTGGTACTACCAAACTGAAATAGAATTGGACGTGAGGCTTTAGTGTGTCCTTTACGTAATCTCCTTGTTACACACCAAGATTGCGACAATCCACACTCTTGTAGCAGAGTAGTTTTAGCAATCTTTATGTTCGTACTATCAGGTATATTATACACAATGACATTATGCATACACTGAAGTCTTTTCAACACTTCGGTTGATATATGGTCAATTACTTTTTCAGTGTTTTTTATAATTTCCAGATCGGGATTTTCTGGAACACTGATTAAATATTTGTACGGAAATAGGTCTTGAATAGTTTGGATGAGGCTAAGTTCTGTTTGGGTGCTTCTAGGTCTACCAGTGGTGAGATTATTCAAGTTTATATCAAAGTTTTTAAGGTCGATATGGTTACATACAGGCCTGTTGCAGGTGTCTAGCGGCTGGTCACTTTGTGCACACTTAGTTGGGGGATGGGGTATATGTCTGGGTGAGTAGTCAAGATCTACGTCATCGGGCTGGCTATTGTAGGCAGGCTTACATGTAATTCGTGAGCCGCTACTTAGGATGGCCGATTGTAAAATTGTTGGGTGTTTGGGGTCAGCCGCACTGTCTAAATACTGCTCACAATATTTGGTGCTTTTTTTGGGACTGACAAATGATGTCGACTCTAACGGTATGTGACTGCTCTTAATTATATCGACAAGCGAGATGCAAGGTAGTGATATGTCTTGTCCAAGTAAAGGGTGCACGTTTAGTGTTGCTGAGGGAAGATCAGAGTAGGATGCAGACTGATCAGTGTGTTTATAAGGTTTCGCATTATTCGCTTTAGTGACTGATTTAGATCTTTTGCAGGTGCTGTAGGCATCTGGAGAAATGATATGTTTTTTAGATGGCTTGGATATTATTGGAAGTAATGTTAATACAAAGTTTAACTAGGTGGATGGCGATAGCTGTAATTTATCTTAGTGAACGTGTAAAGTTTTATGGTAGGATCAGACCCAGTATTAGTTAAGAGTAAATATATTACAGTTGATTGGTGATAGTGATAGCGTGAAAACTAGCAATATTAATTTATGACGTTGAGTTCCTAAATAAGGTGTAAAGTTAATAGAACCCTATCAGTGACGAACTATTTATCGCTATCAAGTGTAAAATTAAAGAGAAAAACTAATAGGAAAATAAAATAATACCACGTGAAAAAAAGTTACAACCTTCAAAAGCGCGCCTTATTGACAAATAAAAAAGGCCCAAGGAAAAGAAGACGGTAATAACTACGGTCAATAAAAAGCCAGTATATATAAATCTTAACTTTAAATAGATAACGTCGCACAAATAATCAACAGGAGACTGGACATTGCTCTAGCCAGAAAATATCCGGTTGCTGAACGTTTAACTCTCTATAAAACGACATGCTCAATAACCTAATCAAAGATCGACAAGCAACCCTTTCATGTCACCGACAACTGTATTTATAAATCTACGTGTATCTGCCAAAGTAGCTACATCGGCCGAACTGAAAGGAGAGCATTTCTTAGATTTTTGAACGTGTTCCGAAAAAGCTTGGAACAAGGGAAAAAAGACTATGATCAGTGCGGCCGCCGAACATCTTGATGCAGGACATCGGGTGATTAGTAAGCAGCCCGTCTTCTTAAGTTCGCTGAAGCCATTGCCATCAGGCGTCAAAAACCTGACCTATGAATTCAAAAAGAGACGGTGTTTAATCTTTTCTTGACCTGATGACAAATATTCCTTCACTGCACATTAAATTTTTTCATTTTTCCTTTTGTATTTATCACATCATTGATTTGATTTGATTTATTCAACTAAAAGGATAATAATCTTTCAACTGAATTCTACTCACTATAATTCTATCAATGTTTATTCAATATGTAATCAATTGTTTCTAACCTACTTTTGAACTAAATAAAAATAATATATTTGTGATATCCCAATAAGTAGAAAATTGGATTTTCTGACGTTTCGTGACTTAGTGTAAGTCACTTCTTCAGAGAATAAATAACCAAATTAAAATTAATCCAAGTTTAAATAGTACAACGGAACAATGCAAGAATAATATTGGATCAATCAAAAACAAGTCTGAACAAGTTGATGTCATGTCATTTCTATCAAGGTGATTCATAAGTGATATGTATGTAAATTTGTGTGTATGTATATGTGTATTGTTTAAGAATGAAAACTTGTGTGACCTTTATGGTAAGAAAGGATAGAGTTTAAATTTGTAATATGATAGTGTGAAATTGTAAATACGATCAGACTGAGTGGCTAGGATAGATGGTCCAAGTAGGATGTATAGTAAGACCTTCCTTTCTATTGAGAGAAGTAGGATTAAGCATTATATGGAACGCCTCAGCTACCCTCCTTTCTTTGTAGTTAGAAAAGCCTTTTTGCAATATTTTGATAT
The DNA here is from genome assembly GCA_944470205.2 of Schistosoma margrebowiei. NCBI lineage: Eukaryota > Metazoa > Platyhelminthes > Trematoda > Strigeidida > Schistosomatidae > Schistosoma > Schistosoma margrebowiei. The sequence continues at coordinate 801,651 of OX104027.1, read as the reverse complement.
TTTTAAAATCGATTTGGTGGTTGTTGAAAATGGCATGAACTGCTATTGCCGATTTAATTTGAAGTTGGTTCAATTCTACAGGATTGTTAGGAGGTTTCTTTGTGTACCTAATATGTTCTTTGGCTCTAGTTAAGATTTCGCGGGACGACTCTCCAATATAATAGGCATCACAATCGATACAACCTAATTTGTAGACGCAGTTCTGTGTGGACATGAAAGGGATTTTGTCTTTCAGGCGAACTAAAGTATTACGTAGTGTCCGTTGTTTTGTAATACACTTTGATTTTGTGATGTTTTAAGATTCTTTGGATTTCTTCTGTTGTGCCATGACGGTATGGTAGAACTACAGTACCAATCCATGGCATTTCATTCGAATCAATCAAATCCAAATGGAAGTCTAAACCTTTCCATTTACCGAAAACCGACACAATCAAATCGTTATATTGACTTCCATTCTATTATTATTATTATTATTATTAATGGCTTTATTCATTATTATATTTTGGTACAATATAGAATTCTCAGCACAGGGTATTTCAACAAGTTACTTACTGAAAAAAAAAACGAACAAATAGGCAGTAGCAAATACAAAAAAGAAATTTTAAAAAAAAAATTTTTTAAATAAATTTTAAAAAAAAGACCAAAAAAAAAACTGTGCAAAACTTTTTAAAATTAAAGACATGTTAAGAATGTAAATTATTAACTAGGTTATTTCTAACAACCTGTTCGTCACATAGTATATTTACTAGGTAAGGTATTATAGAACTTTTATACTTTTCCTTACGTGCATGGATTTTAATGTAATTACGTCTCGTTCTACCAGAAGATATACAAGGAGAAAGATAAGAGTGAAGGGGATGGCTAGTATCTGATAAAATAACACCTGCCAGGAGTTTGCATGAATTTAAATGTCTATCCACAACCATATTAATTATGGCCTCGAAAGATTCACCACACATCTTGCTAACTGCCTTCAGCACTCTTCGCAATACAGCAAAGTCTTTTCTCAAAAGCCCGGGAAAGAATAATGGAGAACAGTAAAGAATAATAGGTAAAATGCAAGAATTGACAAATTGTAAGAGTAAATGACGAGTAATCTCAAGAGCATGCAATCTCTTTATGTAGTAGGTCAGACGGAAAACCTTCTTCGATAACGATAAAACGTGGGAAGACCAAGACAGATCAGAGGAAAAGGTGACACCAAGATAATTGACCTTCGACACTGAGTTTATGAAAGAGTCTCCGATGGCACAAGCATTATGGGATCTCAAAATGGTGTTTATATTCCGTTCATGTCTCATGCTAAAGTTAACAGCTTGACATTTAGACGGATTAAGTATGAGACCATTACCAACAGACCAACAATCAATACGAGACAAAAACTCATTCATTTCTACGGGATGTAAAGAGGAAGATATAGGCATACACACAGTGAGATCATCCGCATACTTCACAAAAGTGTTTTCATTGGAAGATGACAGGTCATGCAGAAAAAAAGAGAATAGAAGAGGTGAAAGAACAGCTCCTTGTGGTACACCTTCCTGAGACAGTAGAGACTGCGAACACTTTCCTCCAAACACAGTGTACTGTTCCCTTCCAGAGAGGTAGGAACATAGCCAGTTGGTTATCCAGCTGTCAGTGTTGACGCTGATTAACTTGTTAAGTAAACGTTGTCTTGGTATAGAGTCAAAAGCTGAAGTATAGTCTAGAAAAGCACAACCAACATACTTCTTACCCTTTTCTAAGTTGAACACTATGTTGTGGTGCAGAACTGCAACAGCATCTAAAAAGCTTCTTTTGCGCCTGTATGCAAACTGGTATGGGTCAGTATGCTCTTTTATCGCAAGCTGAAGTGGAAGTATTAATAATTTTTCCATGGTTTTGAGGAAGGGTGAAGTTATTGCAATAGGTCTAAATTTTACATTCTTATCACCAGATGCTTTCTTGGGTACAGGAATTATCTTCATCTTTCTCCACGTTTTCGGTATGAGATTAGATGAGAAGGATCTGTTAAATATAGTTGTGAACGGGTGACACAGAACGTCAGCACATTTTTTTAAAAAGGATGTTTGGGATACCATCAGGTCCCAAACATCGAGATGAATTAAGCGATCGCAGACATCCTCGTACATCAGTTTCAGCACATCCTTTCAGTGCAAAGATCTCACTAGCCTTAAATCTTTTTAGAAGAGCTAACAAGATCATCACATCAGAGGAAGACAAACAAAAAGAACAAATGAATATAGTTAGCATCTTACAATTTAATAATTTTCCTATGAAGATTATTAGAAGCATATTAAAACAAAACAGTTTATTACAGTCTAATAATGATTCGAATGAAATACCATGGATTGGTACTGTAGTTCTACCATACCGTCATGGCACAACAGAAGAAATCCAAAGAATCTTAAAACATCACAAAATCAAAGTGTATTACAAAACAACGGACACTACGTAATACTTTAGTTCGCCTGAAAGACAAAATCCCTTTCATGTCCACACAGAACTGCGTCTACAAATTAGGTTGTATCGATTGTGATGCCTATTATATTGGAGAGTCGTCCCGCGAAATCTTAACTAGAGCCAAAGAACATATTAGGTACACAAAGAAACCTCCTAACAATCCTGTAGAATTGAACCAACTTCAAATTAAATCGGCAATAGCAGTTCATGCCATTTTCAACAACCACCAAATCGATTTTAAAAATATCAAAATATTGCAAAAAGGCTTTTCTAACTACAAAGAAAGGAGGGTAGCTGAGGCGTTCCATATAATGCTTAATCCTACTTCTCTCAATAGAAAGGAAGGTCTTACTATACATCCTACTTGGACCATCTATCCTAGCCACTCAGTCTGATCGTATTTACAATTTCACACTATCATATTACAAATTTAAACTCTATCCTTTCTTACCATAAAGGTCACACAAGTTTTCATTCTTAAACAATACACATATACATACACACAAATTTACATACATATCACTTATGAATCACCTTGATAGAAATGACATGACATCAACTTGTTCAGACTTGTTTTTGATTGATCCAATATTATTCTTGCATTGTTCCGTTGTACTATTTAAACTTGGATTAATTTTAATTTGGTTATTTATTCTCTGAAGAAGTGACTTACACTAAGTCACGAAACGTCAGAAAATCCAATTTTCTACTTATTGGGATATCACAAATATATTATTTTTATTTATAACAATGAACGCAATGCTCAATGTATTCGAAAGCATCAAATCAAACCTTGGTAATGACACCTACTACCTTTGAACTGTTGTCACAATTAATGTTGTAGTATATTCTTTCACATTAGTTATATATTTGCAATATTCAGTAAGCAATTTAAACCAATTATGTAATAATGATTTTTAAATATCATAGGTTGTAAGCAGCTGACGAGAGTCTAAATGCACTAGGAGTTTAGTTGATAGCTCCATAGATAGACGAAATGAAAACATGAAAATTAGATAATTCTGTAAGAAAGTGATAACTAAACTGATTTGGAATTTGATGGGTAATTTTTATAGCGATCATTCATAGTCGAAGGAAGACCGTCTATGAATTGACGAATAAGCTGTTTGTTTTCACTTCATATTCACTTTAGAAAAGTACTGATCATTTGTGGAATGAAAATGTCATTCATCTTGATTCCTGGTGAGGCGAATGATTGTCAGTCATATGAACACATCATTAGAAAGCGAAATTCCTTATTATATTTATGATTCATATTACGCTCAGCACAGGATAGACAATGTCAAGACATTTGATGATTAAGATAGAATATGGTGATAAACAAGAAGAAAATATAATCAATAATAATTCTATTGACAATAACTGAGGTCATAGGGCAGATCACACTCTCAGACAGTGTACACTTTTTTTTATCATTCTTTTTAGTTTTCAAAAAATATTTCTTATGCCAAAACGCATATCAGATTAAAAGAACTCAAATAAATATGATGATTGTATGCGTGATTGTGGTCCTCGGTGTAAACAATTTTGAGATGACATAAGAAGTACTCGTTGTGTTCAAGTCAGACAAATACCGCTCATTAAGAATAATATGTTCCTGTTGCACGATGCTTTCTTCTTAATCACTTCAACCATAGTTGTCAAACAGATTTTGGTGGCGACATAACTGGCGATGTAAAAGATGAATGTCCAGTTAACCAAGAAAGAGAAGAAAAATACAAACAAGCAACAGAACAAACAATAGACGATTACAATTGTGGAACTGAAATCACGCTTCACTATCTCTCTGTTTTAGTGAAAAAAACGTTTTTTCTTGACGATATCAATTTGCGAAGCTGTAAAACCGTATTCAAGCGCGATTTGTTAGACAATGTTTGGTCTATGGAAAAGTAGAGATGTTTTACAAAATTATCAAATATAACCAAACGTATTGAATTGGATCTCAGTTTATGTAAATTGGAACGGACTGAATGGAAAGTAGCATAAATGAGTTATTTTAATGGAAAGACGGATTTATTCCATTGTCCACCGTTAACAGCGAAACCATCTGCACTGAAGATACAACAGATGATGTGGTAAAATAAAGAAGAGTTTTACAAAATTATCAATGATAATCCAGCGCATTCACTTGGAGGTCGATCAAAATGAGGTGGTGTTGCATATATAAATAAACAGAGTCGAAATAATCAATAATCTTTACGTATGTCAAGTAATAATCTGTTGATAGAATGGTGGTATTTCAATTTATTTAAAATTTCCAATTACTGTCAGTGAATATGGTTAGAGAGCCATTCTCATTAAGTTTCTGCTTGAATATATTCAGCTCATGAACAGTTGTATCTTCAGTTCATATCCGTCTGCATTTTGAGGGCAGATAACGAAAGAAACCTCTCTCCCTACTCAGAGCACTCAACTTCTCTATTTTTTTTTAGCAGATTACTATGTGCTTGATAAATAAACTAGAAATACCATTGTACAGCTGCACAAATTAATCTTGTCAAGAAGAAACATTTTTGTTATCCAAACTCATTCATTCTACTTTTTTCGACAAACCAATGAACTTTGTTCAATTTTCTTCAGAATTAATATTAACTTCAGAATTCTCTGCTTATTTTCTTTGTTTAAACAATCCTTACAATGTCTATACTGAAGTGGCTATTAGTATGAATGGTATAGAGGAATAAGCTGGAAAGCCTAAACCTATCCAAATCAAAATACGTTGGATCATGCCAATATCATGTCATATGAATCGAAATTATTCTGTTTGAGTCCTCGACAAGTTTGTGTGTCTTAATTATGTTAAAAGTAAGCAAGTGAATGTGTTTGCTTGAATTTTTCAGTATAGCTTTGATCAATCCATCCTGATAGTTGGAAGGACATATAGAGTTATATGAAATCAGCTGACGAGGAGAAGAGGAACAAAAATCTCAGTCTATTGTGTGACACGTGTCATCCAGTTTTCATTTCTTATTATTCAGAGTGATGATCTTTCAACTTGTTTTCTTTGTGTCAAGTCACTTCTGTGTCACTTAACAATGTACTAGCTTCAATTCATCGATTTCAACCGTTTTCTGTGAACTTGCTTTGGCATGAACTAAACTAACCAGAAATTGCTGTATAATAATGAGATGAAATAGTGAATATTGTGGTGTACACTGTTTTCGATTAGTTAAATGGTATGAGTAATGATAAGAGATTGAAGTGATCCGGTGTGAGGTGTTACTGTGTAATCAATGAAATAATCAAACAAATGGTGCCAGTGAAATTTATGTTACTAGAATTCAATTAAGACAGTGAAGTTAATAACAACCATAATATTAATATTAAAAATAACAATAAAGATAAATATTATTATTATTTTTACTGTTACAGTATCAGTACCAGTGATAATGATCGTAATGTAAATAATATTAAGGAAAATATCGTTTGGAATCTTTGTGCAATAAAAAGTGCTGTGAGTTCAGAAATCAATGTGGATTGTGAAAAACTGAGTGTACTAATTGAAAACAAGACGAGACAGATAATGATACTGCTTGAATTGCTGGACGGGTTGCACACGATGTCCAGTTGACAAGTATGTTCAACACCTAACTTACTGGGACGGCATCCATTAGTCAATGAAGTCAAAGTTTTGCGCAGCGTCCTTCGATTACATACAGTCGATAAGTGTTTCTTACATGAGTTTCATCTATCTTCACGGAACTCTGCCGACAGACTAAAAAAGCAATCAAAATACCTCCTCAATAATATCAATTGAAACACGAATTTGAAATTGTTGAGACAGACATAACTAAAAGGCTATTTCTTTATTCATCTACAAATACTTCCTTACGGAGAATTGATATGTTACTCAAAAAGAAAGTGTGTTATCAACTGGTCAGCCAAGAAAATTCCTGTATTCCATTAGAGCCGGTCGAAGTGAAGCCGAATGCGTGTCGAATGTTAGACATTTGTCCACATCAAACAATGGATTAAGGGTTGTAAAACACCGTGGATTGGTTTAAGGTAAACGTTAACACAATTGAATGCCGACTCAGTGATGTAGATTTTGTGGGTTAGCCCGCGAAACTGAAAAACCTGGCTTCGAGTGTCGTATGGGGATCGAGGATTCGCACTTCTGTGAAGTCGCTCACTAGGACGTAGCGACCGTCCAATGCTTCAGGTTCCCACTGTTGGTCTAGCTTAGTTTGATATTTGAAGTGAAGAGTGAAAACATGGTTTTCTTCTGAAAATCACGACATCCCATTTACTGTTTAGTCTATGTTCGTAGTTTCGTCGAATTCTGCATTGAATCAATTTACATCCATAGAAAATATGCCAGAATTTCATTTAAATCTAAAATGTGATATCGATGATCTAGAGGAATCGTAGTTGGAGTGGAATTTGTGTTGTGAAAGGAAATCCTTGTCACATATTTTATTGAACATATTGTGTTTGGTTAAATAAATACTTACTGGAATGTATTGAAATGTATTTCTTGTTTCTTTCTTCTTAAAATCTACTGGCAAATGTAATCAGGATCGGAAGTAATTCAAATTCATAAAATTATGCACTTGACTAAGCACCGAATCAGATTTGAAATAACAAGTCTTAAAATTGAGCGATTAATTAGTAACGGTACAACGTATATTTATTGCCTTATGAAGGAGTAAGTAAAACATCACTTACTTACTTACTATTGCACTCCGTGGATGTGCATAAGTTGCTCACCAACATTCTTCATCCAACTCTTTCCTAAGCAATCATTCCAAGTTGCTATTCATTCTTTTCTTGTCTGCTTCCGATTACTGGCGTAGTGTACTATTCGGCCTTCCACTTCTTCTTCTGCATCAGCGATTCCAAGTTAGTGCTCCCTCATAATGCAGTTCGTTGATTTCCTCAAAATGTATCTATTCCAATTCCAAAGTCTATTCGTAATTTTCTCTTCAAATATAAATTGTTTTGTTCTATCTCATAATAGGCTGTTAGCGAAGGTGTCCGGTAAACGGATATTGAGTATCACGAGTAGACAAATGTTTTGAAATACCTGTACGTTTTCAATGATGGTTGTAATATTCTTCCATCTTTCAGTGCCGTACAGTAGAACTATCTTGACTTTATTATTGAAGAATTTCACTAAACTATATTCGAAATTCCGTTCACTTATAAAACAAAAGTGATGTTAAGAGCATTGATATTTTCATGTTAATAAATTGGACACACCTATGCGCAAAATTTTTCGTAAAAACAGGCTAATAAGTACAATCAATTAAGATCACAACCATGAATAACATTGAATTGCATTGTATCTATCAGTTATCAAGTAATGCGATGTGTGCTACCTATATCGACATGAGTAGTACATATCGCGAGTCAGGAATAGAATATCAAGAAGGAAAGAACGTGGAGAGACTTTAATAAGTATGGAGATGCATGAACATTGAAGAAAATGAAACAACTGACTGATATTTTGAAAAGGAAAATTCAATTTTTGAGACAAGAACACAAGTGAGGTCAATCAAATGTACTTGAAAGCAAAATTGCAAAATGTCTTTGTAAATTCTGATGACCATGTGGTAAAGTCTTCAATGGCAAAATAAAAATCAGTAGTCTCACACTTTCGTTTCCACCATTTTCTGTTCTAGTTTGTCACGTTTTTTTATTTGATATAAATCGATCATTTGATTTAGACTAAGCTGTCACATCATTTTTGATTGTACGTCAACACACACATAAATAATTAGAAGTGAGAATCACTTAGAGTTATTCATTAAAATGTGAAAATTATGCATTGAATACTTCATTTGGACATCTTCCATTCATTGTTTAAAACTTCATTTTTCCTGCATTGTCATAACAAATATTCCCTGTTCCCATTCTCTTCAGTTTGATCTTTACAACATTCTATTGCTATGTATTCAAATAGTGAAGGATGAAAGTGCCTAATAGTGTGTTGATAAGGTAATCCGACAACTCATTTTATAACAATTTTAATCGTTAATTCGAAGTGATATTTCTCAGTGGTGAGACTTCATCACAATGTACATTAACATTGGACTCATTGTTGATGGCAATAATCACAAAATCACGTATACACAATACCACTAATTTGCAAAATAAATGTTGTGAAACTCTTACAAAACAAGTTAACAGATTCAAGCGAATGAAAATGAGTGCTTGTATGTTCAAATTTCAAACTTCCGAATACATCTGAATAAACAATACATCAGAATTTATTACTAAACAACATCTGTTATTCGAATCATACATTATTCATCATACACTAGTGTTGGTAATGATAATAAAAGAGAATTCCACAGTTTGCATTTGTACAATCATTTGAAAATGTGGTACCAATTGGAGGATCCCAGTGATAAGTGCACACCATTCAACAAACAATTGTAGACTCATTTGTGTGATCAAATGTGAATTCTAGGTGTCACATCTAATCACCATTGAAATATAAATCAATAAACTGAAAATTAACAGCTTTATTGAAACAATCCTTTCAGGTTCTCAATAGAGAATCAGAAATCCTTGTTCAGGACTTCAACAATGTGAGTTTACAAACTCTCACTAATTGTCAACACGTTACGCCACTTCACTCAACAGGTTTCATCCATATTTTGTAATCATCCGCACAATTAAACGAATTCATGATGAATTTTTGAGATAACCTCACTATCAATGAGTTGAGAATGTGTTTCATTTTCAAGCATTGATGTCAGGTGACGCTTTGTTCAAATGTTCACATCAACGTTTATAGTGCTTTTGTTCAGTCAGTGAAGGTAGAATACACGTCATTGTATATTGGGAGCAATAAAATGTTCTTCCGTGTAAATCAGCTTGATCACATTGTTGAATTTGGTTACAGTGAAAATGACCTGTGAAGTTTAGCAAGTAGTTACTTCGAAATGGCAATCGTTTACCTTCATATTATGAGTATTCTCACACACGTTAAATCCGATGGTGCTGCATTTTGGCATGCTTCCGCTGAATTCTTGTTTAGACAAGTTTCTGTGAAAAGAATAAACTGAATTCGTTGCAAGTTATCAAACAAAAGAAAAGAGAATTACAAAGCCTGTAAATATAAGTCAATGATATAATGGTGATTTTGGAGTTAGTTGACTACTTTATTCACTGGATAATTGTAATCATCATGCACAATGCAATATTCAATACACTTTCCATTTAACTCATGTCTCATGACATCATGTTTTAATTGAATAAAACTATGTTCAGTGTCAACTATGAACGATGAACTACGACAGGCAAATTTTGGTGGATCTCAATAACTAGTTACATTCAGACATGAACACACGATGCTGTCAATGAGCTAAGCAAATTCCACTGCAATGAATGTTTGATGGCTGCACAGTTTCTTTTCATGAAATCACATACATATAGTTCCCTTTATCATTTTGAAAAGAGCAAGAACAAAGATTCTAGCTGAAGAGCATGAATTCATTTTATTTCATAGGTTCTCGTCAGCTGTTTACAATCTGTGATATTTAAAAATCATAATTGCATAATGTGTTCAAATTGCTAACTGAATATTGCAAATATATACCTAATGTGAAAGAATATTCTACAACATTAATGTAGTGAGTAGAGTTCAGTTGAAAGATTAATAATTTGAAAGATAGTTGAAAAAAATGAAATAGAGTCAATGATGTAATAAATGTAAAAGAAAAAAATAAAATTTCATGGTGCAGTGAAGGAATATTTGTCACCAGGGCAAGGAAAGATAGAACACGAGAAAGAAAGACTCTGAACAGTGTAATCACCAAACATCTTGATACAGGACATCAGGTAGGTACCTTACAATCCTCTAAGGTGATTAGTAAGCCGCCAAAATACAGTCTTCTGAAACTTGCCGAAGCCATTGCCATCAGGCGTCAACAATTTGACCTATGGTTTCAAAAGGAGACAGTGGTTGATATTGATTGATTGATTCATCAGAAAACGAATCACAGGCATGCTTAGAGAACTCATAAAAAAGAACATGATTGATTATTCTACTTACAACGATCTAAAACCACATGGTTCACGTCTACCTCATATGTATGGTTTACCAAAGGTTCACAAACATGACGTTCCTCTTAGACCTATCCTATCAATGATCAGCTCACCATATTATAAATTCGCAGAAAAACTAGAACCGGTTCGTCGTAGATTAGCAAAATATACGTCAAGGGATTCATTCCAGTTTGCTGATAGACTAAGTCATACGAATATTAACGACAAGTTCAAGGTCTCTTTTGATGTAGCATTCTTTTTCACCAATATACCACTTCTTGAGACTTTTGATATAATTTTTCAGAATGATGATCTCTTACCAGCCCCGGAATTCAAAAAACTACTATCAATATGTACAACAGATGTTTAATTCCAATTTAACAAAACCATATATCGCCAAGTTGATGGCGTAGCAATAGGAAAACCTCTAGGTCCGATTATGGCAGATATTTTTATGGGGTATCTTGGAAACACAGCAATTAGAAAAACAACGGAATACTCCAGATATGAGGACGACACATTTATTATCTGTAATAACAAACAACATGCAATCCGTCTGCTCAAAAAACTCTTCAATAACGCTCATACTAACATACATTTTACTATGGAGCACGAACAGAACGACATATTCCACTTTCTTGGTGTTTCCATTAAACGCAGGGGAGACGGGACAGTTCAACGTTCAATTTATAGAAAAAAATTGGAATAGTCTCTACCTGAATTTCAATAGTTTTTGTCCACATAAGTTGCAAGAAGGCGTTGGTTAAAACACTATTTTACAGGACAGAAAAGATATGTACCACCGACAAACTGGAAGAAGAATTAATGGACGCAGAAAAATGTCTAACATGAAACTTTTATCCACAAAAGTTTATTGACAAATATAAAAGGCCCAAGGAAAGGAAGACGGTAATAACTACGGTCAATAAAAAGCCAGTATATATAAATCTTAACTTTAAATAGATAACGTTGCACAAATAATCAACAGGAGACTGGACACTGCTCTAGCCAGAAAATATCCGGTTGCTGAACGTTTAACTCTCAATAAAACGACATGCTTAATAACCTAATCAAAGATCGACAAGCAACCCTTTCATGTCACCGACAACTGTATTTATAAATCTACGTGTATCTGCCAAAGTAGCTACATCGGCCGAACTGAAAGGAGAGCATTTCTTAGATTTTTGAATGTGTTCCGAAAAAGCTTGAAACAAGGGAAAAAAGACTATGATCAGTGCGGCTGCGGAACATATTGATGCAGGACATTGAGTAGATACCTAATAAACAGTTTTATGATTGATACCAGATGAAGAAAGTCAGTTGATCTTAGACTATAAACCATTTTCATTTATGTTTATCTAGTCGACCAACAAATAAAGAGTGAATTAGTCATTCCAACTGCCAATGATATTTTTACTATGACATTTGAGTCGACCTACTATGATGGAAGTTATCAAAGTATGTGATAGCATTGCGGTCTGTGTTCTGTCAGTTAATCCATCAGACTGGTTGAATCAATTAAATTCATCGATGGTTGAAGCGAATTCAAAATCGTCCATTCTTCATTTGTACTGTCCAACAATGAAAAATGGTACAGTTCTTAATGGTGAGTAAAACGTCAATTGGAACAGATACCTGTATACCAATTGATGGCTGACCACAAATCCACAAGAAACGTTCAATTTGATGTGACAAAATTGATGTATACCAGTGTGAACATAATTACTGCTGACCAAATAAGGTTTAACATGCCTTCGATGACTTCACAATCCACCAATGTGGCATTTTGAATCCATTTTGCAGGAACAATTATTTCATGTGTGATTTCTTGGTTGATAACTTGGGCTAAAAAATACACTTGGAATTTCGATTTCTCATTAGTTAAACAAAGTAGAAAGTAGTTTTAATAGTAGTAATATTGATAGTTCGTAGTTATATTAGTAATCATAACAGTTGAATTCTTGACTCTATTAAAGCTAAACAAACTGTGAAATTCTAAAAACACTGAAATGCCGTTTCTTCCTCGAACTGGACTCCCCAGCAGTGTTTACTCACGTCTCCGGACGTGGAGTTGGAACTCAGGTTCCTTGTTCTCGAGCGCGAACGCTTAACCTTTATGTCACTGAGTCGACATCCAACGATGTAAATGTCTATGTGTTTTGATACCACATAGCCTAAACGTATGTCTATGAAGACAGACCATCAAAGATAAATGAAAAATAAACGCGTCACAGCTCACTCAGTTTATCTAAGCCTAATTAAAAATTTGAAGTTAGGATACAAGTTAACAGATAGAAAATGAGTGAAGTAAACGCTGATCAGGGAAACATTCGAGGCTAAATACAAAGAACTGATGTGGTTTATTACATGCAGATGTGACTGATGACCAGACAGATGAAAATGACTTATTTGTTCAAAAGGTGGTATTATTTAGCCGAGAGTGTATTATGGTTCGTTGCATACTTTTCATCAGTTGTCTGAAATTCCCAGGAGTTTTCTCTTAAACGTTCCTATGAATGTCATTGTTTCTGTGTTAATTATTCGAAATCTGCATACTGATGTATATAGATGTTCAATAGAAATTATGCAAACAAAATATTCTACTGATACCTCAGCTCTTTGAAATTCACAATCAGATGAAAATTACAATTTTCCATAAAATTATTTTTCTTTTTTAGCATCTCCAGATTATTTCTATTCATAACGCGATAAAGCGATGGCGTTTGAAGCCAACGATACTCGGTTCGAGTTTCAGAGTAATCATCAAATTTGAGATGCAGGTACATTCAGCTAAGAAGTCCCAAATAAGAAGAAACTCGCGTAATGATTTCCACTACAAGCCACTATCTATCTTTTCTATAGTTCGATATTTATTATCAATCTATCAAGTAAATTTGATTGAATCTCATATACATTTCTACACTAATCACCTCAATAAAGAATTGGATGTTATTCACAAAAACTACAAAAATCACTAACACTTATATTGCTTTGTGGCGGACCAGACGATATATAAACGCAAAAAGTATCAACAAAGTTATTAAAGATCAATAGTAATGTTAATATATATAAGTTAATTATTACAAATACAATAGAAAGTTGGGACTTTACTTAAGTTCACCAAATTGATGCGTGTTCAGCTTTAGTCTTGCACAGTAAATCCACATTTATAAATGCTTGGTTGTTCTAATCGGGTTGACGAACTCTTCAGTGATATAGCCCAACGTAGGATGTGATATATTCCAATTACAGTCTATAAATGCAGATAGTATTTGATTTAGATTTCAGTTAACTTAATCACAAACGAAGATAGAACGTGGAATGTGTGAGTTGTAGTGCATTTGTTAGCCAGCAAGAGTATGTCACTCTATGTCAGTATCACAACGGAAAGTGTGTTCAAGATCATTTACTAAAACAACAGTTACAGTCATTTATTGATAAAATACATACAATGAAAGATTGACAAAATAAATACAAATAATAATAAAAATTATTTACGAAACAAGCTTGTCGGTCATATCTCCACAACCTTGATTTTCTCGTTTATTTTGTCATTTTAGGTGTCCAACTGTTACTTTTCACTTATTATCATCGTCATATACTCAGTCGGTTATCTTTCGGTATGTTACAATGCTTTCAGTGCATGATTTCACAAAGTAGATTACAATCATTCCTTCATCTTAATCAGTTGAATTATCAAAACAAATATCTTATTTATTAAGATGTGATCCCAAATCAGTCGAAAGGCGGATACTAGCAGTCAGACGTAATCAGGTATGTGTGTGTAGAAATTCATGTTTATATGTCTATGAGTTAGCTAGTCGAACATTTCCTGTTGCTGGATTTATAAAGTGACAACAAACAACAAACTGACAGACTGTATATGTTCTGTAATCACTTTACTTCACGATACAACATTATCGTGTTATTATTATTATTATTTACAAACATCTTATGGGTACATAAGTGTTGTGAAGCAACCATTTCGGGTTTCTTCAAAAAATGCAATAATAAACAGTTTTCAATAATGTTAGCATTATGCTTGCCATATTTAAAAAAAATTTAGAATAATAATAGTAGAATATTAATAATAATAAATGGGGTCATTGTAATTCAGAAGAATATTGAATTGAGTTTAAAGAAGGAAATGGAGAAAATAAGGGAATAGAAATAAAGGAGACGTGAAATGCGCAAACAGTGTAATAGGCGTGTTTATGAACACAGGACAAGAGAATAAACGACTATGTGTGTATCGTTAAATTATTAAGAAAAAATAATTTATCATTGTAGTAAGATATGACGCTAGAATGTTTGTGCAGTTATAGTTTAGAGTGATGCTATGAAAGTCACAATTAAGTGAAAAGGATAATAAAATATCACTATGTATGAGACATATATGCATAGTGAAGATAAAACGGGTCTGGGAATTTAATTTAAGTAATGAATATCAACCTCAGAAGGAAACCAGCAATTGAAAAAATGAAATAAAAATCCTTTGAAGCACTTGGATGAATACATTTAGATTTATGTAATAGTATGCAGAATGAAACCGGATATTAGTATAAATATTTGTGCAATAATGATGAAGATTGATGCTATGAAAGTCACAATTGATTTCAAAGGACAATCTGGAGTTAAATATGTTTAGAAGGATAAGAAGAGATAAAAAGAATACCTGATGTGTCGGGGAACTAATAATGATATTAATAACGGTAATAATGATAAACACGAACATAAGCAGACTTCATATATTAAGATAAAGAGAAATAAAACAAAATAGACGTGAAAAGATTTAAAGTTTTTATTTTGCTTTTCAAGCAATTAAATAGATGACGGACCTTGTTTGTATAAATCATTATTGAATACATTGATATTCAATAGGTGACATAATCCACTTTCGGAACGACAATCGTCAAGGAGACTTTTGAACCGGGTTGTATTTTCACTGCAACGGAGGTTCACTGGCAGTCTGTTCCACATGGCTGAGTAGCGAATAAAGAAAAAATTCTGACGTAAGTTTGTGTGGGTTCTTGGAATCGCTAGAATGTTCACCTTATTGCGTAGATTGTGGGATGATATTATAAGGTATGAAGGGGTGGATACCGATGAGTAGGAAATACCGTTAATGAGCCGGTAGATAAAGACAAGATTTAATTTGATACGTCTGATCCAAAGAGGTTCTAAGTTGAGTTGTTGACATCTTTGGTAATAGTCTTTGTTATCGGAATACTCCAGAACAGCTTTGGTGAACTTTCTTTGAACACCTTCAATTCTAATCAGATCATTATGTCTACAATTACTGTAAACTAAAATACCATATTGAAGAATGGGTAAGATACATTTTCTGTATAGTAACAATCTCGATTCGATATTATTGAAGTTTATCATCATCAATCCGATGAGCGTTCTAGCTTTGGATACTTGAGATATAATGTGTTCAGAAAAGTTCAGACTGTTACTATATCTTAAACCGAGGTCACGAACAGTGTTGAGAGGTTTGAGTGTATGTGTGTGTACAGTCAGATTTAAGTTAAGACAGCGACCAATGTGAATAAATCCACTTTTGTCAACATTAAGTGGCATATTTCACGAAATAGTCCATTCGTACAACTTGTTTATTTCCTCTTGGATTACCGCTGGAATATAGATTTCTTTCGTGGGAGAAGAGAATGAATAAACTACTATCAGGTCATCAGCAAAAAGGAAAGGCTTACCATACTAAAAAAGAGAACACACATCATTGATAAGAAGGAGAAAGAGTAATGGACCAACCACACTTCCTTGTATAACCCCACTGGTTACATTTACAGGTTTAGAGTAGCAAGATCCGAAGCGAACGATTTGGCTACGTTCTTCTAAAAAAGATTTGAGCCAAGATAAAAGGTGATTCTGTATGCCAAATAAAGAGAGTTTTAAAAGAAGAAGTTTGTGTGAGACACTGTCGAAAGCCTTACTAAAATCGAAGTGAAGAATTATCACTGACTGATCAACATCTCATCTCTGGGTAATTTGATCAAAAAAATCCAGGTGCGATGTAAAACATGAGCGTTTAGTCATGAACCCGTGTTGGATGGGCTGATCAGACTAGCTGAAAGTAAAATTGATAGTAGCTGTTTGTGGATGATTTTTTCCATGGATCTTGAGAGCACGGATGTCAAATTAATTGGCCTATAGTTAATAATATCACTACGTAGTCCTGTTGTGTATCTAGGGGTGATAAGGGATGTTTTCCATACAGATGGATAGGTCCCATATTTCATGGATAGATTGAAAAGTTTCAAACAAAATAGTGGAAATCCTCTACTTCCACATTTCACAAATGATGTAGGCATCCCGTCAGGTCCACCATCATAAGACTTTTTCAGAGCAGTTCTGGCCTGCTTGATGTTGGAGGGTGAGAAATCAATTTTGGACAGATGTCTGGATGTTAGCATTGGATTGAGTTTTCACTTCCAGTCTTGTAGCACTGCGAGAAGTGCTTGCTGAATTGTTCGTATATAATATTCGGGTCGTTACCAATGCTTCCGTTAACTATGAAGAATTTGGTCGTGCCAAGGGAATTTGAGTTTAGACAGGATTTAAAAAGTCGAAGTATTGATAATTCTGGGCTTTTACTACGTAGAGCTTTATTTTCTATATTCATGAAATACTTAAGTTTAGATGAAGCATTTCTGTCGATTAATTTAAGTATACTCTGAAGTGCATACACATCATTCTGCTCATAGTAGCGGTATTTTAATTTCCTCAGCTTTCTTTTAAAAGTATTTTGGCCCCTAATAGCATTATAAGCCACACGGCCAATAACTGGGGCAGTGCAGTTAAGACAATATATCAGGTTGTGATATAGATTGGAAAGCGCAATGTCAACATTATTTGTGACAAAATAAGTTTCCCATGGTAAACATTTAATGAGAGTTTCAGTCCGTTTCCATGTTTGTTGATCGAAATATCTGCTCTGGTACGTCATTGAAGCTTTAGAGTTTAATTGTATGGCGCTTAAAGAGTGAATAATGCTCAATACAACTCTATGGTCACTCATAAAAAACTCATGACTGGTATGCACTGAGATAAAGTCTATGTTGATTGTGAACATTAAATCAAGTGTATTATTCCCCCTGGTTGGTTTTCGGATCTGTTGAACCCATCCACAAATTTCTAATGTTTCAACTAGCTTGTTATATTGACCTGGTATCGGAGTCAAGCCCCATGTAATTTTTGGCAGATTAAAATCACCTCCGATGATTTTAAACGTATGAAGTTGATGCGAAGCAATGGAAAATATGTTTGTTAGTAATCTGTCCAACTTAGTATCCGCATGAGGTGGTCATTCAGTGATGCCTAAAAGACAGCCATGAATTCAGTCGACTCATGCGGATACAGATAAACAAAATCAATTATGTTTCGTCCAAAATTTGACAGAAATTTAACTTGTTTAGTGCTAATGCACTTGCTTAAATTATTTTTTTCAAGTTTCATCATGCACTAGTTCATCATGAGAAGTTGAGAAGTTTCTTAAATACAAACCACTTATTGTTGATCTGAACCAGTCTCCATATCATTTAACTTTATGACTACAAATGTATCATAAACGAAATTGCATAAACCATCACAAAAGCTGATCAAAAACATGCTGGATGATATGAAAAACTACATTCTAGAACATAATTGTTGATTATTTAACGTTTAAACAACTTTGGACAACAACAAAATTCTCTCAATATTTATGGTATAACTAATTTCTATAAAGGAAATTCCAAGTTCAAAATGATAGAAAATTAAAGGAAACTTCTAGAAATAGCAACCTTATATCCCTTTGGAATATCTGAGGCTTTAAGGATGGTGCAGGATGAAGTCACCAGTTTCATATGTCAAGTGGGATTAAAAAGGGAGCAAGTAAAAGAAACGGCGAGAGGCTGAGCAGCCAATGTTGATGAAAGAAAATTTAAAGTATGGCTACGAAGTCTGATTTTTTTAATTAGAGTATTTACTAAGCAAGAGCATTCTAATAAGTTAAAGAGGATTAGTGTGAGCAATGTATGATTGAATGAACAGCTGACAAACGGAGGTGGTTTAGAAAGGAGATGAGAGTATGAGATTATATGTAGTTATAAAATATAGTGCTAAAAACAGTAATGTGATACACAATTGGCTATCCCCTCTTTTTTGGAAGCTATTGGAGCCTTTTATATTTATATATTATTTTTTAATAGTTTTTATAGAGTCCTGAGTAGGCTTCGTGATTTTGTGATCTGTCTAGTTTGCTTGTAATAGGATTACTGGGTAGGAAGTGAAACTAATTTAACGTTGGAAACACGATTTAATGATAAATCAGCATCAATACCATAAGTTCGTGAAATCTCACTAAACCATAAGGAGCCGTAATTAAACAAAATGTTCTGCCCTACAGACATAGGTGGATTGAAGTTATCTCCCCACCATCATGTTTGCCACCCTCCTTCCTTTTGTGATGTCGGGCTCTCTTACGTTTGTGGTAAGTATGAAAACTGCTTTAATCAAAGTCTATGGGTGGAATACCCTGTCTCTACCAGTTCTATGTTACAAGCAAATCAGATAGTTAAAATATTTGTATTATGGGTTAGTTGTCCATTAGGTATATAACACTGCTGGTTTAAAGAAAGTAAGGACTAATAGCAACTCAAAGGATATGAAAGAGTGTATATTTGTAAAAAAATTTAAGGATAAGAAAAATAAACATTGAGCAACTCACAAGACATTGTGGCCAGATTTTGAGCTTTGTATGATCGGCCTTTGTAGATCAGCTTCCACAAAATTAGTGAGTTATCTATCTACCTGCAATGGAAAAAAATGCATGACACTTAGGAAGAATAATGTAACTTTAACTTGTGGAGAAATTTACGAACTGAAAGTGAGGGTTAGGAGCAAAAGGCCATTAATAAGAAACAATAAATAATAATAACGTATAAGCCATATGTTCTTTAATTCATTTATATTCATAGTAATGACAGTTAGGCTCTTTATATGCTTACAGGTGTTGATGGCAGCAAGGAGAACCTGTTCACTGTTCTTTGGATAACTATAAAGCAATTATGTTCAATCTTACGTGTTTTCCCATTCGGTATCGTGAGTCTTGTCTTCCCACTCTTTATTGTCAGAGCTGTAGTCTTTTGTTGTCTCTGAGAGATGAATCTGGGTTCATTCAATTCAACATTTAAAAAATCTTTAGGAGTACTAATTTTCAAGTACATAGGTTTAATTGGATGTGTGTTGTCACATGACTCACATCTTAGTACATTACTCAGAAACGGCCATGATTAGACATGTCGTTCTGTTTTTTGGTGTCAGTCGGTGTCCGTATATTATCCAAAGGTTTCTGATCTGCAGACTCATCCAGATCAACAGAGCAATCAGTCGTATGCGGAGTGATGTCATGCTTATTATTCGTGTGCTTTAAACTATTTGATGTGTTTAAAACTGTTTCTGTCTGATTATTAACTGTAACACTCCAATTCAATTATATCGCTTCACGTCTTCTTACACGACATTGACAGGAAGTAAGGTCTGGTGTGACTTTTATACTCTTGTATGGAATTAGTGAGCTAATATTTTTGCTCGAATCTACAAACTGCATAGTATTGTTACAACAGCCAAACATAAACAGGAGGGGGCAAGTTGATCTGTCTGACTTTTTTTTAAGGCGGATGACTTTGTAGTTAACTTTCGGTATATCGCATGCTCGCATGCTCGTTCAATTATACCACTGTGATAACATCAATCTTACTGGAATCTTCAATCATATTTAATTGTGGATTTTGGTACCATACTCAATCAGGAAACACACAAACCTGCTGAATTAAGTACGTCTCTGATTTTTGTTGTGTTTATAACACATAACTGATATAGATAAACACTACTATTCGTACTTAATAACTTTGTTGTCATTTTTGACTTCATATATTGTTTGGTTTACCACAATTATATGGTGAGCATCGAGTTCATTATAGACGTTATATTGCTTACATTTTTACTTGACACAACAATTTATTTTTCACATTATGAACTCTCCAAATAAACCAATCGACATAGATTGCCCTCAATGAATCCTATCTACACATCGCATTCAGATGATAATATGTTAAGCTCAGTTAATGTAATTTCCGAGTTCAAAGTACAGGCATACGGTGCCAACAACAACAGGATCTGATTAGCGCTAGTAGAAGCCTTATTCTAAGTAAGAGGCATACGCTTTCAGGCGACGAAAGATGCCTGTTTTTGGTGTACTTCCCATCGAAATCGTCACGGAAGTCGGATGATTTGATCAACCGTGTACCAGAGAGTAATTTCTAAAACAAAATAAAAGCCGCTGTAATAAAACGAACATCACCCCCTGATGGAAAAAAGATGATAGCAACTGCTCACATCACGGGGATTAAGGAACAAGGGACTGTCAAAGTTTCTACGACATATGAAAGAGCTAGCGGGTCCATGTAAATAAGATTAAGCATTAATTAAACAAATGTGGCTCCAACAATTATCATATAACGTGAGACAGATTCTTAGTGTGTCGGATAATTCCGTTAATTTAGAAGACTTAGCAGACGTGGTGGACAGAAATATGGAGATATACCTCAATATGCATTGCGTTAATGCTACACAAACCTCTGGTTAAAATGATAAGAACACCACATTTAACATTCAGCAACAGTTAACGCAGCTGTTAACGCAGTTGGCATCAATGAAGGCTACTATCGCGACTATCCATTCTCGACCAGCTATATCCGCGACTAGAAAAAAATCAGTTTCCGCTTAGCGCCCTAGATCACATGAAACGGCAGCTGGAATTAGTTGGCACCATTTGAAGTATGTTGGGTAGGCATGGCGCTGCACACAACCGTGAAACGTCACAACAAACAATGATGAGAACCAGGGAAACGGACCGGCCAGACAGTTATAGTGGCATCTGTTTCCAGCCAACACGCTGGCCGCCACTTTCACATCAGGGACCGTATTTCTGGCTCAGACTTCTTAATCGATACAGAAGCACAGATTAGCATCACCCCACTTCACCTCTCGTAGCAGAAACAAACAACAAGTATCAAGTCCCTCACGTCTAACAACCCGTACTCGGGACCGACTTTCTTAGCGCCTACAGTTTATTAGGAGACATGAACAAAAAAAAGCTTACTGACAAAAACATACGTTTGCAGGTGAACAACACACTTACTGCCGACTATGAGATACATGGTGTACGAATAATGAAACCTGCGAACAACTTTTTTATCGACATTCTGACTAAATGCGAGTGCATTACTAAAGCGGACTACTAAAAAAGATGCAATTTACATCATGTGCAGCACCACATTAGCACTTCCGATCCAACAACTTACTTCAGGGCAAGCACATTACCACAACACAAGTTGCAGACGCCTAAGTGGAAATTTCAACACATGATGAAACTTGGGATCATTAGACAACCTAACAGTCTTTGAGCATCACCATTGCACATGGTACCAAATAAAGATCAAGGCTGGCGTCCTTATGGTGGTTACCGTCGTTTAAATAACCAAACCGTCCCCGACAGGTACCCAATTTCACAAATACACGATTTTTCAATAAACTTGCATGGTAAACGTATTTTCTCGAAACTTGACTTTGTACGAGCATGCCATGAAATTCTGATGGCACCAGAAGACATCAGAGAAACAGCCACATTTAAATCTTTTTGTCTGTTTGAGTTCTTAAGAATGCTATTGGACTAAAAAAATGCCGCTCAGACCTTCAAACGATTAATGGACGATGTCACAAAGGGTTTAGATTTCTTATTCACCTATATCGACGACGTTTTGATCGCAAGCTCATCAATTGAAGAGCATGTCCAGCATCTACTGATCCTCTTGAAACGTTTTAAAAAACATGGCGTTGCAATCAACTCTTCTAAATGTCTATTTGGTGTTCCAGCCTTGGATTTCCAAGTACGCTACATCGACTCTCAAGGCATTAAACCACTTCAGAAAGAAGTCGGAGCTATTATCAACTTCCTCGAACCATATTCTGTAAAGTCATTACGTCGTTTCCTCGGAACGTGTTATTTTTACAGGCAATTTATAACAAACAGTGCGGACGTATCACAGCCAATAACAGATTTGCTGAAAACCGATAAAAAAGGTACGAAGAAAAAAAAGAAACAAATATTCGAACTACTTTGTGAGGCTAGAACGGCATTCGACAAAGCGAAGTTCATGATTCTCAACGTCACCATGTTACAACATCTAAATACTGACCCTAAAACCTACCTGATTCTGTGTACAGACGCGTCAGGAAAAGCCGTCTGGGCAGTATTACAACTGTAAGCAAAGATCGCGACTGCTCCCAGAGCGTTCTTCTCCAAGAGACTGTTACAAACTCAAGGACTTCATAGTACCTTCGGACTAGAGTTCGTTGCCATTTATTTAGCTGTCAAAGGCTTTAATTTCTTATTACAAGGGCTTACATTCAGCATCATGACGGAACACAAACCGCTCAATTATTCATTAAATACCTATTACGACCGATATTTAACTCGAGAAGCGTGACAGTTGGATTATATCTCTTAATTTATGTCAGTTATCCAATTTGTCAAAGGAAATACTAACGTCGTAGCCAACTCACTACCACGAAAGAATATAAATACACTGGTACGTAAAGAAGACGTGATATTGAAAGAATTGCAAAATTACAAGTAGATGACGCATACGTAAAAAGCTGGAAGAAAGCTAACTTGGTTCTAAAACTCATCTATCATTTGAAACGTTGCAACGGGCAGTAACCGCTTCTTCGTACCTCAAGCTTGCCGACGTCAAATATTTCGACAACTACACAAACATTCACATACCGAAATCAGAGCTATCACTAAATTGATTACTGAACGTTTCGTGTGTCTAAAATTCAGTGCAGATATAAAATGATGGACCGAAGCTGTATACAATATTAATGCAGCAAAATCCAAAAACTTACAAGTAGTCATGTTGGGAAGTTCACACTGCCAGAGAAATGCTTCCAACACATTTATTTGGACATGGCTTGTCCTCTG
This sequence comes from Schistosoma margrebowiei, assembly GCA_944470205.2. Taxonomy (NCBI): domain Eukaryota; kingdom Metazoa; phylum Platyhelminthes; class Trematoda; order Strigeidida; family Schistosomatidae; genus Schistosoma; species Schistosoma margrebowiei. The sequence goes on along the minus strand of OX104027.1, from coordinate 778,121 downwards.
TCACTGTTAAATTCATTCACACATATCTTCACCGAAGTGTACAGGTTCAGAAGATGAGCAACAGCATATCGTATTACCGACACTTCTGCAGAGACAAAAGCACCTATATTCCTGGACCGTTGGATATCAAATTACGGAGTACCATCCATCGTTACTACAGACCGTGGTCCCCAGTTTCAGTTTATCCTATTTCAGGAGTTCACAAAACCTCTGGGTGTGAACCACATCAAAACAAAAGTCCATCATCCAGCAGCTAATGCCCCGATCGAAATGTTTCAACGCCCACTAAAACGTTTGCTGATGGCATAGGATGATAAATCAAGGTGGAGTGACGCATTACCATTCGTACTCCAGGGAATCAGTTCAAATATAAAGGAAGATATGGGTTGCGCAGCCCCTGAACTAGTTTGCGGCACAACTCCTGCATTACCAGGTCAATTAATAGACCCAGACACAAAAGTATCAACTGAACCAAGTCCTTTTGCTAGTCGACTACTAAGAATAATGTATAGATTGAAAGAAATACTGCTGAGAGAACGTGATAATCGAATACAACTTGACAAAAGCCTAGAAGCGTGTAAACTTGCCTTTGTTCCAGTCCACACTGGTTAAAAGCCACTGGATCATATCAAGTAATTAAAAGAACAAATAAACACTTCATAATCAACAAGTGCGGAATGAAGGAGACTATCACTATTGATAGAATAAAGTCAGCCGTCTGCGGAGTGCGACAAGACAGAAGATAGCTTTAGTAGGATTTAAATGTTTCTGCGGAATAAGTACCAAACTCTAGCAAACATGACCAGTATATAACGTGAATATACATTTACTTACAACGTAAGCAAGGACTTAACAGTTATCTGGATCTAATTCTTCATATTGTTCTTTCGGAAAGTGGATAATTTATGACGACATTTGAACGAATCTCAGGTGATCTTGAGACATATTAGCTAATCAGCAAACAGTCACTATAGAGTAAAAAGCTATTATACAAAACCAAAGAAATAAATTGGATACACTCCTCATACGTGGTTGAAATCCTGTCAAGGTTACAAAGAAGTTCGTACGTTTTGAAATCGTAGTGCATGCAGCGGAGGAAATCATCCATATGGCTACAGAATAGTCGGTCTCCAGAACTATGATAAGGTCGTAAAATCTCTTTCAGTCTCCGCAAAACAGCCTCAATATTGCTTGTGTACACTCCGTTTGTCGATTAGACAAAATGACACCTGTAGGTAACGACACGATGCAGATTACCAAGCCTATGTATGGATCTGTAAAATTTGCAACCATCCATATATACTGTATTAGCTAGTTGCAGACAGTGGTACTTTTACTATCCAGTTCTCAATAGTTGTCATAACTTGCCGTAGTTAGGAATAATATACGAAATTTTCATCACGAACTAACATCATCTATAATGCCAAAACTATATTTAAGGAAATGGATGAAAAACATTTTTGCCAAAATCAGAAATCTGTCATCTTATACCTCAATGCTTACTCCACAAATTATAGTCTCGCCGTATTGTTTTTTACAGACACCCAATTATCATGTTTTGCATAAATTCCTGTGTAAACCGATCGTACATTGGCCTTATATATTGGCGACATGAACTTCAAACCTCACAAACGATTCTGATTGGCTCGTCCATAAATTAGAGACTCGAAGTTCTTTCACATCACGCCTCCTGTTTCAAACTATGCACTATCCAGTTATATTTTTTCTTCCGATTGCCGTTTACCTAATCTTCAGTTTCTGAGTCCCATGGCCAAACACAGGAAACGAATACTAGAAATTGACGGTGAGTTCTAACTATAAATTCCCCGCAATCTTAGAACTCGTTTAGACTGTTCGTCAGACAATTCTACGTATTTGGCTTAAATTAATTTTAAACTTTTACAAATTTACTCTACAATGCTGTGTTAAACGAAGAGTTTATTCAACAATACCTCGTATATAATGTAGATTCGAACTATCGTCTTATTCAAATTTTCGACATTTGGAAGCAAAAATAACCCAGGTGAGTTTATCTTTTTTTCCTTTTCTTGGTTAATTCTGCATGTCCCTTAATTTGTTCTCTTTCTAAATTTATTTCACTGGTATACGCTCGTTGAATAACATCTTCAAATTTTAACCTTTCCGATTACTGATTATAATGTTACTACCTTCACCAGTATGGGATTTGAATCGACAATCGTATCTGTGTGCCAATGTGGTATAGTAACTCGAACTGATGTACGTACGTCCGAACTTCTACGTTGTTACTGACTGACTGAGTGACCTTACTCGATGATAATTTTGTTTTCCTTTTTCAGTTAGCCTACTAATACAGATGCGATTGGAAATCAACACATCTTGTCAGCTAAACGTCATGAACAATATTTGTTTTCGTTATTTAAAGGAAAAATAATACCAATATTGATATTTCTACAATGTTGATCTTAAAAAAAGTTTGTAGTGGCATTAAGCCCCAACCACACAATCATTAAAGCCAAACACAGACAATCGGGGAAATAGATATTCAATATTTAACGTGGAAAAAAGACCAACGATGAAGAAGGCCGGAACATTGAAGTGAGTTAATCCGAATCGATCGGATGGCATGTCTCGGCCTCGCGAGCCTGGTCTTATGTAACATTATTTTCATCTCGATTTAACTGTTTTATTTCTAATGAAACTGTGTTATTCATCATATACTGATGATTGAGTAAGGGTAGACAATGGTTTGACTTCCACGTGAGATCATATATATTAGGCAGTTAAATCATAAAAAAGTCAACAATTTTTGGATTTGGTTTATTATTGGAGCAGTAATGATAACGAAGTTTACCATAATTCTACAACTACTTATTAAAAGACATACCGTTTAATTGCCCATAGTTAATGTCCCCCTCTCTCCTAATTTGATCAATAGTATCTGATCTCTATTTGCAGCTTGTTACTAAGTTAGAAACTTAGTCATCTAGAAGCAGATGTGGAGTATGTGCACACACAGTTCTGACCTATCGTCAGCCGTTTCATTTCACACTACTATTTCTGAGTGAATAATTTAACTCAGTGCCCGTCTACAAACAGACTGATCCGTCAACAAATCAATCAACTGACATTCGAGTGAAAATTTGGGTTTGAATGGAGCATCAAGAACAAACCTGTAATAGTAATACGAAAAAAGCTCCATCACTAAAGTAGTTGATCATAAAAACAATAATAGGCATAATGATAATAATAACAAAGTAATTTTCAAGCATGTTCGAAAGTTTGAATATTCACATGTTTAATGGTAGGAAAGTTTTCAATTCTGTTAATTTAGAAAAATGAATTTCCATACCAAACGACAGGCGGATCAAGGGAAGTTCATTTACTGAGAGAATTCAGTATACATTACTCAACTAATCTTATTAACCTTAATCAATACTCAGTAAACACCTAAACTTGGTCAGCATTAAGATGTATTCATCCACAATATCAGGTAACGATGAATTTATCTATCATAGTCTAATAATTTGTGTCACAAAAGGAAGAATTGGATGATAACTATTTGTCAGTTAGTTATCCACGGTAAGGCGATACCGAAAAAGGAATGTGTTGTAAATTAGAACGAATTTCACTAATTACTGACACACCCTAGTTACCTTCAGTATGGTGATTTTGAGAAAGTAATCGAGTATTGTTAGGACTCTCAATTTGATGTCAGATTCTCGGATAAGTTAGCAGTTAATTTGTCTTGAACAAGCTTGAGGGATATGAGTTTGTATCACGTAAGGATTAATGGTTTCTTTAGAAGTGGGGATGCACATCACTGATCTGTATCAATCATCATGAAAACTGTCTTCGCCTTATTTTACCTACAGATTATAAATACCGAACAGGATTCAATTCAATCAAGATAACTTCGCAGCAACGTCAACTAAATAGACAAATTTGGGATTATAGACAGAAACATAGATGACAGGCTATTTAAGTATTCACCTACAAATGCTTCCTCACGTCAAAAATCATTTCAACTCCGTTACAAAATCAAGATGAATCCCAATGACGAATGACATTTCGAAATGTATTCGATCTTCGGCAAAATCTGCTCGCTTTCACCTAACCGCGATATCCAACTTCAATGAATATTTAACACAAATGCAGATTTGTCAAATGGTCGAATGTAATTATTTGGAATACTGATCACAGTATCATAAGCAAAAAAATTCGGTCGGATTAATTAATTGAGTCGAAAAGCATCAAAATGATCATTCATAGTTCCATTGATTGATGAAATCGGAACGTCATAAATAGAATTTCTATAAGAAGACCTTCAGTGAATTCATTTGAAATAAGGTGGTAAATGGTTACAGGGTTTACTCATAGCTGAAGCAAGACCATCTTTGAATCCACATGAAAAAATATTTGTTTTCAGTTCCGTTTTTCTATGTGAAAGTAGTAGTCATTTGCAAAATGAATATTATATTCATCTTCATTCTGTGTCATTGATGATTGTCAGTCATATGAATGCATCGTTATTAGGTGATATAACTTATTCTATTTAAATTTTATATCAGGCTCAATATACGAAAGAGAAAATCGTGTTATTTGATTATTTAGATAGAATGTGATGATAAAGAAAAGAAAGTATTATTTATTGACATTTTTACGAACAACAACTCAGGTCAACAGACTGATGTTTTTTCCTAAAAATCACACTCTCAGATCGTGTACACTATTAATATCATCATCATCATCAATATTATCATTGTTTTTAGAAAAATATTTCTTATGTGGAAACGCATATTATATGAGAACTCAAATAGGAGATGCGGTGATTCTAAGTAATATTGAAATACATACATTCCTTACTGAATCGTCAATTGGCAGTTCTGTATGAACAGTTTTGAGAGGAGAAAATTAGGAAATGTTGTATTCTGGTTGAACAAATAGAGGTAATGGTTTATCATTTATTCATGTTTAACAAATGTATCTTCTGAATCGCTTGAACCTTACTGTCATGTTATTGAACATCACTATTTCTCTAGAAATTAATAATAAGAATCCTCACTTGACATGCGTTTGAAGGAATAACATTCAGCATATCACCATTTTTACCTTTTGCGCATATGATCAAATATTTAGGCGGTTCAAAGCTTAAGTCGATCCTTAAGGCTTCCAAATGCGTTTTCTCTAAAGAAAACGGTTCAAAAATAAAGAATAAAATGCGTTTTTAATTGATCTAGAGAGTCTGTTGACTAAATGTCAGATGTCATATAATCATGTTCAAGAGTCAAAATTCCTCGAATTTGTGTGAGGTCTATCAACTTGTTATTCCGGTTCCATGTTATCGTTAATTATCAAGATGGGTTGAAAGCCATTCTCCGGAATTGTTCGTTCGACTGCATTTATCTTACCATCAAGTATGTATTCAGTGCTTGATAGACCGGCTCGAGTATGGAGAATAAAATAAACGTTTACCTCTACTCAGACTACTCAAATCTGCAAGTTTCATTTTAGCCCTTTCGAACTCATTTTCTTTGAACTTCACCACAATAAGTTTGTTTCTGTTTGATTATTCTGTGAAGGCCCTCAATTTTACCACAGACTATTATTACTACTAATTCCCTTCAGATTTCAAGTGAGATTGAGAATTACAATGTTGTGAATATTTCCATTCTTTGTTTCGTATATAAGTTGAATTGATGGGAACGTCAGTGAGGAATTGAAGACACTTGAGCGACATAAAATCGGAATACGTGTCATAAACACACTGTCCAATCGTGAATGTATATTCAATATTCAACGTCAATCTCAATGTAGTGAAATCGCAGAGTCCTGCCTGATTAGGAACAACATTGCGACCCATTATCGAACGTTGTCCGATTGAAACAAACTGAATAAAAATCTGTGTCCGTATCATCACTTCAATATTTATGAAATTCATCTACAAAATTACACTGCATAACTACTGGATCAGAGTGAAGTTGTATGCAAAGCTTCTTCAGAGTTGTCATTCATTTGATGTGAAGGATTAGTTTTGTTCAATCCGACTGAGTTCAGATAAAAGAAAAATAATAATTGAGCTGTTCGTTAGCGAAATCAATTAATATCAATGTAAAATACAGCTGAAATACAGTTCAACGAATCTCTTATTATCCAGACAATCTTTTCTGTCAAGAGCAAAACAGTCAAGTTTAAATCAACATCAAATTAGCTTGTTGCTTTTGAACACAAAACCCGTATTTAAATTTGCTAGCTTTTAACTTGATAAACCCATTCCACTAATACAATGATCATCAAAACAATGCAAGTAATTATAAACATTTGTCTCTGCAAAATGTCAAATGCTTGTTAGTTGTATATCATCAGCAACAACCTACCGTGGGTGTGAGCAAACAAGCTTTCAGATGAACGAAAAAGTGGGAAAAAAGATAAATGTAACGTGTGCCTGGAAAATCATCAACCTGCATCACGACACATTTGTCAATTCGGAATCCTGGAGTGCAAGAGAAAACTGGAAGGTCATAGAACAGCCTGCATCGAGAATTGGACGCGGAAATCAAAACGCTTAACAGCAACTGGAAACAACTAGAAACGACGGCGAAATAAGTATTTGAATAAGGAATGCTGCCGATCGACCTTTGCTTTTTCCCGAAGTGTAACAGATGTGTGTAAGTAGGTGGACAATACATGTAAAATGAAGACCAATTTGTAGTTTTGTTCAGTATGTTTATCTGGTCAATTCAAGTATTTGATGATAAAACTATGATGAAGCACAACTAAATTTCAATTTAAACAGTAGACATATGTAGAATGTATCAGCCGATAAAACCATGAAAATTAAACGTCAGATTGAATGACACTTAATACTCTCTACGTTTTCAACAATTATGGAAACTGGCGATCACTGAAATTTGGAGCTGTTTTAGGTTCTACATTAAATTATTCTCATACGGAAAATAAGTTCCAGGAATGTATTAGACTCTATTGAAGATATACTGGAGGAAGTTGATATCACACATTAAAGAATGATCTCTGTCTGGATCGAGAAGAAACTGTGAAACACACCACATGTAAGGTAAATGTTTTTTAAACGACTTTCAGCGAAAACCGCATGGCATTAGATAGACTGATGAATCTGAGAGTGGTAATGCTCAACATTTAAAACATGACCATCGTTTCTGATCTCTTCACTAAATTCCATTGAGCGATAATGAAAATGATTCATCAATATTATTATGATTATTATTTTTATCCAATAGTATGTGAATAATATTTTACAGAATTCTCGGCACAAGTTATTTCACTAAGTTTCTTTTACAGCAAAAGAGAAAAGAGTGAAGAAAAACTGACAAGTGCAAACACTAGTTGAGTAGATTAGCAACCTGAAATAGGATGAGATGCCTTTTTTGGGAAGATTATGAATCTGCATAACTTGTTTAAGGAGAAATATTTGAGGGAATATAGACTATTGACTTGATCACTTTCAACAAGCTGTTCGTCTTATAATTTAAAGTATTGTCATACCAGAAGATTTGCCTCAAGAAATGTGAATGAAGTGAATGTTTAGTATATAATAAGGTGAACCATGTTAAGCTTTATCAAGATGTTAGTTGCCCATCCACAGATGTATAAATAATGATCTCAAAAGATTCATCACAAACCATTTTGACCGTGTTCAGCAATCTTCACAATACAGCAAAGTTTTTCAAAATGATAATGTAGAACAGTAAAGAGTATTAGGTTAATGTGGCGTAACTCCCAAAAGCATGTAGCCTCGTTATGTAGTAAGACATATTGCGTACCTACAACACATACACTTGTAACATTATGTGAAATACACAATGAACACTCTACTCAATATTCTTCAGCCTGAATCATACTCTGCCGCAGCACATTAATGGATTGACACTATGGCATACACAGTCTAGACTTATTCTAATAATTGTACAGTGGTTCGTGGACTGGAACCAACCACGTATCATTGAAAACATATTTGATTTTGATGAATTCACGAAAATGCGCTACAATTTTCATTCGGATTACAGAAAGAGATTCACAAGGAAACAACATTTTCTTTATTGTTGACATCTGGCAACAAACTATTTTTTTGTAATCTTACGAGCAAATATTTTGAACCACAACTTAACCAATAACCTGTATTGTATGTATTTTTAATTACATCCGACAGAGGTTTCTTCAAAAGGGGTCAGGAATTTCAATCAATGGTGGATAAATATCTGCTCTTTGTTTACAATAGCTAGGACAATATTGAATAACGATGTCTTCATCTACCTCCATGATTGGTTAAAAATGAACGTATGATTTTATAGAATTTGGTCTTTTTAATGGTTAATTTGAATCATCGAATCAGAAAGAAACAACCAAAATTCTATATAAAGGAGACAAGTTTCAGTTAAATTTGATTAACTATATTGAACAAGAAGATGAGGTGATTGTAGATTACACTTCCGACGTAAATGATTGAATCTTAAAAATTGACATTTGACTCCTTGAGATATCTCTGTTTTCTTCTTCTAAACCACTTTAGATTAACCATTTCGTCAAGCCAATATATACTACTTTATTCGATCATCGTATTGCTTTACAAATTCCTTGAATGTCAAGATATCTGTGAACAACAAGAATTTTTGGGCTATCACGAAAAAGTTTTTGAAAACGATTCATATCATTATGTAAGTAATCAGTCAGATTCTAAAGCACAATCATAGTCTCTTCATTATCAATATTCACAAAGGATTCGTCTTGATCAGCCTCATCCAATAGTGAATGGTAGTTTTACTAAAAGTGGTCTTTTTGATGTGAGTTGGCTTCATTTAGTAATGGAGTTTTTATCCATATGTCTGCATCCTTTTAGCCTGTTACACCAAAATTCTCTCTCTACTTTTACGATACTGAAGTCATCATGGTTGAAAATTTTAAGAGACGTAAGTGAATAACGTTTATTGAGTTGTCTTGGTCACATTTTATTCCGTGAATCGGAGTTGATTAAACTTCTTCAGGGCATCAGTTTTATGTTATTTGTGACATTCAAGACTTCTTTGAATATCATTGCTTGTCCAAATTGCAAATAAAATGATTTTTACAGCTAACCAGCTAACCAAATTCATCAAGGATTTAAGTTTATTTCATAAGCATTTGATTCATTCAATGTAGATTTATCAATCATGTTGCATGTTTTTATGAAGAAAATAAATTTGGATCACAGATGTCCTCAAACAAAGCACTGGGTGGCATTGAATATTTTTTGAATGTCGAGTTGTCAGAATTAGAGCTGTTGAGTGAAAGTGAGTTCCTTTACAATTCACTTTTATTTTTTTTTATTTCTTTTTCTTACATTCGTTTCACATGACTGCTTCAATATTTCACCTGATTATTACACAACAGCTGACCAGCACATAGTCATCGTTTTGATTGTGTGTGTGGAACAAAACTGTGAAGAGAATATGTTAAATAAAATAAAGATTCGCCTCAAAATATATACACATTGATTGAGTAGAAGTGATAAACAAATGATGTTATTGTCGAAATGAAGATAATTAACTCTTTAGTCTAACAACATCAGAAATGAGAAAAATAATTATCGGTAGATCAAATGCATCAAACTGATCACATCTGCAACAACAAGCGATGTTGTGAGAGAAGTCAGTTTAGATTGTTGAAGCTTATGAACTGTTATAGTTTATTTGATCTACTGTAATACTTTTCTAGCATTTACCAGGTTCTTGAAAGTTTAATGTCACTGAGTTTTTGTTGGTTAACCATCGAATACTCACCTCCATCACTGTAATAATATTTGTGTGGTTATGAACTTCGAATCCAGGCACTTCATGTAAATGCTGACCAATGAACGACCATGAAAAGTCTGCTAGTACAAGATAATTTACTCAAACAATAATAAATAGAACATCAAGGTTAAACACATTCCTTTCGGTCAGTTATCGGAATTAATGAATAACAGAATCTCAGAAAATGATTTGTATGTGTATTTTCAGATGCATGTTAGAAATCTCTAACCCATTCTTAAGCTTCTAGAGCAGACGATACGGATGTAAAATATTCTTCTCCGTTGTTTGGATCGAAACTTTCGTTATATCGTTAAAATGATAATACTTATTGAAACTTCTTCTTAAGAGATTATTGAACGTTTCTCTATATCCGTTCAAAATGAAGATGATAACTTGTATTCAAAGGCGGTCCGTTTTATAATATACAATTACTAAAGGAGATAGATATTCACTATGCAGATATTTCAACATCCATTTCGATTTACATTATTTCAGAACACTTACTTGCTCTCAGATGGTTTATTAAAAGCCAGAAAAATATTGCTCCAGGTAAGTCAACTTTGAATGATCGTTCGAGCATATGTGAAATATAAACACTTACATCTTCACACATTGTGAACACTTACAGCCTGCGTGATTAAATTCTTCTCAGAAACCGAAAAATTAAGTATTTATTGCTATTCTTGGAAAAAGAGCAGAATCATGTGTGAAATCCGATCACCGTTACATTGATAAGGATTTGGAGAACAGTTTTATTGAAATGAAAAAACTGGGTTTGATAAGTATTAAACTGATCTCCACAAATGCTTTAAGTCCTTATCACTTTTCACTTGTGAGAAAACGAATGCAGAAATACATTTTGGTTCACAAGCTTCAATGGGACTTGTTGAATCGGTGATCCAAAATCAATGATTCGTGTTGTATATTCATCACAACGCTATCTCTGTACACATTAAGCTCATTCAGCTTATGATCATTTATAAATATTATCCATTTAACGTAAGATATCGTTGAAGCGACATTTCTGAGGTTAGTGGTTTTTCATCTAATACAAATCAGCACTATGGTCAGAGTCAGTTAGTCGATTGAAATGTTACTCAACCAATTGAATTCACAAGTTCCAACCGTAAACAAACACTCCACATTTCAAGTCATATGAATTTAAGGTCGGTTTTTTAGGAAGAAATTTGAGAAAATACATGTGGACACCTCTACGACATTCAAATCCTAATGCAAAACGTGAATATCAATTATTTCTATGATAATACAGCTTCAAAAACTAAGCGTTCAATATTCATGTTGAAGGATGAATGCTTGTTTATTCACATGACGTTTATTCACTTGAAAATATTGATAACGAATTCAACTGAAGAATGGATTCGAGATGACACAGTGGATATCAACTGAAACAAGATCATTTTGTGAGATGGCATACACAGTGTTACATTAAACAATAACTTGCTTATATTTTAACTTTTAAAGTCTACATCTACATTATCTTCTTATTGTAGTGGTTCAAGGCAGTGTAATTAGTGTGATGTATCCTAATGGAAAGATATCAATGTATTATGAGAACGTAGGTTGAACAATTGAATGGAAATGTAATTTTATTTCAAGTATTTCAAACCACTCTAATATTTCAAGGTTATCTATGCCGTCGAATGTATCAAGTTACATGCAACACGATAGAAAGTGATCAATATTTTGTAATATGCAATTAGACTGCTTGACACTACTACCAAAGCTTTGATGACATACTTCAACCAAACAGTTGTTTAAAACAGCTAATGATTAAAAGTGAATTTCTTTCAAAAGAAATGATGTGCTCATGCCGAATAGTAACAGACAGTGTATGTTATATGGTACTTTACGGCAAGAACCGTTTTTTCTTAAGCTTTCTTACATCTTCTGATGATCGGATATTCGGAACGTTTACTGTTGAATATTCAGAGCATTGAATCCCTGCAGTCGTTCACAATCACATTTCATTTCAACTGACGCAGATATTCATCTCACATTTCACGATAGATAGATAGATAGTTCATCGACATTCACTGAAGTTGACTTCTGGAATGATTCAAAATATCTATGTACATTGGGTGGAACATACATCATAGAAAATTTGGGAATATCAGTATGCTTATTGTAAGTGTGAATGGTTGTCTTTAAATAAGATAATCTGAGTGATGACACATTACTACAAAGAATATTTTGTTTTATTATAAAGGGTTGTGCTTTGACATATTTTGTCTTGAACTTCAAATACTTTTTTCCAGATTTCTACACAATTCGAGCAACATAACATCACAGGAGAAATGTTCCGTCAATTCCAATGTGAAAGGCGTAAGAAACATTTTAACTAATGTTAATAACATATTGATGTACAGTGTAGTAAATCACCAAACATCTATTTACTAAGGCTCACTCAACCGGTTTACGTTTTTGAAATAAGTGAGAAGAATGACTGTATTTGTTGGAAAAGCTTAGATGCCTATTTGCAGACATTTTATGTTTATGATTACCGATCAATTAATGGTGACTGTGATGAATGAATGATGATATTACCCAGACGATATTTACGCTCATTTATTCACTCACAAACGTACAATAGTTACACTTGCAGTCCTCAGTTATATCATTCATTAATGCAAAAGGAGGTGTGTCTTGCATGAGACAGAAATAAACGAGTGGTACTTGAAATTGATATTTTCTTTATTAAATGCTCAATCAACATGATTCACTGAGATGATCGTGTGTTATTGAAAGATATAGCTGAGTTTAAAGACAAGTGTTGAATATAGGTGATTAGATGTTATACAGTGTTTTATGATTGAATATGGGAAACTGCACCAAATGTTAGGTCAAGTGGTACATGTTACTTGGTTGAAATGTATTACTGAACCTTTAAACATTGAATATAATTATCATATATGTATTGTTTGTTTGAATTCTTCGTCGATATTTTGAACTGAAATTGATCAGTTTGTTATAGAAATATGTATGCATCCTAAGTAGATTGTCTGGATGTTGCCCTACGTCACAAGCCTTGTAGGCGAAAGTGTTTATTGTTTAGCAGTGGAACCAATTGAAGTTCTAAACAATAATGGGAATATTCAATAATCAATACGAAGAAGAAACAAAATATCACCCAACTGTACAAATAATTGTGTATCTAAACTGAATAGCCCAATGCGTATAACGGGACGGCGGTTGAAGTGCATAGTGCTAGGTTCCAGTCTGAGAGTGAACATGAATTCTTAGATGCAGTAATATCGAGCTGGCAAGTCCTACATCAAACGAAGCACACGACTTGGATTGCACTGCTAGTCATCATTCTTCGTTGGTTTGTAACTTACTATGTTGCCTATTTGCAACTTGAAATGTGAAATGTTGATTGTATTAATTTCTCCGCAAAATAACACAGAATATTTATCAAAACTCAGAGTGTGGTACTTCATAATTTTTGGAGATGTTAGATAATCTCAACATTATCCTTTCTGGCAATTGTTTAAGTTTTTCTTATTGTTATCGCGAATTAAATTATGCAAACAACATGTTATACATAAAAAGGAAATCAGAATTTTAAATGTCTTCTTTCGTTCAATTTATCAAAATAAGCTGTATTACATCAATTAACTATCCCTCAAAAATGGGCAAAAACTGGAACGCTGGTGGAGTTTGAAGTTATCGGAAGTATGTTCAACCTTATCTAATCAGCATTTCAAATAATACACTTGATGATTTCACTATTGTATAAACAATCGATTAATTTGTATACAGGTAACTGTGTCAAGCAACATTTCAATTACTAATAATATCTACACGATTAATGTTACAAATAAATGCGAGTCCATTTTGAACAGATAATAAAGTGTTCATTTAGATGAAATTACCTAAGGCACATAGTCACAAAACGATAGATGAGATAATTTGAGTCTTGAGAAAGAGTAAGTTTTATTCAGTGGATGGTGCATCGATGCGTAACTGTCCGTTGCTTTTCACTCGTTATGTGTAAGATCAAATTTAACCTAAGTATTTATTTCAAGGGAACAATGCAAGTCGTCATCATTACTGTGAAAACAATAGACTGTATATAAAAATCTCTGTTTTGTCACATTTATCCGATAATTTGAAGGTCTAGTTAGAGGACGGCTACAAATAACAATTTTACATGAATAGATTCAGAATAATTTTAACTGTGTGAAAATGTATTCCTTCTCAGGAATGTCTTAATTGAGTAACCACAATCAGATTTTAGTTCACCAATGTTTTAGAGTTATAAAACAGCATTTCGACTACTGAGAGAATCATTTTACTATCCAGTGATCAAATAGACTTCAATATTCATTGAATAAAATACGGTCACATACTTGATTTTCTTCTTTCATAGTAGGCTGACAAAAGGTTTTTTAAGAAAGCTGTCATTGATGATTGCAAAAACAATTTTAATTTTCCCTTGTCGGTCGATTGAATCAACACAATTGAAAATGAATTTTCAGTCTGACAACATCAGACTTTATTTCACCGATATCAATCGTTAAGAAACTGTAAAAAACCGTCGAAAATTCAATGCAGTGCGCACTGACGAACCCAGTGACAGCCCTCTGTGTACATGTCTGAATATAAACAATTATTGAAAATCAGTAAACTTACTTGTCAGAATTCATCCATCATACTTGACATTCCAAACAGTTTCATTCAATTCAAACATGCTGTTGTGAAATGTTAGTGAATGTGAAAGTGTACTTAAAATTGCATTACGCAGTGTGATGACTGTTTTCCAGTGGATGAAATAGTCAACTAACTCAAAAATTATTGAATTACCGTTTTATATTTGCAGTTTACTCATCATGTGTTTGATAAATTGGAATGAAATAACCTTACTCTTTTCACAGCATACTGTCCGAAATACAATTCTCCTGAAACATGCCAAAATGCACCAACAAAGAATAAAAAATGCTTTTGGTGCGAAAAAGCTAAAACATGTATTGAAAGTAACGATCACGCAACTCATGACTTGAAAGTTAATGATTGCAGTGTTAAGGTGAGTATTTGTTAAACGTATCAGGTTATTTTCAATATCACCGAATCTGACATTGCTAGTAAATACATCTATTCGAAAGAATGATTTACTGCTATCAATAAGAATTGACGTGTGTTCCACTCTGAGTGAATAAACTAAAGCTTTTTATACATTGACCATTTTTAATCAGATACAAGTAGAATGCATTATTTCCAGAGAATCAGTTAACAATGGATTTTATCGCAACTTCGCATCAATGCTTGAAAACATTATAATTTTTCAGTTCATTCAATGTGTATGATGATTTGAGAATTAGTGAGATTTAGTCAACTCACATTGTTGAAGTGCTGAACAAGGATTTGTGATTCTCTATTGAGAACCTGGACAGACTGTTTCAATAAAGCTGCTAATTTTCAGTTTATTGATTCAAATTTGAATGGTGATTAGATGTGACATCCAGAATACAAATTTCATCACATAAATGAGTGGTCAATTAGTTGTTGAATGGTGTGTATTTATCACACTGATCGTCCAATCTTCACTACATGTTCAAATGATTGTACAAATGCGAAGTGTGTATCACTAATTGTAGAATCCTCTTCTGTCATCACTATTGACAATGGTGTATAATGAATAACTTGATGATATTAAATGAATGCAACTGTTTTGTTTATTTCCAAGATCTCCGAAGTTAACGAACTGAGTACACCAACACCCACCATTCTAAACGAAAGCACTTTGATGAGCACCGAATTTCAGTTAACAGAAAACCTAAATGAAACTACTAAAGGAACCCACAAATACTCGGTAAATATTTCTTGTTTAGTAATCAATGTTACTTTTTCGTTTTTTTTAGAATATCACGATCGAAATATTTGAAGTGGATAAACAGAGCCAATCCTCCCATTACTTATATATCGTGATACCTTTATTCGTATCATTATTTTCTGTATGTATCTTTGTTATTATTTGGAAATACTTCTATTTAAAAAGAAAATGCGATGAATTATTCATAGAAACATCTTATAACTAACTTCAAATGTCCTAATAAGGATGTTTCTATTTCATATTTTGTTAGAAAAAATAGATTTCATTTTTCTTTTCCGTAATTTGCACAATTTTTTCCTGGAATTCTAACACTTGATTATGTAATAACTGATGCACTTTTATTGATTAAATAATAAACAGAGTTCTTATTAATGACGTAATTGTTTTCACTCAATTGAAAGAACTGACTTGTTTTATAAAAGCTTCACAGAATTGTATTTGTAATTTAGTAGCACCGCGTATACCTGATTTTGTGATAAATGAAATCTACAGTGAGTCCATTGTGAATGTTAATTCTAATGAATTCTCATCGCTGCGAAATATCATCTAGAATTACTGATGGTCATTGTTATAAAGTGATTCGTCGAAGTATCTTATCAATACTGAATTACGAACTTCTATTCTTGGCCACTTGATTATTCATTACTCAATTTATTCTGAGAGACAATTCAGTATCATCAAGACTAATTGTGTTTTCATCCGTTATTTTATTTTTGACGCGGACAGCATTCGGTCAGTTGTTTCACTCGAAGCTTAGTCTTCATAAAGGTCTTAACTAGAGTTTTCTATATCATGTTGACACTTTGTGGTCTATTGAAGCAAAACTACATACTGCTTGGTTAAAGTTGTTCCTCAACCGTATTTCAGGAAAGAAATAAAGCTCAGTTAGTGAACCAAGAAGTATTAAAGATTTTTTATCCCCCATAAAATATCGTTTGTCCAGAGGCTTACTTCTGTCTTACATTATCTGGTTAAGAAAATTATGTCGTAATTCTAAGTGAGTGATCATTTGATGTATTTGTTTTGGAAAGGCTAGATCAATATTTGACGTTCATTTTAATGAAATTGACATAAAACGACTAGCTTCATTTATATATTAGTCTTCTGAAAAATCTCTCAAAGACATACACTCCAGTAGACGCTCTTCAGTATCGTTAACGTTTTGCTTCCGATTTCCTCTAACGTGACAGTTCTATTTTTAATTTTAACACTTAACTCCTCTATATGGAGTGCAGAACAGGTCTTGTTTATTAAATTCACCAAAAGTTTGCTAAAGTGATGGTGCGATTTCAACTTATTCCCCTTCTTTAGAATTCCTTGGATGTGGTTATGGTTCCAGGGGAATAATCGATACTTTAGATGTATACAAAAGCGCACCAGTTTACGTTGAAAGTCTAATCTGAAACGCGAATTTCCGCTCTATTTTTGCAAGTGTCATCGATTATTCACAGGTGTTGATGGCATTTCAGCCTAAATGATTTGGCAGTTATCCATACTTTGTCATATGAATTTGTTTTTAGCAATCCCTTTAGAAGACATTCAGTGTTGGAACAGTTTCACTATTGACAAGGCTGAAATTTTGGAGGCCAGAGATACATTCAAGAGTGTATCGCACATCAAACACTTGTGGAAGATAATATTAGCCAAAAAAACATCCTCCAAAATAGACTCGATAGTCTGTGCTTTCTCTAGCATCTATTTGTGATTGTAACACACCAGCACTCACAGCGAGTTCAAATAGAATAGTAGGGAACCGAAAGTCAATGACACATATGTCTCAGATATATCTAGGTATAAAATGATGTACAATTCGTACCAATCAATATTGTATTCTAATTGTTCAATATCTGTCAAAAACTGAGAATCTGTGGTAAAGACAATCTTTCCATATATAAACAATCATCAAAATTGTAATAATATCATTTTGACTGCTGATTATTCGCTTGAATAACAATGACTGCCACTAACAAAAATAAAAATAAGGAATAAGCGAAATTAAAACGAATACCAGTCAAAGGAATTTATTTGTACAGTTTAGTTAAATCAGGTGTATACAACTATTTTGAGTTTATTGTGTCTCACCAGGTGTTGACAATTTCTAGTCCTTGCATGTAAGTTTTTTGAAACATTCAAGAAATTAGAATTCCAAATTAAGTGAAGTAAAAGTAGACTGAAAACTATTTGGTTCAAAAAACAGTCTCTAAATTGTTAATAAATGACATTGAACTCTACAACAATGGGGGTGTGAGCACTGTTGACGTCAGTAAGACTTTCGTTTCTAGTAATGCTCCGACCTTATAATAATTCGCTATTGGAAATATTTTTACTAATGTAGATGAAATAATAAAGTTCATTGAAATTCGTGTGTTTAATTTTCGCAATATGATGATTCAGTTTTGTCCAGTGTAAATCATTTCATGGAATAGCGAGTACGAGTAGAAATGTTTCGCTAGGAGAACATGACTTATAGATAAATATTGAAGACAAATGGAATTTATTTCTATAAAAACAGATCATTTGAATTTATTGCACATGATAAATAAATAATTGTTTATTCATGTACCGAGAAGTCCAACAAAAATTAGTCAATTCAACAAATTGTCGGGTCACAACCGTTGTTGTCTATTCTGACGTTGGCCTTTAGAAATGTTGAACTTCTTTGTTTTTGCGATCTTGTCATTTTCACGTCGTATTATCTACAAGGAAATATTTGAATGCTACTGGTTCATCGCGTCTTTTGGTATGCTATTTTGTAACTCGTCCCAAAGACGGTGTTTGGACTGTATATAGACATTTTGAATTGTGTTTATTGTTATTGCTCATTTCTGGTAGTTGTCAGAATACATTTACATATTCCGAGATTGAACTTCTGTTTTTCTAGTTAGCGCGGTTGGGACGCATCCATAGATAGCTTACAGGTCTTTGGTCACCGAGTCGAGTTTCGTGTTCGCAGATTAAGTGAACTTGTGATAGCTTCAAAGCTAGCAAATTTGACGGCTTCGGGAACATGGATGATTCCTAACACACTGTACCACATTGGCTAATCAAAATCCCAAGATAATTGAAGCAGTCGACAATCTCAATTATTTCACTCACTATCACTAGTTCGGATGTCAAAGCAACCGAATCCTCAAGCAACATTTCGCATTTCAAAATGAGAACAATCGCATCCTCAACAAGACTGCATTGTTGCTATGGATGATTGTAAGACTTTGTATTTTGTCAGAGTCTTCAATAAATTGAACTACGTCATTGGCATATTCTAGGTCAAAAAGTGAATCTCCTGGTAGAAGTTCATAACCTGGAAATTTAGATGGGGAGAGTGTTATCTCTAAAAGCATGTCGACGATAAAGTTAAACAAGAACGGAATAAGAGTGGACAGCTCTGACGAACGCCATTTGAGGTAATTAATTCCAATGACAGTTCTCCATAAACTGTCATTCGATCATTTGTGTTTGAGTAGAGAGACTTAATAAAGCTAATGTACTTCTTTGGAACTCCTTTCAGTGACAACCTCACGATCGACAGAGTCAAACGCCTCAACGTAGCAGATACGGTCGGGAAACGTAAGACGCACTAAACAACGGAGCGGACAAACGTTTAATACGGCTTTGCATCGCAATACTGACAAACCCAACAACTTCGAGATAGCGCTCAGCAATAAGTTCCAGTTCTATAACGATCTACTCAATGGAGAGTGAACTACCGTGGAGAGCAACTGCAGAGGTATAAAAGGCGCAATTGCTTCAACATGTAACAAGAATCACCACCATCACAAGAAACGGATCACTGTTGATGCACTGGATAAGATTCAAGAAAGGAGGGACAAAAAAACAGCAATTAGTACCATACGAACAAAAGCAAAAAATGCCAAAGCACAGGCTGAATATAAAACAGGATACAAGCAAGTAAAGAGAAGCATCAGAACTGACAATCGTCAATATGTGGAAGATTTAACAACGACAACGGAAAAAGCTGGAAAACAGGAAGCAGCTGTACGATACATTTATGAAAATTCCTGTTAATCATCTGAACGGCCAGCGAAAAACGATGACGAACCTTGAGACCAACAGGCTTAATTCCATAAGTACCGATCTTGTTCAAACCAAATCGCAACTCTACGGATCATTGTGGATCAATCAGTTGAATGGAATTCATCACTCTACATCAATTTCATTGACTACGAGGAAGCATTTGATAGCATTTGATTGCATTTATCCGGAATACTGTTCATAGCAATAGAATTCGGACGGATTAACCAATCGAATCTAAAATCACCGGAATGATCTTTGATGGTACCATTGATTAATGAAATCGTAATGTCATAAATAGACAATTCTATAAGAAGACCTTCATTAAACTCATTTGGATAAGATGGTGAATGATTACAGAGCTTACGCATAGCTGAAGCAAGACCATCTATGAATCCACATGAAAACCACTGGCTTTCACTTCGGTTCCTATATAGAAACGTTGTAGTCATTTGTAAAATGAAAATTTCATTGATCCTCATTCCGTATGTGTAAGTGATTGTGAGTCATATGAATGCATCATTGGTAAGCGATATTCCTTATTGTATTTCAATTTTATATAAGGCTCAATATACAAAAGAAAAAAAAACATATTATTTGATTATTTACATAGTTTCTGATGATCAATAAGAAAAAAGTACAAATCATTGACGTTCTGCAAACAACAACTCAGGTCAATAGACTGATGTTTTTCAGGTCGTGTATATTATTATAATCATCATTATTATCATTGATTTTAGAAAATATTTCTTATGTGGAAGCGCATATTAGATGAGAAGTACTCAAATAGTAGATGTGATGATTCTAAGTAATACCCAACCACATATATTCCTTACTGAACCGCCAAATGACAGTCCTCAGTTTGAACAAGTTAGAGTGGACGAAAGAAGCAAATGTTGTGTCCAGGTCAAACAAATATTGTTCATAGAAGATATGATATAAATGAATGAACGTCGATGTCTTCCATCATAGTAGGTCGACTCAAATGTTTTAAGTAGAATATCAGCGACGATTGGAGTGATAATATCTCTCTTCTTTTGTTGTTCGACTGGATTAACATAATTGAAAATGAATGTTCAGTCTAAGATCAACCGACTTTCTTCAACTGATCTCAATCAATAAACTGATTTCATGAAAAGAAACTTTACAACCATCAAACATTCAATGCAGTACGCTTTGCTCAGCTCATTGACAGCACCGTGTGTACATGTCTGAATGTAAACAAGTTCTGAGATCCACAAACTTTGCTTGTCGTAGTTCATCGTTCACACTTGACAATGAACGTAGTTTTAGTCAATTCAAACATGTTGTCATGAAGTATGAGTGAAATGGAAAGTGTAAGAAATATTGCATTAGGCATGATGATTACAATTATCCAGTGAGTAAACTAGTCAACTAACTACAAAATCACCATTAAATCTTTGACTTATAATTACGGGCTTTGTAATTCTCTTTTCTTTTGTTTGATAACTTGCCATAAATACAGTTTATGCTTTTTACAAAAACTTGTCCAAAATACAATTCAGCTGAAGCAGGACGAAATCCAACACCGTGGAATACAACGTGTGTTTGGTGTGATAGAACAAACATATGCATTGACAGTAATGATCAGGATACTCATTACATGAAAATAAAGGATTGATGTATCGAGGTGACTACTTGTTAAACTACAAAGGTCGTTTTCACTGTCATCGAATTCCACACTGTGACCAACTTGCTTTACACGATAGAATATTTTATTGCTCCCAATATACAATGACGTGTATTCTAACCTCAATGTCTAAACTCAAGCTCTGTACACATAGACCATTTTTAATCAGATACAAGTAGAATATATTATTTCCGAGGAAACAGTAATCAATGAATTTATTCGCAAGTGGATATCAATGCCTGAAAACAAAATACTTTCACAATGCATTGATGGTGAGGCTAGTTCAAAAATTCGACGTAAAAACCTATATATATGCGGACGATAACAAAATAACGACAAAACCTGTTTGAGTGAATTAGAGTACACTGATGACAATTGTGTATCATGTTTTCAGAATTAGTGAGATTTTGTCAACTCACATTGTTGAAGTCCTGAACAAGAATTTGTGATTCTCTATTGAGAACCTGGATAGACTGTCTCAATAAAGCTGTTATTTTTTTCAGTTTATTGATTTATATTTGAATGGTGATTAGATGTGACATTCAGAATACAAATTTCATCACACAAATGAGTGGTCAATTAGTTGTTGAATGGTGTGTATTTATCACACTGATCGTCCAATCTTCACTACATGTTCAAATGATTGTACAAATGCGAACTGTGTATAACTAGATGTAGAATCCTCTTCTGTCATCACTATTGACAATGGTGTATAATGAATAGCTTGATGATATTAAATGAATGCAACTGTTTTGTTTATTTCCAAGATCTCCGAGTTTAACGAATTGAGTACACCAACATCCATCATTCTAAATGAAAGCACTTTGATGAGCACCGAAGTTCAGTTGACTGAAAACCTCGATGGAACTACCGAGTCAACCGACCAATACTCGGTAAATATTTATTATTAAGTAAATAATGCTACTTTTTTCGTGTGAAAAGACTGATAGAACTATTGAACGTAGCTGTTACGCAACTCATGACATGAAAGATAATGATTGCCGTGTCGAGGTCACTACGTGTTAAAACGTATCAGGATGTTATCAATATAAGCAAATTCCACATTGCGAATGAATATATCTACTCGAAAGAATATTTTATTTCTATCAATAAGAACTGACGTGTATTCTACCCTGAGTGACTTAACTAAAGCTTTCAATACATTGACCATTTCAAATCAGATACAAGTAAAATGATTTTATCGCAACTTCGCATCAATGCTTAAAAACATTATAATTTTTCAGTTCATTCAATGTGTATGATGTTTTGAGAAATAATGAGATTTTGTCAACTCACATTGTTGAAGTGCTGAACAAGGATTTGTGATTCTCTATTGAGAACCTGGATAGATTGTTTCAATAAAGCTGTTAATTTTTTCAGTTTATTGATTTATATTTAAATGATGATCAGACGTGACATCCAGAATACAAATTTCATTACACAAATGAATCGACAATTGTTTGTTGGATGATGTGCAGTTATAACGCGGATTGTCCGATACTTACCACATGCTCAAATGATTGTACAAATGCAAAATGTGGAATTCTCTTCTATTATCAATACCAACACTACTGTATGATGAATAATATATGATTCGAATAACAGATGATGCTTAGTAATAAATTCTGATGTTTTGTTCATTTCTATGTTCTTGGAAACCTACGATTTTAGCATACAAGCACCAATTTTCATCAGCTGAAATTTTTGACTTGTTTTGTAAGAGCTTCACAACATCTTATTTATAAATTAGTAGTGATTCTGTGATGACAGCAATTACCAAGAGTTCGTTGTTAATGTCCATTCTCATGAAGTCTCACCACTAGTAAATATCATCTGGAATTAACGATGGTCATTGTTATAAGCTCAGTTGTCGGTGTACTTAATCAACACACTATTAGGCACTTTCATCCTTCACTACATGAATACAAAGCAACAGAATGTTGTGAAGATCAAACCGAAGAGAATGAGAACAGAGATTAATTGTTATAATTGTGAAGGAATAATGAAGTTTCAAAAAATGAATGGAAGATGTTTCAATGTCTTCAACGTTTCTGCATTTCTGTATCGATTACTGTCTCTTCGCTTTCCTTCCTTCTTGAAATTCTATTCCTGACTCGCCATATGTACTACTCATGTCGATATAGGTAGCACACATTGCGTTGCTTGATAACTGATAGATCCAGTACAATTCAATGTTAATCATGGTTGTGATCGAAATTCATTCTGCTTATTAGCCTGTTTTTACGAAAAATTTTGCTCATAGATGTGTCCAATTTATTAACATGAAAATATCAATGGTCTTAACATCACTTTTGTTTTATAAGTAAACGGAATTTCGTATATAGTGCAGTGAAATCCTTCAATAATAAAGTCAAGATAGTTCTACTGCACGGTACTGAAACATGGAAGAATACTACAACCATCATTGAAAACGTACAGGTATTTCAAAACATTTGTCTACTCGTGATACTCAATATCCGTTGACCGGATACCTTCACTAACAGCCTACTATGGGATAAAACAAACTAATTTCTATTCGAAGAGAAAATTACGAATAGACTTTGGAAGTGGAATAGATACATTTTGAGGAAATCAACAAACCGCATTATGAGGAAGCAGATGTCATGCATGTTCAATTTTAGTTCATTGTATAATCAATTCAAATCATGTAGGGTGTAAATTGTTAGTAGACAGATTCCAAACCAGGCCTATGTTATTCATCCATATAATGGCCAAACTTGAGGCGAAGTGCATCGCTGAGAATTAATCACTTGTGACTTGTATTAATTTTATACATGAAATGGAATCATCATAGTAATGATCAGAAACCAATATAGATTGGATAAAGTGAGAGATGGTAATGTAATAACAAGTCGAAAGTTAAGTAATATGAGAAATAATAGTACGAGTTAGGTGCAAATTGTGTTTCAATGTTGATAGTGATTTTTTTGAACAATATTATTGTAGATACTGAAGACAGTTCATTGAAAACCATATACATCATTCACATGTATTTCTCAGCGATTATATGAGACTCGTCAGCTGGAAGTACATGCATCCAAGAATGGATGTTATTTATAACACCATTATTTTGTTGATGTTTATGTTGATGATTTTTAGATGGCGATAACTTGTTGTCATAAAAATGGAGAATGTTTGCGTGAAGTTTCCATTTTGTGTATGGAACTAATGAAGCGTATTATGAGTTGTTGAAATGTATCAGAAGCGACTGGATTCATCTGGCTTTGATTACTAGTGTAGAATTTCAATTTTGCAGGGAAAATACATTCATACTTTATATGTTTGAACGAAAATGCATCAAGTGTGAAATATCTAAAAACATCTTAGTCAGTTTCATGTAATTCAAAGGTGACTAGATTGTGATTTGGATGAGTTATCAGATGGCGCTAAAACAACCCTTGGTTTTCATGGAAAATACCAAGAATGTCGGATTGAAGTGCTAACATTGATTTAGCCCATAAATACGATAAATGTTTGTTCGTTGTAGTTATGGAGTAAATGTTGTATAACGTGAGAACCATTATTGTAAATGATTGATAAACTGGGGAGGAATGTTACTACGACTTGCATATAACGTATAAGATAAATGAAGGTTCGATCGTGTGATGGACTGAATTTTTGTGATCATCCTAGTCTTTCCATTTAATGTCCTCATATCAGGTTTATAATAAACGTGTTTTGTTAAAGTCGAATAGGGTCTAGGCAATTGATTTTGACAGATCACCTATTGTCTGTATAAATGTATGACCCGACAATTTGTTGAATTGACTAATACTTGTTGGACTTCTCGGTACATGAATAAACAATTATTTATTTATCATGTGCATTAGATTCAAATGATCTGTTTTTCTAGAAATAAACTCCACCTTACCAAATACGGAAGCGTATTGCCTCAGAGAGTCAATTAACAGGAGTAAATCTTCACCTTGAAATCCTGCCTTACATTTTTCATTGGCCAGCAGCCTCTACACGAGAAAGAGCTTTCTAACCAGTTGATCGTCATTCTGGAGCGTAACCTATTCGCCAATAACGAGCATCCGTCAAGATGCAAGCCGACCATAGGAGGTTGATGACGACAGATCCACAAAACTCAATCGGGAAGGGATCTAATTTTGTAAATTTATTTAGAAAATTTGAATTGCTTTGTTTTCTCGCCAAAGGCAAGAAGAGTTTGAAGGATTGGGATTATTTTTCCGGGTGAGCGTTTTTTAGAGTAGAAGTCTTCTTTGAGATGTGTTCGCCAATACCATCCCCAACCTTCCTCCTTTGCCAAGGCTTCAGATCGGCAGTAATCAACAAACTGCATCATGTGGAAGCACTAACTTGGAATCGCTGATGCACAAGGAGAAATGGAAAACCGAAAAGTCAGGAACCAGAGGCAGACAAGGTAATGATGAATAGCAACTTGAAATGATTGTTGGGAAAGAGTTGGATGAAGAATGTTGGTGAGCAACTTATGCTCATCCCCGGTGTGCAACAGTAAGTAAGTAAGTGATGTTTTACTTACTCCTTCATTAGGCAATAAATATACGTTGTACCGTTTCTAATTAATCGCTCAATTTTAAGACTTATTATTTCAAATCTGATTCGGTGCTTAGTCAATTGAACACTTTTATAAATTCGAATTACTCCTGAACATGGTGACATTTGTCAATGGATTTTAAGAAGGAAACAAAAAATACAGTTTAATGATATGTTTCACGTTCGAAACCAACTGGATTCCACTTCGACCGATTCGTGGATACAATAGTGAAAATACCACAATCTGCGCAAGTCCTTATGCTGATGAAACCTTGGCTTGTAAACTGGCGAATCAAAGCCCACTTAATGAACAATGAAACAACTGATATGGAAAAGAAAATCATTTGTGATATCTCAGTAGAATACAATAAATGACTGAAGCCAAGGTATTCAAGTCTCATAGTGGGTAGGAAGGTTTGTATAAATTTGGTAAATAGGTCACTGGACTCTATCCTGTTGTGATTAAAAGCTGCCTTACCACGAGACCATGACTTAAGCAATTCAGCATTATTTTAGTATTGAACGTAATTGAACTCATTCACTTCAGGTTAACCCTACATGTAGTATGATTATCTCTCGCTAAAACAAAGTAACTCCAATTTTCGCATGTGAAATTTTATCCACTTAATCGATTGCAGATTCGGATGTTTATAAAAGTGGTATTTCCTTATTACTAATATATTTCAAAGAAGAATGATATATCGATCCATTGACTAGATATAACATAATACACAACTAATATAACAGATGGCAAAGGATGTACCAACTCTGCCTGTAGCTCTTCCAGAGTTACTGCCGATCCGAAGCCTTGGCAAAGGAGGAAGGTTGGGGATGGTATTGGCGAACACATCTCAAAGAAGACTTCTACTCTAAAAAACGCTCACCCGGAAAAATAATCCCAATCCTTCAAACTCTTCTTGCCTTTGGCGAGAAAACAAAGCAATTCAAATTTTCTAAATAAATTTACAAAATTAGATCCCTTCCCGATTGAGTTTTGTGGATCTGTCGTCATCAACCTCCTATGGTCGGCTTGCATCTTGACGGATGCTCGTAATTGGCGAATAGGTTACGCTCCAGAATGACGATCAACTGGTTAGAAAGCTCTTTCTCGTGTAGAGGCTGCTGGCCAATGAAAAATGTAAGGCAGGATTTCAAGGTGAAGATTTACTCCTGTTAATTGACTCTCTGAGGCAATACGCTTCCGTATTTGGTAAGGTGGAGTTTATTTCTAGAAAAACAGATCATTTGAATCTAATGCACATGATAAATAAATAATTGTTTATTCATGTACCGAGAAGTCCAACAAGTATTAGTCAATTCAACAAATTGTCGGGTCATACATTTATACAGACAATAGGTGATCTGTCAAAATCAATTGCCTAGACCCTATTCGACTTTAACAAAACACGTTTATTATAAACCTGATATGAGGACATTAAATGGAAAGACTAGGATGATCACAAAAATTCAGTCCATCACACGATCGAACCTTCATTTATCTTATACGTTATATGCAAGTCGTAGTAACATTCCTCCCCAGTTTATCAATCATTTACAATAATGGTTCTCACGTTATACAACATTTACTCCATAACTACAACGAACAAACATTTATCGTATTTATGGGCTAAATCAATGTTAGCACTTCAATCCGACATTCTTGGTATTTTCCATGAAAACCAAGGGTTGTTTTAGCGCCATCTGATAACTCATCCAAATCACAATCTAGTCACCTTTGAATTACATGAAACTGACTAAGATGTTTTTAGATATTTCACACTTGATGCATTTTCGTTCAAACATATAAAGTATGAATGTATTTTCCCTGCAAAATTGAAATTCTACACTAGTAATCAAAGCCAGATGAATCCAGTCGCTTCTGATACATTTCAACAACTCATAATACGCTTCATTAGTTCCATACACAAAATGGAAACTTCACGCAAACATTCTCCATTTTTATGACAACAAGTTATCGCCATCTAAAAATCATCAACATAAACATCAACAAAATAATGGTGTTATAAATAACATCCATTCTTGGATGCATGTACTTCCAGCTGACGAGTCTCATATAATCGCTGAGAAATACATGTGAATGATGTATATGGTTTTCAATGAACTGTCTTCAGTATCTACAATAATATTGTTCAAAAAAATCACTATCAACATTGAAACACAATTTGCACCTAACTCGTACTATTATTTCTCATATTACATAACTTACGACTTGTTATTACATTACCATCTTGTTGTATCCGAGCGAAGATTAAATGACAGGTAACTCCCGAGGACTATTAGTGGACTAATATTCTATAAATATTCTTATTGTAAAACTATTCAATCATTAGATTATGTATATTTATATCCCTGTTATTATAAGATTTATTTTGATCTATAATTTATTATTGTACGATTTACGGTTCTTCAACTATGTTCAGTCTATTAATTACTGTCCCCCTCGTTCACAGCCACTTCTTGGCTTATTTGTGTACATATGTTATTTCCTAATTTATGGTGTGTTGTGGTCTGTCTGTTTGATATATAAACCGAGTATGTTTGAAATAAACAATCCGCTCTGGTTCGAAGCTGGTATTTGTGTTCTGGACTCAAGTGGAAGGGTTCGTAGGACATAGGACCAATAAGGACGCTAGACTGCCCACACCGGTTGAACGTCATTGGTTGGCCTAGTGTGAATATTCGTATAAGTCGTATCCGGATTGGTAGATAGGTCGCGTGATAGTAAAACCAGACATACTCAAGGTCATAACAATTGGCGACGGGGATTTTGAAAAAAAAAAGCGATTCAAGGTCATAACAATTGGCGACGGGGATTTTGGCAACAACAAAAAAAGTACAAGCGGTGACTCAGATTTTGGAAATAAATTAACTGTTATAGTTGCCGGTGATTTTTGGAGTTAATATTATTATTGGCAAAAAAAATATGTCGATTTCTCTAGAACACTTGCATTTATTATTACAACAGCAGCAGCAACAATATGAACAACAGCAGCAGCAGATGTTAGCTTCTCAACAGAGACTCTTGGAAACACTTTTGGGGAAACTATCTATCCAACAAGAGATTCCAGAACATAAAAGTATCGAGTCCTACCTTAATCCGGTTTCAGAATTTATATTTGATGCAGACAATGGTCGCACTTTCGAAGCATGGTTTGGCAGAATTGAAGATATTTTCCGAGTTGAATTTGCTGCGATAGATGACGCAAAGAAAGTCCGTCTGCTATTTAAGAAACTTGGTCCTAATGAGCATCAAAAGTATAAAAACCACATCCTGCCTAGACATCCGCGAGAAGTTAATTTCGATGAAACTGTTAACATCCTAAATAAAATGTTTTGTGAACAGTCGTCTTTATTCCGTATCCGGTATAACTGTCTACAGCTGACTAAAGAGGCTGATGAGGATTATACTACGTACGCCGGAAGAGTAAATTTACAAGCGGAACGATTTAAATTAAATGTGTTAACCAGTGATCAATTTAAATGCTTATTATTCATTTCTGGTCTGAACTCTCCTGTTGATGCTGATTTTCGCATGAAGTTGTTATCTCGTATGGAACATGATGATGAAATGACGTTACAAACTATCACCACTGAATGCCAACGATTAACTAACATAAAACAAGATACAGCTATGCTGGAAACCAAAAGTGCTGCACCATCTAATTCTGTTCATGCTGTTAAAACAGGTCAAAGACAAAATACTACCAAAAGTCATAAATATTACTCGAAAACTCCTAAACCTGCAACTAAATGTTGGTATTGTGGTGCGTGGCATTTTTCAAGATTTTGCCGGTTTAGAAATCATAGATGCACTATATGCAATAAAGTTGGCCACAAAGAGATAGTCTGCCGAACTAGAGAAAGTTTGAGATCAAAACGAACCAGACGTCCGCATCAGTACCAAAATAAGTATATAAACAGCGTATATTCTACATTGGCTCTAAGCGTAGCGGATAAAAGAAGATATGTGGAATTAATTGTTAATGGTGTTCATATTCGATTGCAATTGGACACAGCGTCATATATCACACTAATCTCGAAACGAACGTGGTATTTATTTGGGTGTCCGAAAGTATTACTAACAGAGCACACTGCACGGAATGCGTCCGGAGATATATTAAAAATTGTGGGAATGATAAAATGTTCTGTTAAATTCCGAGGTAATTACTTTACAGGAAATTGTTACTTAACGAACAGACATGAGTTAGACCTTATTGGTATAGACTGGATAGATAAACTGAATTTATGGGATGTACCATTAAATGAAATATGCACAATGAAAAGCACAAATAATCCTAGAAATCCCTTTATACCAGAAGGAGAACGTAATATTAGTAACGTGTCCAGCTCAGTGCAAGAAAATATTGTGCTAAATGCACATGAAGTTGTGACGATACCAAATGATCAAGAGCCAGACCCTGTATATGAAGCCCGGAGTCCAGAATTGAATGAAGCACTACTGGTCCTGTCTAGCTCTGAAAATGAATTTCAGCTAGAACAAAATTATGGTCCACAAGATATTAGCCGAGAAAGCTATGGGGACTCGCATTCAGAAAATAACTGCAGTGACACGATGAACCCAATTATACCGAATGTTACTCAAAATCATTGTGAGACAGAAATTTATATTGAATCAGCTTATCCGATATCTAATGACAAGGTAGCAGATATGGGTTCTCAGAATAATGCATGTAATTTTGATGAAATTTTTTTATAAAAATGAGAAAAAAATATCGGCTGAGTCAAATTATGGTCAAAAGTCTAATGTAATTTTGTTAGATGATGATTTCCGTAATGATCCATTATCCATTGATGAAATTTCTGATGGATTTGAAAGTAATGCTTCAGAAGAATTAAACTTTGACCTCAAATCAAAGGTCGTTCATTATCATCTAGTCGTTTCTAGTGGATCCGAAGAGACAGTAATCGATACAGAAATGCAGAAACGTTGAAGACATTGAAACATCTTCCATTCATTTTTTGAAACTTCATTATTCCTTCACAATTATAACAATTAATCTCTGTTCTCATTCTCTTCGGTTTGATCTTCACAACATTCTGTTGCTTTGTATTCATGTAGTGAAGGATGAAAGTGCCTAATAGTGTGTTGATTAAGTACACCGACAACTGAGCTTATAACAATGACCATCGTTAATTCCAGATGATATTTACTAGTGGTGAGACTTCATGAGAATGGACATTAACAACGAACTCTTGGTAATTGCTGTCATCACAGAATCACTACTAATTTATAAATAAGATGTTGTGAAGCTCTTACAAAACAAGTCAAAAATTTCAGCTGATGAAAATTGGTGCTTGTATGCTAAAATCGTAGGTTTCCAAGAACATAGAAATGAACAAAACATCAGAATTTATTACTAAGCATCATCTGTTATTCGAATCATATATTATTCATCATACAGTAGTGTTGGTATTGATAATAGAAGAGAATTCCACATTTTGCATTTGTACAATCATTTGAGCATGTGGTAAGTATCGGACAATCCGCGTTATAACTGCACATCATCCAACAAACAATTGTCGATTCATTTGTGTAATGAAATTTGTATTCTGGATGTCACGTCTGATCATCATTTAAATATAAATCAATAAACTGAAAAAATTAACAGCTTTATTGAAACAATCTATCCAGGTTCTCAATAGAGAATCACAAATCCTTGTTCAGCACTTCAACAATGTGAGTTGACAAAATCTCATTATTTCTCAAAACATCATACACATTGAATGAACTGAAAAATTATAATGTTTTTAAGCATTGATGCGAAGTTGCGATAAAATCATTTTACTTGTATCTGATTTGAAATGGTCAATGTATTGAAAGCTTTAGTTAAGTCACTCAGGGTAGAATACACGTCAGTTCTTATTGATAGAAATAAAATATTCTTTCGAGTAGATATATTCATTCGCAATGTGGAATTTGCTTATATTGATAACATCCTGATACGTTTTAACACGTAGTGACCTCGACACGGCAATCATTATCTTTCATGTCATGAGTTGCGTAACAGCTACGTTCAATAGTTCTATCAGTCTTTTCACACGAAAAAAGTAGCATTATTTACTTAATAATAAATATTTACCGAGTATTGGTCGGTTGACTCGGTAGTTCCATCGAGGTTTTCAGTCAACTGAACTTCGGTGCTCATCAAAGTGCTTTCATTTAGAATGATGGATGTTGGTGTACTCAATTCGTTAAACTCGGAGATCTTGGAAATAAACAAAACAGTTGCATTCATTTAATATCATCAAGCTATTCATTATACACCATTGTCAATAGTGATGACAGAAGAGGATTCTACATCTAGTTATACACAGTTCGCATTTGTACAATCATTTGAACATGTAGTGAAGATTGGACGATCAGTGTGATAAATACACACCATTCAACAACTAATTGACCACTCATTTGTGTGATGAAATTTGTATTCTGAATGTCACATCTAATCACCATTCAAATATAAATCAATAAACTGAAAAAAATAACAGCTTTATTGAGACAGTCTATCCAGGTTCTCAATAGAGAATCACAAATTCTTGTTCAGGACTTCAACAATGTGAGTTGACAAAATCTCACTAATTCTGAAAACATGATACACAATTGTCATCAGTGTACTCTAATTCACTCAAACAGGTTTTGTCGTTATTTTGTTATCGTCCGCATATATATAGGTTTTTACGTCGAATTTTTGAACTAGCCTCACCATCAATGCATTGTGAAAGTATTTTGTTTTCAGGCATTGATATCCACTTGCGAATAAATTCATTGATTACTGTTTCCTCGGAAATAATATATTCTACTTGTATCTGATTAAAAATGGTCTATGTGTACAGAGCTTGAGTTTAGACATTGAGGTTAGAATACACGTCATTGTATATTGGGAGCAATAAAATATTCTATCGTGTAAAGCAAGTTGGTCACAGTGTGGAATTCGATGACAGTGAAAACGACCTTTGTAGTTTAACAAGTAGTCACCTCGATACATCAATCCTTTATTTTCATGTAATGAGTATCCTGATCATTACTGTCAATGCATATGTTTGTTCTATCACACCAAACACACGTTGTATTCCACGGTGTTGGATTTCGTCCTGCTTCAGCTGAATTGTATTTTGGACAAGTTTTTGTAAAAAGCATAAACTGTATTTATGGCAAGTTATCAAACAAAAGAAAAGAGAATTACAAAGCCCGTAATTATAAGTCAAAGATTTAATGGTGATTTTGTAGTTAGTTGACTAGTTTACTCACTGGATAATTGTAATCATCATGCCTAATGCAATATTTCTTACACTTTCCATTTCACTCATACTTCATGACAACATGTTTGAATTGACTAAAACTACGTTCATTGTCAAGTGTGAACGATGAACTACGACAAGCAAAGTTTGTGGATCTCAGAACTTGTTTACATTCAGACATGTACACACGGTGCTGTCAATGAGCTGAGCAAAGCGTACTGCATTGAATGTTTGATGGTTGTAAAGTTTCTTTTCATGAAATCAGTTTATTGATTGAGATCAGTTGAAGAAAGTCGGTTGATCTTAGACTGAACATTCATTTTCAATTATGTTAATCCAGTCGAACAACAAAAGAAGAGAGATATTATCACTCCAATCGTCGCTGATATTCTACTTAAAACATTTGAGTCGACCTACTATGATGGAAGACATCGACGTTCATTCATTTATATCATATCTTCTATGAACAATATTTGTTTGACCTGGACACAACATTTGCTTCTTTCGTCCACTCTAACTTGTTCAAACTGAGGACTGTCATTTGGCGGTTCAGTAAGGAATATATGTGGTTGGGTATTACTTAGAATCATCACATCTACTATTTGAGTACTTCTCATCTAATATGCGCTTCCACATAAGAAATATTTTCTAAAATCAATGATAATAATGATGATTATAATAATATACACGACCTGAAAAACATCAGTCTATTGACCTGAGTTGTTGTTTGCAGAACGTCAATGATTTGTACTTTTTTCTTATTGATCATCAGAAACTATGTAAATAATCAAATAATATGTTTTTTTTTCTTTTGTATATTGAGCCTTATATAAAATTGAAATACAATAAGGAATATCGCTTACCAATGATGCATTCATATGACTCACAATCACTTACACATACGGAATGAGGATCAATGAAATTTTCATTTTACAAATGACTACAACGTTTCTATATAGGAACCGAAGTGAAAGCCAGTGGTTTTCATGTGGATTCATAGATGGTCTTGCTTCAGCTATGCGTAAGCTCTGTAATCATTCACCATCTTATCCAAATGAGTTTAATGAAGGTCTTCTTATAGAATTGTCTATTTATGACATTACGATTTCATTAATCAATGGTACCATCAAAGATCATTCCGGTGATTTTAGATTCGATTGGTTAATCCGTCCGAATTCTATTGCTATGAACAGTATTCCGGATAAATGCAATCAAATGCTATCAAATGCTTCCTCGTAGTCAATGAAATTGATGTAGAGTGATGAATTCCATTCAACTGATTGATCCACAATGATCCGTAGAGTTGCGATTTGGTTTGAACAAGATCGGTACTTATGGAATTAAGCCTGTTGGTCTCAAGGTTCGTCATCGTTTTTCGCTGGCCGTTCAGATGATTAACAGGAATTTTCATAAATGTATCGTACAGCTGCTTCCTGTTTTCCAGCTTTTTCCGTTGTCGTTGTTAAATCTTCCACATATTGACGATTGTCAGTTCTGATGCTTCTCTTTACTTGCTTGTATCCTGTTTTATATTCAGCCTGTGCTTTGGCATTTTTTGCTTTTGTTCGTATGGTACTAATTGCTGTTTTTTTGTCCCTCCTTTCTTGAATCTTATCCAGTGCATCAACAGTGATCCGTTTCTTGTGATGGTGGTGATTCTTGTTACATGTTGAAGCAATTGCGCCTTTTATACCTCTGCAGTTGCTCTCCACGGTAGTTCACTCACCATTGAGTAGATCGTTATAGAACTGGAACTTATTGCTGAGCGCTATCTCGAAGTTGTTGGGTTTGTCAGTATTGCGATGCAAAGCCGTATTAAACGTTTGTCCGCTCCGTTGTTTAGTGCGTCTTACGTTTCCCGACCGTATCTGCTACGTTGAGGCGTTTGACTCTGTCGATCGTGAGGTTGTCACTGAAAGGAGTTCCAAAGAAGTACATTAGCTTTATTAAGTCTCTCTACTCAAACACAAATGATCGAATGACAGTTTATGGAGAACTGTCATTGGAATTAATTACCTCAAATGGCGTTCGTCAGAGCTGTCCACTCTTATTCCGTTCTTGTTTAACTTTATCGTCGACATGCTTTTAGAGATAACACTCTCCCCATCTAAATTTCCAGGTTATGAACTTCTACCAGGAGATTCACTTTTTGACCTAGAATATGCCAATGACGTAGTTCAATTTATTGAAGACTCTGACAAAATACAAAGTCTTACAATCATCCATAGCAACAATGCAGTCTTGTTGAGGATGCGATTGTTCTCATTTTGAAATGCGAAATGTTGCTTGAGGATTCGGTTGCTTTGACATCCGAACTAGTGATAGTGAGTGAAATAATTGAGATTGTCGACTGCTTCAATTATCTTGGGATTTTGATTAGCCAATGTGGTACAGTGTGTTAGGAATCATCCATGTTCCCGAAGCCGTCAAATTTGCTAGCTTTGAAGCTATCACAAGTTCACTTAATCTGCGAACACGAAACTCGACTCGGTGACCAAAGACCTGTAAGCTATCTATGGATGCGTCCCAACCGCGCTAACTAGAAAAACAGAAGTTCAATCTCGGAATATGTAAATGTATTCTGACAACTACCAGAAATGAGCAATAACAATAAACACAATTCAAAATGTCTATATACAGTCCAAACACCGTCTTTGGGACGAGTTACAAAATAGCATACCAAAAGACGCGATGAACCAGTAGCATTCAAATATTTCCTAGTAGATAATACGACGTGAAAATGACAAGATCGCAAAAACAAAGAAGTTCAACATTTCTAAAGGCCAACGTCAGAATAGACAACAACGTTTGTGAAAACATCTTGGGACGATATGGACTATGAGTAAGAAACAAAAATTAAGAGACATTTGCAAATCTATGTGTATTCAACAAATCTGTCATAGCTGGCACAATATATCCACACCAACGTATACACAAAGCTACACGAATGTCATCGGATCACGTTTATGCATCTCCAAAAAGTTCCAAAGTACAAAGGAAGATGTGAGAATCAAGAGATGAGCTTCAACAAAATCTGAAGAAATCAGAATGGTAAACAGGGGAATGAAGAAGGAGAAAACAAAATAACATCAGCAAAAAAAAACAAAATAGAAAGAAACATGAAACACACCCTAAACAATTAATTAACGACTGTCGATGAACTGAAAAATAGGACAACTCATAGAAAATACAAAGAGAGGACATCTTAGCAAATGCGAAAACTACAGAGGCAGTACGGGTAAACCAGTCTAGTCTAGAAGCCTCGGAATGATCATTCATAGTTCCCATGATTGATGAAATCGGAACGTCGTAAATAGACAATACTATAAGAAGACCTTCAGTGACCTTCTTTGAAGTAAGATGGTATATGGTAACAGAGTTTACGCATAACTGAAATAATACCGTTTGTGAACCCGCATGAAAACTATTGACATTCACTTCAGTTTCTCCATAGAAAAGTAGTAGTCATTTGTAAAATGAAAATTTCATTCACCTTTATTCCGTATGCGTGAGGGCATCATTATTGAGCGACATTCATTATTTTATTTCAGTTTTATATAAATCTCATTAAACCATTATATTTAATTATTTAGATAGAATCTGATAATCGGCAAGAAGAAAGTATAAATCAGTCCCGTTATTATAAACAACAACTCAGGTCAACAGACTGATTTTTTTTTAAAAATCACATTCTCAGATCGTGTACACTATTATACTAATCATTGTTTTCAGAAGAATTTTTCTTAGGTGAAAACTCATATTAGATGTGAAGAACTCAAATAGTAGATGTGATGATTCTATGTAATATTCAACCACATATATTCGTTAGTGAATCGTCAATTGACAGTCCTCAGTGCGATCAGTTTTGAGAGGACGGAAGAAGCAAATGTTATGTTTAGTTAAAAAAAACTCATGATCCATCTAGGATTGTATGTTCCTGTCTGACAATGTTACCTTCCAAATCACTTCAATCATACTTTTCACCTGTCGAGCACAAAATGGTCTAAAGTTAAGTGTGGATGTGAAAGCTGAGTGTCAACTTCACCAAAATGGATAGCACGAAATACACACAAGTTAAATGACGAATAATCAGTGATAATCATTATGGAACTGAAATCAAGCATCACTATCTCTCTGAATGTCACCAATTAGCATTAAATCGATTGACTGCATTTCAGTGACGAAAGATTTTTTCGTGACGTTTTCGATATGTGAAGCTGTACAGTCTTATTTAAAGGCGATTTATCAAACATGTAGAAGTCTGTGGTTAAACAGAGGAGTTTCATTAAATTAGCAATCATATTCCAAATCATTCAATTGGAGGTCAATCTAAAGGAACTGATGTCAAATATATAAATATACATTGAGTCGAAATAATCAATAATCCTCAAGGATATCAGATTAAAATTTATAGATGAATGGTGTTACAAGTTCCACTGAAAACTTATTTCGATTGACCTTCACTTTAATAAGTTTGATTATCTTTGATAATTTTGTAAAACTTCTCCATTTCAACACTTGTAAATATGAATGGACATGTTGAGAAATTGATATCGTCAAGAAGACATTTTTCTTTGCTGAAACGTCTTCATTCTATTTTTTCAAGGAATCAATGGAATTTGTTTGTTTTTTCCAAATTATCACCAGCTTTA
Source organism: Schistosoma margrebowiei (assembly GCA_944470205.2). Classification (NCBI taxonomy): domain Eukaryota; kingdom Metazoa; phylum Platyhelminthes; class Trematoda; order Strigeidida; family Schistosomatidae; genus Schistosoma; species Schistosoma margrebowiei. Next base: position 740,330 of record OX104027.1, on the reverse strand, counting down.
ATATTCTCTTTTCAGTTTCTTCTTTTCCATTCAATCCTTTCAATTCGCATATTGAAGTGACTATTACTTTGAATGATACGGAGGAGGAAGGCAGAAAACTGAAATCAGTTCAAGCGAAAATATGTGTGATCAGTTTCATGCCATTTGGATCAAAGTTAGTCTATGCAAGTCATCACTACTTTTGTGTTTGATTTCATATGCTAATGGGTCTGTTAAATGTGGCAATTGTAATACGAAGGAGTGGAGTGGGCATTTGAGTGGGCATATTCGTGAGTGTTTATTTGACTTTACAAACTAAACTGACGCGGAATCCATGTTTGTTGCATAGATAAGAATACATTGGGTTGAAATAATGAGTATTCTTTAAGTTTGTCAGGTTATAATCTATAGATGGAAGCGTGATGTTTCATATTATTTAAAGTATCAAATTACTGTCAGTAGACATGGGTTGGAAGCAATTCTCATGAAATGTTCGACTGATTACATTCAGCTCATCAACAGTTGTGTCTACAGAGAATATTTGTCTGGCTGTTGTTAGTGCGGGATGGAGTAAATTTATCTTCACACTCAGCATCCGACATATACACCGACTAAGCACAAACACAAACTTGTCTTGATTCAATACTTTGATTTTTTAGAGAAAGATCTCTCAAATGCGTTGTATGTTGAGTGAAAAGAACATTTAACGGAATTCAATTTCAACTACAGTCAAGTCCATTTAAATGTCAAACGCGTATTTCCTTAATTGCTTGAAATGATCACTCAATAATTTGATAAATAAATTAACATACTTCTCCGTTCGATCATTTTCAATCAACAAATGCATCCAAGCTAGTGAAATAAATGTTACGAAAGCCGGAGTTGTTTCTTTGTTCTTTTGACTGTATCTTCAAGGCGTCTGTAGATAGAATATTAGGCCAGACAGAACGTAGGAAACTCTGTTCACTCAGAACAAAATGAGAAAATAGATTTGTGTGGTCTTCGTTGTTTTTCTTTTGTAACTCAAAAATTCACTGTCATCATTGTTGTTTAAACTATCGTGTGGGGTCCACAGATAGAAAATTACAAAGTCTGCACTATTTATATTCTCCCTTGCATACGGTGTTTTCATTTTATGTTCAACTTTAAACTTACTTCACAAGATTTGATGAGAGTAACAAAGGCCTATGGACTGAAAAGTAAGACATCTCAAAAAGATTACAAAGAGAGGAGATCTTAGCAAATGCGAAAACTACAGAGGCATCACATTACTGTCAGTCTCAGTTAAATTCTTCAGCAGAGTGTTGCTAAACCGAAGTGAGCTCGCATTAGACTCCTACTATCCAGATTAACAGTCTGATTTCCGTAATTATTTATCGAGTACAGACCAAATTGCAACTCTCCTGATCATTGTGCACAGATTAGACAATTAGATTTCTTCAGCTGTTCAGCTAACAAATGCGAATCAACTCTAAACTTGGTAATATTTTTTTCTGTGCCTTTTTATTAAGGCAAATACATTGACATGGATTGTCGCGAAGGTTAGCTGTTTTCAATATCGAATTCCTGACATGCAAGCACACAGTCTATATGAAAGCTATTGTCAGAACAACGACAACTCGTCTTTAAAAACCACCTGTTTCTGAACGTAAAAACAATTAGATTAGCACAATAATTAAGAAAATCACAGTTATTAGGTGAGACATAAAACATATCAATCAGTATTACGTGTCTTATCGTAATGAATAAAATAATGAGTCACATTTATATAATAAGATAATAATGTCTTACAATTAGTAGGTCACAAGCAACAGGGATAATTTGCAGATATATCACACCAGATCGCTTAAATAACGACTTGATTGGTGAGTTATACTTAACTATTTTGACTCTCACAGTGATTGATATAAAACGATATATTGAACATGATGTGGTTATGTCATCAACATGATTGATCACAGTCTCATAGTGAATAAAAGTAGGACGGGTAAACCAGTCTAGTCTAGAAGCCTCGGAATGATCATTCATAGTTCCCATGATTGATGAAATCGGAACGTCGTAAATAGACAATACTATAAGAAGACCTTCAGTGACCTTCTTTGAAGTAAGATGGTATATGGTAACAGAGTTTACGCATAACTGAAATAATACCGTTTGTGAACCCGCATGAAAACTATTGACATTCACTTCAGTTTCTCCATAGAAAAGTAGTAGTCATTTGTAAAATGAAAATTTCATTCACCTTTATTCCGTATGCGTGAGGGCATCATTATTGAGCGACATTCATTATTTTATTTCAGTTTTATATAAATCTCATTAAACCATTATATTTAATTATTTAGATAGAATCTGATAATCGGCAAGAAGAAAGTATAAATCAGTCCCGTTATTATAAACAACAACTCAGGTCAACAGACTGATTTTTTTTTAAAAATCACATTCTCAGATCGTGTACACTATTATACTAATCATTGTTTTCAGAAGAATTTTTCTTAGGTGAAAACTCATATTAGATGTGAAGAACTCAAATAGTAGATGTGATGATTCTATGTAATATTCAACCACATATATTCGTTAGTGAATCGTCAATTGACAGTCCTCAGTGCGATCAGTTTTGAGAGGACGGAAGAAGCAAATGTTATGTTTAGTTAAAAAAAACTCATGATCCATCTAGGATTGTATGTTCCTGTCTGACAATGTTACCTTCCAAATCACTTCAATCATACTTTTCACCTGTCGAGCACAAAATGGTCTAAAGTTAAGTGTGGATGTGAAAGCTGAGTGTCAACTTCACCAAAATGGATAGCACGAAATACACACAAGTTAAATGACGAATAATCAGTGATAATCATTATGGAACTGAAATCAAGCATCACTATCTCTCTGAATGTCACCAATTAGCATTAAATCGATTGACTGCATTTCAGTGACGAAAGATTTTTTCGTGACGTTTTCGATATGTGAAGCTGTACAGTCTTATTTAAAGGCGATTTATCAAACATGTAGAAGTCTGTGGTTAAACAGAGGAGTTTCATTAAATTAGCAATCATATTCCAAATCATTCAATTGGAGGTCAATCTAAAGGAACTGATGTCAAATATATAAATATACATTGAGTCGAAATAATCAATAATCCTCAAGGATATCAGATTAAAATTTATAGATGAATGGTGTTACAAGTTCCACTGAAAACTTATTTCGATTGACCTTCACTTTAATAAGTTTGATTATCTTTGATAATTTTGTAAAACTTCTCCATTTCAACACTTGTAAATATGAATGGACATGTTGAGAAATTGATATCGTCAAGAAGACATTTTTCTTTGCTGAAACGTCTTCATTCTATTTTTTCAAGGAATCAATGGAATTTGTTTGTTTTTTCCAAATTATCACCAGCTTTAATATTCTCTTTTCAGTTTCTTCTTTTCCATTCAATCCTTTCAATTCGCATATTGAAGTGACTATTACTTTGAATGATACGGAGGAGGAAGGCAGAAAACTGAAATCAGTTCAAGCGAAAATATGTGTGATCAGTTTCATGCCATTTGGATCAAAGTTAGTCTATGCAAGTCATCACTACTTTTGTGTTTGATTTCATATGCTAATGGGTCTGTTAAATGTGGCAATTGTAATACGAAGGAGTGGAGTGGGCATTTGAGTGGGCATATTCGTGAGTGTTTATTTGACTTTACAAACTAAACTGACGCGGAATCCATGTTTGTTGCATAGATAAGAATACATTGGGTTGAAATAATGAGTATTCTTTAAGTTTGTCAGGTTATAATCTATAGATGGAAGCGTGATGTTTCATATTATTTAAAGTATCAAATTACTGTCAGTAGACATGGGTTGGAAGCAATTCTCATGAAATGTTCGACTGATTACATTCAGCTCATCAACAGTTGTGTCTACAGAGAATATTTGTCTGGCTGTTGTTAGTGCGGGATGGAGTAAATTTATCTTCACACTCAGCATCCGACATATACACCGACTAAGCACAAACACAAACTTGTCTTGATTCAATACTTTGATTTTTTAGAGAAAGATCTCTCAAATGCGTTGTATGTTGAGTGAAAAGAACATTTAACGGAATTCAATTTCAACTACAGTCAAGTCCATTTAAATGTCAAACGCGTATTTCCTTAATTGCTTGAAATGATCACTCAATAATTTGATAAATAAATTAACATACTTCTCCGTTCGATCATTTTCAATCAACAAATGCATCCAAGCTAGTGAAATAAATGTTACGAAAGCCGGAGTTGTTTCTTTGTTCTTTTGACTGTATCTTCAAGGCGTCTGTAGATAGAATATTAGGCCAGACAGAACGTAGGAAACTCTGTTCACTCAGAACAAAATGAGAAAATAGATTTGTGTGGTCTTCGTTGTTTTTCTTTTGTAACTCAAAAATTCACTGTCATCATTGTTGTTTAAACTATCGTGTGGGGTCCACAGATAGAAAATTACAAAGTCTGCACTATTTATATTCTCCCTTGCATACGGTGTTTTCATTTTATGTTCAACTTTAAACTTACTTCACAAGATTTGATGAGAGTAACAAAGGCCTATGGACTGAAAAGTAAGACATCTCAAAAAGATTACAAAGAGAGGAGATCTTAGCAAATGCGAAAACTACAGAGGCATCACATTACTGTCAGTCTCAGTTAAATTCTTCAGCAGAGTGTTGCTAAACCGAAGTGAGCTCGCATTAGACTCCTACTATCCAGATTAACAGTCTGATTTCCGTAATTATTTATCGAGTACAGACCAAATTGCAACTCTTCTGATCATTGTGCACAGATTAGACAATTAGATTTCTTCAGCTGTTCAGCTAACAAATGCGAATCAACTCTAAACTTGGTAATATTTTTTTCTGTGCCTTTTTATTAAGGCAAATACATTGACATGGATTGTCGCGAAGGTTAGCTGTTTTCAATATCGAATTCCTGACATGCAAGCACACAGTCTATATGAAAGCTATTGTCAGAACAACGACAACTCGTCTTTAAAAACCACCTGTTTCTGAACGTAAAAACAATTAGATTAGCACAATAATTAAGAAAATCACAGTTATTAGGTGAGACATAAAACATATCAATCAGTATTACGTGTCTTATCGTAATGAATAAAATAATGAGTCACATTTATATAATAAGATAATAATGTCTTACAATTAGTAGGTCACAAGCAACAGGGATAATTTGCAGATATATCACACCAGATCGCTTAAATAACGACTTGATTGGTGAGTTATACTTAACTATTTTGACTCTCACAGTGATTGATATAAAACGATATATTGAACATGATGTGGTTATGTCATCAACATGATTGATCACAGTCTCATAGTGAATAAAAGTAGGACGGGTAAACCAGTCTAGTCTAGAAGCCTCGGAATGATCATTCATAGTTCCCATGATTGATGAAATCGGAACGTCGTAAATAGACAATACTATAAGAAGACCTTCAGTGACCTTCTTTGAAGTAAGATGGTATATGGTAACAGAGTTTACGCATAACTGAAATAATACCGTTTGTGAACCCGCATGAAAACTATTGACATTCACTTCAGTTTCTCCATAGAAAAGTAGTAGTCATTTGTAAAATGAAAATTTCATTCACCTTTATTCCGTATGCGTGAGGGCATCATTATTGAGCGACATTCATTATTTTATTTCAGTTTTATATAAATCTCATTAAACCATTATATTTAATTATTTAGATAGAATCTGATAATCGGCAAGAAGAAAGTATAAATCAGTCCCGTTATTATAAACAACAACTCAGGTCAACAGACTGATTTTTTTTTAAAAATCACATTCTCAGATCGTGTACACTATTATACTAATCATTGTTTTCAGAAGAATTTTTCTTAGGTGAAAACTCATATTAGATGTGAAGAACTCAAATAGTAGATGTGATGATTCTATGTAATATTCAACCACATATATTCGTTAGTGAATCGTCAATTGACAGTCCTCAGTGCGATCAGTTTTGAGAGGACGGAAGAAGCAAATGTTATGTTTAGTTAAAAAAAACTCATGATCCATCTAGGATTGTATGTTCCTGTCTGACAATGTTACCTTCCAAATCACTTCAATCATACTTTTCACCTGTCGAGCACAAAATGGTCTAAAGTTAAGTGTGGATGTGAAAGCTGAGTGTCAACTTCACCAAAATGGATAGCACGAAATACACACAAGTTAAATGACGAATAATCAGTGATAATCATTATGGAACTGAAATCAAGCATCACTATCTCTCTGAATGTCACCAATTAGCATTAAATCGATTGACTGCATTTCAGTGACGAAAGATTTTTTCGTGACGTTTTCGATATGTGAAGCTGTGCAGTCTTATTTAAAGGCGATTTATCAAACATGTAGAAGTCTGTGGTTAAACAGAGGAGTTTCATTAAATTAGCAATCATATTCCAAATCATTCAATTGGAGGTCAATCTAAAGGAACTGATGTCAAATATATAAATATACATTGAGTCGAAATAATCAATAATCCTCAAGGATATCAGATTAAAATTTATAGATGAATGGTGTTACAAGTTCCACTGAAAACTTATTTCGATTGACCTTCACTTTAATAAGTTTGATTATCTTTGATAATTTTGTAAAACTTCTCCATTTCAACACTTGTAAATATGAATGGACATGTTGAGAAATTGATATCGTCAAGAAGACATTTTTCTTTGCTGAAACGTCTTCATTCTATTTTTTCAAGGAATCAATGGAATTTGTTTGTTTTTTCCAAATTATCACCAGCTTTAATATTCTCTTTTCAGTTTCTTCTTTTCCATTCAATCCTTTCAATTCGCATATTGAAGTGACTATTACTTTGAATGATACGGAGGAGGAAGGCAGAAAACTGAAATCAGTTCAAGCGAAAATATGTGTGATCAGTTTCATGCCATTTGGATCAAAGTTAGTCTATGCAAGTCATCACTACTTTTGTGTTTGATTTCATATGCTAATGGGTCTGTTAAATGTGGCAATTGTAATACGAAGGAGTGGAGTGGGCATTTGAGTGGGCATATTCGTGAGTGTTTATTTGACTTTACAAACTAAACTGACGCGGAATCCATGTTTGTTGCATAGATAAGAATACATTGGGTTGAAATAATGAGTATTCTTTAAGTTTGTCAGGTTATAATCTATAGATGGAAGCGTGATGTTTCATATTATTTAAAGTATCAAATTACTGTCAGTAGACATGGGTTGGAAGCAATTCTCATGAAATGTTCGACTGATTACATTCAGCTCATCAACAGTTGTGTCTACAGAGAATATTTGTCTGGCTGTTGTTAGTGCGGGATGGAGTAAATTTATCTTCACACTCAGCATCCGACATATACACCGACTAAGCACAAACACAAACTTGTCTTGATTCAATACTTTGATTTTTTAGAGAAAGATCTCTCAAATGCGTTGTATGTTGAGTGAAAAGAACATTTAACGGAATTCAATTTCAACTACAGTCAAGTCCATTTAAATGTCAAACGCGTATTTCCTTAATTGCTTGAAATGATCACTCAATAATTTGATAAATAAATTAACATACTTCTCCGTTCGATCATTTTCAATCAACAAATGCATCCAAGCTAGTGAAATAAATGTTACGAAAGCCGGAGTTGTTTCTTTGTTCTTTTGACTGTATCTTCAAGGCGTCTGTAGATAGAATATTAGGCCAGACAGAACGTAGGAAACTCTGTTCACTCAGAACAAAATGAGAAAATAGATTTGTGTGGTCTTCGTTGTTTTTCTTTTGTAACTCAAAAATTCACTGTCATCATTGTTGTTTAAACTATCGTGTGGGGTCCACAGATAGAAAATTACAAAGTCTGCACTATTTATATTCTCCCTTGCATACGGTGTTTTCATTTTATGTTCAACTTTAAACTTACTTCACAAGATTTGATGAGAGTAACAAAGGCCTATGGACTGAAAAGTAAGACATCTCAAAAAGATTACAAAGAGAGGAGATCTTAGCAAATGCGAAAACTACAGAGGCATCACATTACTGTCAGTCTCAGTTAAATTCTTCAGCAGAGTGTTGCTAAACCGAAGTGAGCTCGCATTAGACTCCTACTATCCAGATTAACAGTCTGATTTCCGTAATTATTTATCGAGTACAGACCAAATTGCAACTCTCCTGATCATTGTGCACAGATTAGACAATTAGATTTCTTCAGCTGTTCAGCTAACAAATGCGAATCAACTCTAAACTTGGTAATATTTTTTTCTGTGCCTTTTTATTAAGGCAAATACATTGACATGGATTGTCGCGAAGGTTAGCTGTTTTCAATATCGAATTCCTGACATGCAAGCACACAGTCTATATGAAAGCTATTGTCAGAACAACGACAACTCGTCTTTAAAAACCACCTGTTTCTGAACGTAAAAACAATTAGATTAGCACAATAATTAAGAAAATCACAGTTATTAGGTGAGACATAAAACATATCAATCAGTATTACGTGTCTTATCGTAATGAATAAAATAATGAGTCACATTTATATAATAAGATAATAATGTCTTACAATTAGTAGGTCACAAGCAACAGGGATAATTTGCAGATATATCACACCAGATCGCTTAAATAACGACTTGATTGGTGAGTTATACTTAACTATTTTGACTCTCACAGTGATTGATATAAAACGATATATTGAACATGATGTGGTTATGTCATCAACATGATTGATCACAGTCTCATAGTGAATAAAAGTAGGACGGGTAAACCAGTCTAGTCTAGAAGCCTCGGAATGATCATTCATAGTTCCCATGACTGATGAAATCGGAACGTCGTAAATAGACAATACTATAAGAAGACCTTCAGTGACCTTCTTTGAAGTAAGATGGTATATGGTAACAGAGTTTACGCATAACTGAAATAATACCGTTTGTGAACCCGCATGAAAACTATTGACATTCACTTCAGTTTCTCCATAGAAAAGTAGTAGTCATTTGTAAAATGAAAATTTCATTCACCTTTATTCCGTATGCGTGAGGGCATCATTATTGAGCGACATTCATTATTTTATTTCAGTTTTATATAAATCTCATTAAACCATTATATTTAATTATTTAGATAGAATCTGATAATCGGCAAGAAGAAAGTATAAATCAGTCCCGTTATTATAAACAACAACTCAGGTCAACAGACTGATTTTTTTTTAAAAATCACATTCTCAGATCGTGTACACTATTATACTAATCATTGTTTTCAGAAGAATTTTTCTTAGGTGAAAACTCATATTAGATGTGAAGAACTCAAATAGTAGATGTGATGATTCTATGTAATATTCAACCACATATATTCGTTAGTGAATCGTCAATTGACAGTCCTCAGTGCGATCAGTTTTGAGAGGACGGAAGAAGCAAATGTTATGTTTAGTTAAAAAAAACTCATGATCCATCTAGGATTGTATGTTCCTGTCTGACAATGTTACCTTCCAAATCACTTCAATCATACTTTTCACCTGTCGAGCACAAAATGGTCTAAAGTTAAGTGTGGATGTGAAAGCTGAGTGTCAACTTCACCAAAATGGATAGCACGAAATACACACAAGTTAAATGACGAATAATCAGTGATAATCATTATGGAACTGAAATCAAGCATCACTATCTCTCTGAATGTCACCAATTAGCATTAAATCGATTGACTGCATTTCAGTGACGAAAGATTTTTTCGTGACGTTTTCGATATGTGAAGCTGTACAGTCTTATTTAAAGGCGATTTATCAAACATGTAGAAGTCTGTGGTTAAACAGAGGAGTTTCATTAAATTAGCAATCATATTCCAAATCATTCAATTGGAGGTCAATCTAAAGGAACTGATGTCAAATATATAAATATACATTGAGTCGAAATAATCAATAATCCTCAAGGATATCAGATTAAAATTTATAGATGAATGGTGTTACAAGTTCCACTGAAAACTTATTTCGATTGACCTTCACTTTAATAAGTTTGATTATCTTTGATAATTTTGTAAAACTTCTCCATTTCAACACTTGTAAATATGAATGGACATGTTGAGAAATTGATATCGTCAAGAAGACATTTTTCTTTGCTGAAACGTCTTCATTCTATTTTTTCAAGGAATCAATGGAATTTGTTTGTTTTTTCCAAATTATCACCAGCTTTAATATTCTCTTTTCAGTTTCTTCTTTTCCATTCAATCCTTTCAATTCGCATATTGAAGTGACTATTACTTTGAATGATACGGAGGAGGAAGGCAGAAAACTGAAATCAGTTCAAGCGAAAATATGTGTGATCAGTTTCATGCCATTTGGATCAAAGTTAGTCTATGCAAGTCATCACTACTTTTGTGTTTGATTTCATATGCTAATGGGTCTGTTAAATGTGGCAATTGTAATACGAAGGAGTGGAGTGGGCATTTGAGTGGGCATATTCGTGAGTGTTTATTTGACTTTACAAACTAAACTGACGCGGAATCCATGTTTGTTGCATAGATAAGAATACATTGGGTTGAAATAATGAGTATTCTTTAAGTTTGTCAGGTTATAATCTATAGATGGAAGCGTGATGTTTCATATTATTTAAAGTATCAAATTACTGTCAGTAGACATGGGTTGGAAGCAATTCTCATGAAATGTTCGACTGATTACATTCAGCTCATCAACAGTTGTGTCTACAGAGAATATTTGTCTGGCTGTTGTTAGTGCGGGATGGAGTAAATTTATCTTCACACTCAGCATCCGACATATACACCGACTAAGCACAAACACAAACTTGTCTTGATTCAATACTTTGATTTTTTAGAGAAAGATCTCTCAAATGCGTTGTATGTTGAGTGAAAAGAACATTTAACGGAATTCAATTTCAACTACAGTCAAGTCCATTTAAATGTCAAACGCGTATTTCCTTAATTGCTTGAAATGATCACTCAATAATTTGATAAATAAATTAACATACTTCTCCGTTCGATCATTTTCAATCAACAAATGCATCCAAGCTAGTGAAATAAATGTTACGAAAGCCGGAGTTGTTTCTTTGTTCTTTTGACTGTATCTTCAAGGCGTCTGTAGATAGAATATTAGGCCAGACAGAACGTAGGAAACTCTGTTCACTCAGAACAAAATGAGAAAATAGATTTGTGTGGTCTTCGTTGTTTTTCTTTTGTAACTCAAAAATTCACTGTCATCATTGTTGTTTAAACTATCGTGTGGGGTCCACAGATAGAAAATTACAAAGTCTGCACTATTTATATTCTCCCTTGCATACGGTGTTTTCATTTTATGTTCAACTTTAAACTTACTTCACAAGATTTGATGAGAGTAACAAAGGCCTATGGACTGAAAAGTAAGACATCTCAAAAAGATTACAAAGAGAGGAGATCTTAGCAAATGCGAAAACTACAGAGGCATCACATTACTGTCAGTCTCAGTTAAATTCTTCAGCAGAGTGTTGCTAAACCGAAGTGAGCTCGCATTAGACTCCTACTATCCAGATTAACAGTCTGATTTCCGTAATTATTTATCGAGTACAGACCAAATTGCAACTCTCCTGATCATTGTGCACAGATTAGACAATTAGATTTCTTCAGCTGTTCAGCTAACAAATGCGAATCAACTCTAAACTTGGTAATATTTTTTTCTGTGCCTTTTTATTAAGGCAAATACATTGACATGGATTGTCGCGAAGGTTAGCTGTTTTCAATATCGAATTCCTGACATGCAAGCACACAGTCTATATGAAAGCTATTGTCAGAACAACGACAACTCGTCTTTAAAAACCACCTGTTTCTGAACGTAAAAACAATTAGATTAGCACAATAATTAAGAAAATCACAGTTATTAGGTGAGACATAAAACATATCAATCAGTATTACGTGTCTTATCGTAATGAATAAAATAATGAGTCACATTTATATAATAAGATAATAATGTCTTACAATTAGTAGGTCACAAGCAACAGGGATAATTTGCAGATATATCACACCAGATCGCTTAAATAACGACTTGATTGGTGAGTTATACTTAACTATTTTGACTCTCACAGTGATTGATATAAAACGATATATTGAACATGATGTGGTTATGTCATCAACATGATTGATCACAGTCTCATAGTGAATAAAAGTAGGACGGGTAAACCAGTCTAGTCTAGAAGCCTCGGAATGATCATTCATAGTTCCCATGATTGATGAAATCGGAACGTCGTAAATAGACAATACTATAAGAAGACCTTCAGTGACCTTCTTTGAAGTAAGATGGTATATGGTAACAGAGTTTACGCATAACTGAAATAATACCGTTTGTGAACCCGCATGAAAACTATTGACATTCACTTCAGTTTCTCCATAGAAAAGTAGTAGTCATTTGTAAAATGAAAATTTCATTCACCTTTATTCCGTATGCGTGAGGGCATCATTATTGAGCGACATTCATTATTTTATTTCAGTTTTATATAAATCTCATTAAACCATTATATTTAATTATTTAGATAGAATCTGATAATCGGCAAGAAGAAAGTATAAATCAGTCCCGTTATTATAAACAACAACTCAGGTCAACAGACTGATTTTTTTTTAAAAATCACATTCTCAGATCGTGTACACTATTATACTAATCATTGTTTTCAGAAGAATTTTTCTTAGGTGAAAACTCATATTAGATGTGAAGAACTCAAATAGTAGATGTGATGATTCTATGTAATATTCAACCACATATATTCGTTAGTGAATCGTCAATTGACAGTCCTCAGTGCGATCAGTTTTGAGAGGACGGAAGAAGCAAATGTTATGTTTAGTTAAAAAAAACTCATGATCCATCTAGGATTGTATGTTCCTGTCTGACAATGTTACCTTCCAAATCACTTCAATCATACTTTTCACCTGTCGAGCACAAAATGGTCTAAAGTTAAGTGTGGATGTGAAAGCTGAGTGTCAACTTCACCAAAATGGATAGCACGAAATACACACAAGTTAAATGACGAATAATCAGTGATAATCATTATGGAACTGAAATCAAGCATCACTATCTCTCTGAATGTCACCAATTAGCATTAAATCGATTGACTGCATTTCAGTGACGAAAGATTTTTTCGTGACGTTTTCGATATGTGAAGCTGTACAGTCTTATTTAAAGGCGATTTATCAAACATGTAGAAGTCTGTGGTTAAACAGAGGAGTTTCATTAAATTAGCAATCATATTCCAAATCATTCAATTGGAGGTCAATCTAAAGGAACTGATGTCAAATATATAAATATACATTGAGTCGAAATAATCAATAATCCTCAAGGATATCAGATTAAAATTTATAGATGAATGGTGTTACAAGTTCCACTGAAAACTTATTTCGATTGACCTTTACTTTAATAAGTTTGATTATCTTTGATAATTTTGTAAAACTTCTCCATTTCAACACTTGTGAATATGAATGGACATGTTGAGAAATTGATATCGTCAAGAAGACATTTTTCTTTGCTGAAACGTCTTCATTCTATTTTTTCAAGGAATCAATGGAATTTGTTTGTTTTTTCCAAATTATCACCAGCTTTAATATTCTCTTTTCAGTTTCTTCTTTTCCATTCAATCCTTTCAATTCGCATATTGAAGTGACTATTACTTTGAATGATACGGAGGAGGAAGGCAGAAAACTGAAATCAGTTCAAGCGAAAATATGTGTGATCAGTTTCATGCCATTTGGATCAAAGTTAGTCTATGCAAGTCATCACTACTTTTGTGTTTGATTTCATATGCTAATGGGTCTGTTAAATGTGGCAATTGTAATACGAAGGAGTGGAGTGGGCATTTGAGTGGGCATATTCGTGAGTGTTTATTTGACTTTACAAACTAAACTGACGCGGAATCCATGTTTGTTGCATAGATAAGAATACATTGGGTTGAAATAATGAGTATTCTTTAAGTTTGTCAGGTTATAATCTATAGATGGAAGCGTGATGTTTCATATTATTTAAAGTATCAAATTACTGTCAGTAGACATGGGTTGGAAGCAATTCTCATGAAATGTTCGACTGATTACATTCAGCTCATCAACAGTTGTGTCTACAGAGAATATTTGTCTGGCTGTTGTTAGTGCGGGATGGAGTAAATTTATCTTCACACTCAGCATCCGACATATACACCGACTAAGCACAAACACAAACTTGTCTTGATTCAATACTTTGATTTTTTAGAGAAAGATCTCTCAAATGCGTTGTATGTTGAGTGAAAAGAACATTTAACGGAATTCAATTTCAACTACAGTCAAGTCCATTTAAATGTCAAACGCGTATTTCCTTAATTGCTTGAAATGATCACTCAATAATTTGATAAATAAATTAACATACTTCTCCGTTCGATCATTTTCAATCAACAAATGCATCCAAGCTAGTGAAATAAATGTTACGAAAGCCGGAGTTGTTTCACGTTTCAGCTTCAAATGATATTCCGTCATATTTTCTATGTATCTAAATTGATTGAATGCAGAATTCGCCGAAACTATTAACATGGACGAAACAATAAACAGCAAACCGGATGTGACGATCTTCAGATTTCTATCGTTTTTTCATAGTCGACTTCGCAAGTCGAACCCAGTTAGACCAACAGTGAAAACTTTGATGCATTGAACGATCGACGCTTCCTAGTATGCGATTCATCAGAACTGCGGATCCGCGATTTCGTACGCGCGACTCGAACACAGTGCCAACGCACAACCTGTTGATCATTCCTTTGTTTTCAGTTGATGGTAATGTTTAACTTCAACTAATCCGTAATATCTTTTAAATTCACATCCATTGTTTGAAGCTGATAGTCTTTTCACAACCGACACATAATGATTCAAAGTTTCCTCATGAAAAGACCTTAAATTAAGCAATTCTTTATTAACTTAGTAATAATATCATTTGAACTCATTCACTTCAATTTGGCTCAAAGTGTATTATCTTTCACGAAACAGGGTAACTCAAACCTGTACATTTAAAGTTTTATTCGCTCAATCGATTGCAGACTCAGACGTTTATGAAGATGGTATTCCGTCATTATTGATATATTTATATGTAGAATAACGTATTGATCCTTTGACTGGATACGATATAATACACAGTCAATATAACAGATATCAATATGTGTACTGATATTTTAACTAAGAAAATACAACACACTTCCGTTTCGTTCATCACTTTTGTCAAATCAATTATCCATTTCGGTTCATTCATCAAAGATTATTAAGAAGTAGACATTTCCGTTTGCTTTTTGAACAACTACAAATAAATGTAAATTATGTGAAGTTGGAGAAGGGAGAGTGATGAAATTTAAGTGATGTGCATATTGATGATTAGTGTAAGGTGTTTGTGGAAATATTTGGCTACCATAGTTTGCACGGTCAACTGAACTCAGTATTCACCTACTGAACTGCTCCTATGGAGCCCGTTATATATATGGCGCACATTTCGGCAATTTTGTCATCGTATAACCGAGCATCGAACGTCGTGTTCACGACGAGGACAGTAAAGCGTGAGTAAGAGTCATATTCCCGCCCACGTGGTTGACACAGATCGTCAAGTTGAACTCAATAAGACTTCTAAGGTTATCTACTATATTCCATGAAATTCGCCATGTCGTTTATGAATGAGTCTTTTACACGATGCGCAAGCCATCGCAATGAGCGTTCACAAAACTAACCTTTGCATCCAAAAAAAGTTCGATCAACCACATTTTCTACCTTGGTTATCTATATAAGCGTTTCTGAATACACAATTGCTCGAGTTGATGTGGAGGATAGTCTAATAGGTATTTTGAGAAAAACGTTTAGATTTAGTTTGAGTCTTCCCTTTCATAAAGATTCAAACCCAATTTCAATTATTTGGAGATAGCAAATTAGGGTACATTCAGTTACAAGAAGCCGAAATGTAAGAAGAACAAATTACCGAAGTCAATGTTGAATTGGAAGTGTAAAATGTCACTGTACTGTTTCTTACCTTAATTTATTTTTTATGCATACACTACTAAAAATATGTATGCAGTATTCCAGGAGTGGTCAAACGCAAACTCTTTACATCGAAATACATGACTCAATTTTGTAAAGCTTTTGTGTTATGCAATCGTATGACGTTGAGCTCTGGTTGAATAACGTTTCCGTAAACGGCGATCACACCGTAGCTGCTAACTTCACGTGTGGACGTGCTTGCCTATCGTGATAACCAACCTACTCCGTTCAAGCTTCGTTCATCTAATAGCCCTGAGGATGCTTATCGTGGTCATGACAATGTAGGTATAGCATCGAGTGTAGAGGCAGAATTAGTTCTCTATGACTGAATCCCATTAGACAGTCGTTTATGCGCTGTCCGACCAAACGGATCAGTAGGCACTCGGAAAGATAGGGTCAGTTGACGTTGCCTCTTCGTCGCCTCTGTTTATTCTCTCGGCTCAGATGGTGAGGCAGATGAGTTTTAAAAATAGCATTTCAAACTTCTCCAAAAAGCTAGGCTCTTTGGTGTGGTAATAGTGGCTGTTGACCTTATTGCCCAAGTAGGCAAACTTAGCGATAGGGAAAAACACCAGAGTGAACCTTTTGTCGTGGCTAAACGAACAGATAAGAGAGACCTTCTGTTGTAGTTATGCTCAGATAACCACGTGTTTCTGGCAAACACTAGCTTTAGGCATAAGGAAAAACAGTTTTTGAGATGGCGACCCGCAAATCAATCTCAAGGTTGTACTCTAATGGTTCATATCGCTGTCAGCCACTGGAGGAAGGGCTCGATAGAAAAATCTCGCTCATCCTAGAGTCTATGCTTATATTCAGATCATGATCTAGTGAGAGCGCGCTTTTGTTTGTTTCATACTTGACGTGGGATTGACGCTGCACGGTAACCTCTCATGGCCTTAATTAATGATAGTCAAGCTAAGAGTGTATTTGAGGAACAACAACAGAAAGCTATAGGAAATCTAAAGCGAGGGAGAGCAGCAGGCTGTGACAGGTTTCCCAGTGATAATTTTGAAAATATCAGTCTAGCATTAGCAGCTAGATTAACAGTGTTCATAGATGGTAATTGGTAACTGAACATAATCCCATATGTCGGATCTCAATCACTGTTTGTGTCAGACTATGAAAGTGGACAAAATCTCTCTTGCAACAATCACAGATGAATCGGTTTCAGTTATATAGTGTCTAAAATATTATCTTCAGTAATACTTCGACACGTAACGAAAGATCGTGAAAAAAAAGATCAGAATTAATTCCGACCTGGACGTGGTTGTATATAACAGATATCCACACCAAGTCGGATCCCAGAACAAAGAAACACATTCAGGCGTCCCACAATACTAATATATCTCAAACGTAAGGAGGCATTTCACTTTGCTGATCGTGAGGTTCTATGGCAGGTTTGTCAGTGACACGAGTACCAAAGAAGTGTATTAACATTATAAAGGCTCCCTACTCGAACTCAACTAGTCGAACGACAACTAATGGCGAACCGTTATCAGAATTAATTACCTCAAGTGGTGTTCGTCAGCACCACACTCTCTCTAATCTTGTTCAACTTTGTCGTTGATTTGCTTTTAGAGCTGACGCATTCCTCATCTAAATTTCCATGGATTGAACATCTACAAGGAGATTCACTTGTTAACTTAGAATATGCCGATAACACAGTCATATTTTGGCGAAGATATTGACAAAATTGAGGTTGTCCCAACCATCTTCAGCAATAATGAAATCAAGTTAGGGATGCGATTTTCCCCATTCTTGAGATGCACAATGTTGCTTCAGGATTGGATGGCATCGACACCTAAGCAAATGATAGGTAGCGACTTAGTTCAGCGTGTCGACCGCTTCATTTATGTACAAAGGCTCATCAGACGTTGGGACCTCGTGTGGGAAGAAATCTCATCACGGATACAGAAGGGTCGACTGGCTTTTATCAACTCGCATCATTTATGGTATGGACGATTTGTCCGTCTAACAGCTAAGGAACGAGTTTACTGCACAGCACTCCATTGCGTCCTACTTGATCGCAGTGAATCATGGCCGGTCGGAGTAGAGGATATTCATAGGTTACTTGTATGCATTTATAGATGTATTCGAAGCGGTGCTCGTATATCCTGGGACAACGGAGTATGTAATGCAGCTGTTAGGAAACGGGTACTACTTGAAGAAGACAAATTAATTAATGAAGTAGTGAAACTTCATCTGTCGAATTGGGTGGTACACGTGTAACGTAGGCATGACTGTCGACTGCTCCGAACTGCGACGTTTTCTGGTGTTGGGGTAGATTGGAAGAGGCAGACAGACCGAAACGCGGCACAAATACTTGAAGTCACTAACAAGTGGACGGAACCAAGTAGATAGGTGTAGACTACCTGGTTGGAGTCAGTGAGACATTTGCAATCGATGGTTAAAGATCATGAATTACATGGTTCAAAAACGTTTGAAATAACGCAGGATTATACTCCTTGAATAACATCTTCAAATCTTAATCTTCCCGATAACTGATTATACCCATACTGTTGTGTGTGCTACTTATATTGACATAAGTAGTATATGATGTTAGTCATGAACAGAAGGTCTGGTAGTAGACAGACGAGAAGATCGAACAGCATAGAATCGACACAGGATGCAATGTGTATGAAAATCAGTCTTACCAAGTTGTTTAATTATCATTTGATACGAAAACCACAGTTGTAACCAAAAATCTGTGACTGTTGTAAGAAGTCGTTTTTCTTCTTCAGCATTTCACTTTTATTTAAATGAATTGTGTTTCTTCTAATACAATAATTGACGTCTTAAATCTATAATACGCACTGCATTCACTTTAATTTCTACGTAATAAATACGAAAATCTATTATTTCTGTCGATCTGAACACCTGTTAACAGTTAGTGGTACAATATATATGGTGGTAAGATAGAATAAATATGGTTTTGTTCGGAAGATACGATTTCATATTCAACGATGGCTTGATCGTCTGAAATAAAATTTAAATAAATTCATGTGAAAATGCGTAAATGTAGACATCCAATAAAAACAGTTTTTGCTACTTTTATTTGACACAATGAAATCAGAACAACACATCGTTCGCAGTTTATTGACAGCCTAAAACAAGTAACAAACTGTTTGTCCGTAATAACACGAGCAAACATTTTAAACCTATTGTTAACCGATGATCTGTGTTGTATGTATTGTTGTTCACATCCAAGAGAGGTTTCTTCAAAAGGGGTCAGACATTTTAACCAAACGTGGATAAATATCAGCTCATTGTTCACAATGGATAGAAGAATATTGAATAACGAAGACTTCACCTACTTTATTGATTGGTTAAAAATAGACATATGATTTTATGACATTCGATCAGTTTAATGATTAATTTTAATCATCAAATCAGAAAGAAAAAACTAAACATTTCAAAAGTATATATATATATATATATATATATATATATATATATATATATATATATATCAGACAGGTCTCAGTTACATTTGATATACCCTTTTCAACAAGAAGATGAGGTGATTGTTTAATGCACTTTGGACGTCACTGACTTTATCAGTGAAATTGAAATTCGATTCAATGATATATTATTGTATTCTTCATCTGAACTATTTTAGATACACGTCCTTGTCAAGTCAATCTATAATACTTTATTCGATCATCGTATTGCTTTACAAATTCCTTGAATGTCAAGATATCTGTAAAGAACGTGAATTATTGAAATATAAGAATAATGTTGTTGAAAACGATTTATATCATTATGTAATTAATCAGTCATATTCTAAAACACAAACATAGTCTCTTCATTACCAATATTCACAAAGGATTCGTCCCAGTCAGCCCCATCCCATTGTAAATGGCATTTTTGATACAATCAACATTAAAAACGTGAGTTGACTTCCTATTTTTGTGGAGTCCTTTATCTATATTTTTGCATCATTTTAGTTTATAAGACCGAAATCATCGCTTAAATTTTACGATACTGAAGTCACTACGATTCAGAATAATAAGAAAAGTAAGTGAATTAGTTATAATGAACTGAAGTTGTTGCTGGGTTGTCTTGGTCACATTTCATTCTGCCAATCAAGGTTGATTGAATTTTTTCAGGGCAACAGTTTTATGCTCCTTGTGACATTCAACAATTCTTTGAATATCTTTCCTTGTCCTAACCATTAATAATGTGGTACTTCACAGCAAAGCAAATACAGCTCATCAAATTCATTTAAGATTTCAGTTTATTTCAAAAACATTTTCTTTGTTCAATGTAAAATTATCAATCATGTTCTTATGAAGAGAACGAATTTGGATCACAGATGTCCTCAACCAGCGCACTGGGAGAAATTATCTATCGTATGGATGTCGAAACATCTAAATTAGAGCTTTTGAATATAAGTGAGTTCCTTCATCATTCAGTTTTGTCTCGTTTTTTTTCTTATTCGTACATTCATTTTGCATAACTGATTCAGTATTTTACTTGATTATTACACGAGAGCAAAACACTGTCAAGTGAATATGTTAAATAAAATAAATATTCGCTTCAAAATTAATACACATTGTTTAAGTAGAAATAATAAATCAAGAGATGTTATTGTTAAAGTGAAGATAACCTACTCTACCATCTATCAAAATTACAAATTAGAAGAATTATTCTTGGTAGACCAATTGAATCAAACTGATCACATGCGAAATAACAAGTGATGTTGTGAGGGAAGTCAGTTTGGATTATTGAAGCCGATTTACTATTAAATTTTATTTGATCTACTGTAATAATTTTACAGCATTATTCTGATTCTTGAAAGTTTAATGTCTGTGATTTGCTTTCTGTTGATCATTTCATATTTATCTTCATCATTTTAATAATATTTGTGTGGTTATGAACTTCATATCCAGGCACTTCCTGTAAATGCTGATTAGTGAACGACCACGAACGGTCTAATAGTACAACATAATTTGCTCGAATAATAATACTTAGAATATCAAGGTTATATGCATTCATTTTGGTCAGTTTTCAGAATTGAAGAATAACAGAATTTCAGAAAATGATGTTGTATCGGTTTTGTCAGATACATATTAAAGATCTCTAACATAGTCTATAGCTCCTAAAACATATGATATGGATGTGAAATATTCTTCCCCGTTGTTTTGATTGAAACTTTCGTATTATCGTTGAAATGATAATAACTATTGAAACTTCTTCGGTTCACTTAAGTCTTAAAATGAAAGTGATAACTTGTATTCAAAGTCAGTCCGTTTTATTATATACAATTAATAAAGAAGATAAATATTCAATGTGCAGATATTTAAACATCCAATTTGATTTTCCTTATTTCAGATGAATTACTTGCTATCAGATGGTCATTTAATAAACAAGAAAATAATGCTGCAGGTAAGTCAACTTTGAATGATAAATTAAAAATTTATTCCTTTTCTTGGAAAAAGAGCAGAATCATGTGTGAAATTCACTCACCGTTTAGTTACATTGATTAAGATTTGGAGTACAGTTAGAATGAACTGAAAAAAAACTAGATTTGATAAGCAATAAACTGATCACCACGAAGGTCTTAAGTCTTTATCCCATTTCACTTGTGGGAAAACGAATGCAGAGATTTCTTGTGGTTTATAGGCTTCAGTGGGACTTGTTTAGTTTTTGTCACAAAATGAATTATTTGTGTTGTATATTCATCGCAATGCTATCTCTGTACACATTAAGTTCATCTTTACGCTCATTCAGCTTATGATCATTCATAAATATAATCCATTCAACTTAAGATATTGTTGAAGCGACATTTTTCAAGTTATTGATTTTTCGTCTACTAGATAATAATAATAATATGGTCAGAGTCAGTTATTCCACTGAAATGTTACCCAACCAATTGAATTTGAAAGTTCCAATCGTAAAAAATTACTCCACATATCAAGTCATGTGAATTTCAAGTTGATTATTTAAGAAGAAATTTGAGAAAATATTACGTAAATGTGGAGACCTCTACGACAACCAAATCCTAATGCAAAGCGTGAAGATCAATTATTTCAATAATTACACAGACTCAAAACTAAGCGTTCAACATTCATGTTGAAGGATGAACGCTTTCTTATTCACATGACGTTCATTCACTTGAAAATATTTATTACGAATTCAATTGAAGAAAGGATTCGTGATGACACTGTCGATAGCCACTGAAACAAGATCATTTTGTGAGATAGCATACACAGTGTTAGATCAAGCATTAATTGCTTATATTTTAAATTAAAAGTCTACGTGTACATTATCTTCTTATTGTAGTAGTTGAAGGCAGTGTAATCAGTTTGATGTATCCGAATGGAAAGATATCTATCTATTATGAGAACGTAAGTTTACAAATTGAATGGAAATTTAATTTAATTTTAAGTGTTTCAGACCACTTTAATATTTCAGGGTAAGCAATGCCGTCGAATGTATCAAGTTACATGCAACACGATAGAAAGTGATCAATATTTTGTAATATGCAATTAGACTGCTTGACACTACTACCAGAGCTTTGATGACATACTTCAACCAAGCACTTGTCTAAAACAGCGAGTGATTAGAAGTGAACTACTATCAAAGAAATGATGTGCTCATGCCGAATAGTAACAGACAGTGTATGTTATATGGCACTATACGGAAAGAACCGTATTCTCTAGTGCTTCCTTACATTATCTGATGATCGGATATTTGGAACGTTTACTTTTGAATTTTCCGAGCGTCGGATCTATGCAGTCATGCACAATCACATTTCTTTTCTAATGACTTAGATATTCATCTTACATTTTATGATAGATAAATAGATAAATAAATAGATAGTTCATCGACATTCACTGAAGTTGACGACTTGAATGACTCAAAATGTCGACGTAAATGAAGGTCGAACACAAATCATAAAACATTCGGGAAAATCAGTTTGTCTAATGTAAGTGTGATTGATTGTTTTTAAATAAATTAATCTGAATGATGACACATTACTACAAATAATGATTGGTTTTAAGGTAACAGGTTGTGCCTTGGCATGTCTTGACTTGAACTTCAAATATTTTTTACAGATTCCTACACAACTCGAGCGATACATCAAAGGAGGAGAAATATCCCGTCAATTCCAGTGTCGAAAGTGTAAGAAACATTTCAACTACTGTTGTTAACGTTTTGGTGTACAGTGAAGCACATCATCTAAAATCTATTTGCCAAGGCTCATTTAACCGGTTCACTTGTGTCAAAAATCTGAGACGAATAAATGTCTTTATTTGAAAAGCTTGAATGGCTATTTGAGGAGATTTTATGCTTATGGTTATCTATTGACAAACGAGGACTGTGATGTATGAATGACGGTACTAATCAGATGATTTTTATTCCCATGTATTCACTCACAAACAGTACGATAGTCACTCTTGCAGCACTTAATAATATCATTCCTGAATGTAAAAGCATGTTTGTTTTCCATAAGACAGAAATAATTTAGTGGTATTTGAAACTGATATTTTCTTTATAAAATGCGTGATCAACATGATTCACTAAAATGATCATGTGTTATTGAAAGATGTAGCTAATTTTGAAAACAAGTATTGAATATAAGTGATTAGGTGTTACACAGTGTTTTATGATTGAATGTGAAAAACTGCGCCAAATTATGTGTCCAGTGGTAAATGTTGCTCGGTTGAAGTATTTTTCTAAATCTTTTAATATTGAAGATAATTATCATAATCTCATTGCTTGTTTGAAATACACCATCGACATTTTGAACTGCAACTGATCAGTTTGTTATAGAATCACATACGCTGCGTACGAGGTTTGTCTGGATGTTGCCTTACGTCACAAGCATTTTAGGCAAAAATTTATATTGCCTAGCAGTGTAACCGATTGAAGTCCAGAACATCATTCCTAAGTTTCAATAATCAATACGAAGATGAAGCAAAATATCACACAACAGTACAAATTATTGTGTATCTGAACTGAATAGCCTAATGTGTATAACGGGACGGCGATTTAAGTGCATAGTGCTAGGTTCCAGTCTGAGAGTGAACATCATAGATGCAGGAATATCCAGGGGGCAAGTCATAAATAAGACGAAACACACGCACTGGACTGCACTGTCAGTCATCGCGCTTCGTTGGTTTTTACCTTACTATGTTGCCTATATGCAATTTGAAATGTGAAATGTTGTTCGGAATAATTGATCTGCTAAATAACACAAAAAATTTATCAATTGCATTTTTGACTTACTGTTTGAACATCAAGATTTTGATACACTATTATGCAAACAATTTGATTTACATAAAAAACAAATCAAAATTCTAAATGTCTTCTTTCATTCAATTTATCGAAAAAAAGCTGCATCACATCATATACGTATTCATCAAAAATGGGCAAAAACCGGAACGTTGGTGGAGTTTGAAGTTATCGGGAGTATGTTAAACCTTATCTAATCAGTATTTCTATTTATACACTTGATGATTTCAATATTGTATAACCAAACTGACAATTTAATGTGTATTTATGGTCAGCTATTACGTTGCATACAGGTAACTGTGTCAAACAACGTTTCGTTTACCACAAATACCAAGAGAACCATTCCAATATTCAAAGACCAAAAGGACTCCAGTATTTGTTGAATATAATACGGCTATATAATTCATTATCTTCCATCATAGTAAACTGACAAAACGTTTTTCAAGAAAAGTGTTACTGATGATTGGAAATACAGTGTCACTTTTCCCTTGTCGAGAGATTGAATCAACACAAATGAAAAAGAATTTTCAGCCTGACAACATCAGACTTTATTTCACCTATATCAGTCATAAAGTAACTGTAAACCGTCAAAAATAAATGCAGTGCGCATTGATGAACTCAATGACCGCATTGTGTCCACATGTCTGAATGTAAACAGTTATTTAAGACCACTGAATTCACTTGTTAAAATTCAGTCATCATACTTGACAATCAAAACAGTTTCATTAAATTCAAAAATACTGATATAAAATTTAAATATGAAAATGTACTCAATATTACATTATGCAATCTGATGACACATTTCCAGTGAATATAATAGTCACTTAACCTCAAAATCATCATCGAAATATTGCATTATTAATACATGTCTACAGTTCACTTATATTTGTTTGATAAATTTAAATGAAATAACATTATCTTTTCATAGCATACTGTCCAAAATACACTACAAAAGAAACATGTCAAAATGGAGCAACAAAGGAAACAAAGTGCTATTGGTGTGAAAAAGCTAAAAGATGCATTGAAAATAGAGATCAAGAAACTCATGATTTGAAAGTTAATGATTGCCGTGTCGAGGTAAATACTTATTAAACATATCAGGTTGTTTTCAATATGAGCAAATTCTACATTGCGAATGAATACATCTACTCGAAAGAATATTTTATTTCTAATCGATAAGAACTGACGTGAAATCCACCCTGAGTGACTAAACTAAAGCTTTGTATACATTGACCATTTCTAATCAGATACAAGTAGATTGTTTTATTTCCAGGGAATCAGTTAACAATGGATTTTATCGCAACTTCGCATCAATGCTTGAAAACATTAAAAATTTTCATTTCATTCAATGTGTATGATGATTTGAGAATTAGTGAGATTTAGTCAACTCACATTGTTGAAGTCCTGAACAAGGATTTGTGATTCTCTATTGAGAACCTGCATAGATTGTTTCAATAAAGCTGTTAATTTTCAGTTTATTGGTTTATATTTGAATGGTGATTAGATGTGACAGCCACAATACAAATTTCATTACACAAATGAGTGGTCAATCAGTTGTTGAATGGTGTGTATTTATCACACTGATTGTTCAATCTTCACTGCATGTTCAAATGATTGTACAAATGCGAACTGTGTATAACTAAATGTAGAATCCCCTTCTGTCATCACTACTGACAATGGTGTATAATGAATAATTTGATGATATTAAATGAATGCAACTGTTTTGTTTATTTCCAAGATCTCCAAGGTTAACGATTTGAGTAAACCAACACTCACCATTCCAAATGAAAGCAATTTGATGAACACCAAAGTTCAGTTGACTGAAATCTTCAATGAATCTACCGAAGCGACGGACCAATACTCGGTAAATATTTATTATTTAGTAATTAATGCTACGTTTTTCGTGTGAAATGACTATTAGAACTATTGAACGTAGCGATCACGCAACTCATGACTTGCATGTTATTGATTGTATTGTCGAGGTAACTACTTGTTAGACTTATCAGGATGTTTTCTATATGAGCAAATTCTACATTGCGAATGAATACATCTACTCGAAAGAATATTTTATTCCAATCGATAAGAACTGACGTGTATTCTTCAATGAGTGACTAAACTAAAGCTTTGTATACATTGACCATTTCCAATCAGATACAAGTAGATTGTTTTATTTCCAGGGAATCAGTTAACAATGGATTTTATCGCAACTTCGCATCAATGCTTGAAAACATTAAAAATTTTCATTTCATTCAATGTGTATGATGATTTGAGAATTAGTGAGATTTAGTCAACTCACATTGTTGAAGTCCTGAACAAGGATTTGTGATTCTCTATTGAGAACCTGCATAGATTGTTTCAATAAAGCTGTTAATTTTCAGTTTATTGATTCAAATTTGAATGGTGATTAGATGTGACAGCCACAATACAAATTTCATTACACAAATGAGTGGTCAATCAGTTGTTGAATGGTGTGTATTTATCACACTGATTGTTCAATCTTCACTGCATGTTCAAATGATTGTACAAATGCGAACTGTGTATAACTAAATGTAGAATCCCCTTCTGTCATCACTACTGACAATGGTGTATAATGAATAATTTGATGATATTAAATGAATGCAACTGTTTTGTTTATTTCCAAGATCTCCAAGGTTAACGATTTGAGTAAACCAACACTCACCATTCCAAATGAAAGCAATTTGATGAACACCAAAGTTCAGTTGACTGAAATCTTCAATGAATCTACCGAAGCGACGGACCAATACTCGGTAAATATTTATTATTTAGTAATTAATGCTACGTTTTTCGTGTGAAATGACTATTAGAACTATTGAACGTAGCGATCACGCAACTCATGACTTGCATGTTATTGATTGTATTGTCGAGGTAACTACTTGTTAGACTTATCAGGATGTTTTCTATATGAGCAAATTCTACATTGCGAATGAATACATCTACTCGAAAGAATATTTTATTCCAATCGATAAGAACTGACGTGTATTCTTCAATGAGTGACTGAACTAAAGCTTTGTATACATTGACCATTTCCAATCAGATACAAGTAGATTGTTTTATTTCCAGGGAATCAGTTAACAATGGATTTTATCGCAACTTCGCATCAATGCTTGAAAACATTAAAAATTTTCATTTCATTCAATGTGTATGATGATTTGAGAATTAGTGAGATTTAGTCAACTCACATTGTTGAAGTCCTGAACAAGGATTTGTGATTCTCTATTGAGAACCTGCATAGATTGTTTCAATAAAGCTGTTAATTTTCAGTTTATTGATTCAAATTTGAATAGTGATTAGATGTGACAGCCACAATACAAATTTCATTACACAAATGAGTGGTCAATCAGTTGTTGAATGGTGTGTATTTATCACACTGATTGTTCAATCTTCACTGCATGTTCAAATGATTGTACAAATGCGAACTGTGTATAACTAAATGTAGAATCCCCTTCTGTCATCACTACTGACAATGGTGTATAATGAATAATTTGATGATATTAAATGAATGCAACTGTTTTGTTTATTTCCAAGATCTCCAAGGTTAACGATTTGAGTAAACCAACACTCACCATTCCAAATGAAAGCAATTTGATGAACACCAAAGTTCAGTTGACTGAAATCTTCAATGAATCTACCGAAGCGACGGACCAATACTCGGTAAATATTTATTATTTAGTAATTAATGCTACGTTTTTCGTGTGAAATGACTATTAGAACTATTGAACGTAGCGATCACGCAACTCATGACTTGCATGTTATTGATTGTATTGTCGAGGTAACTACTTGTTAGACTTATCAGGATGTTTTCTATATGAGCAAATTCTACATTGCGAATGAATACATCTACTCGAAAGAATATTTTATTCCAATCGATAAGAACTGACGTGTATTCTTCAATGAGTGACTGAACTAAAGCTTTGTATACATTGACCATTTCCAATCAGATACAAGTAGATTGTTTTATTTCCAGGGAATCAGTTAACAATGGATTTTATCGCAACTTCGCATCAATGCTTGAAAACATTAAAAATTTTCATTTCATTCAATGTGTATGATGATTTGAGAATTAGTGAGATTTAGTCAACTCACATTGTTGAAGTCCTGAACAAGGATTTGTGATTCTCTATTGAGAACCTGCATAGATTGTTTCAATAAAGCTGTTAATTTTCAGTTTATTGATTCAAATTTGAATGGTGATTAGATGTGACAGCCACAATACAAATTTCATTACACAAATGAGTGGTCAATCAGTTGTTGAATGGTGTGTATTTATCACACTGATTGTTCAATCTTCACTGCATGTTCAAATGATTGTACAAATGCGAACTGTGTATAACTAAATGTAGAATCCCCTTCTGTCATCACTACTGACAATGGTGTATAATGAATAATTTGATGATATTAAATGAATGCAACTGTTTTGTTTATTTCCAAGATCTCCAAGGTTAACGATTTGAGTAAACCAACACTCACCATTCCAAATGAAAGCAATTTGATGAACACCAAAGTTCAGTTGACTGAAATCTTCAATGAATCTACCGAAGCGACGGACCAATACTCGGTAAATATTTATTATTTAGTAATTAATGCTACGTTTTTCGTGTGAAATGACTATTAGAACTATTGAACGTAGCGATCACGCAACTCATGACTTGCATGTTATTGATTGTATTGTCGAGGTAACTACTTGTTAGACTTATCAGGATGTTTTCTATATGAGCAAATTCTACATTGCGAATGAATACATCTACTCGAAAGAATATTTTATTCCAATCGATAAGAACTGACGTGTATTCTTCAATGAGTGACTGAACTAAAGCTTTGTATACATTGACCATTTCCAATCAGATACAAGTAGATTGTTTTATTTCCAGGGAATCAGTTAACAATGGATTTTATCGCAACTTCGCATCAATGCTTGAAAACATTAAAAATTTTCATTTCATTCAATGTGTATGATGATTTGAGAATTAGTGAGATTTAGTCAACTCACATTGTTGAAGTCCTGAACAAGGATTTGTGATTCTCTATTGAGAACCTGCGTAGATTGTTTCAATAAAGCTGTTAATTTTCAGTTTATTGATTCAAATTTGAATAGTGATTAGATGTGACAGCCACAATACAAATTTCATTACACAAATGAGTGGTCAATCAGTTGTTGAATGGTGTGTATTTATCACACTGATTGTTCAATCTTCACTGCATGTTCAAATGATTGTACAAATGCGAACTGTGTATAACTAAATGTAGAATCCCCTTCTGTCATCACTACTGACAATGGTGTATAATGAATAATTTGATGATATTAAATGAATGCAACTGTTTTGTTTATTTCCAAGATCTCCAAGGTTAACGATTTGAGTAAACCAACACTCACCATTCCAAATGAAAGCAATTTGATGAACACCAAAGTTCAGTTGACTGAAATCTTCAATGAATCTACCGAAGCGACGGACCAATACTCGGTAAATATTTATTATTTAGTAATTAATGCTACGTTTTTCGTGTGAAATGACTATTAGAACTATTGAACGTAGCGATCACGCAACTCATGACTTGCATGTTATTGATTGTATTGTCGAGGTAACTACTTGTTAGACTTATCAGGATGTTTTCTATATGAGCAAATTCTACATTGCGAATGAATACATCTACTCGAAAGAATATTTTATTCCAATCGATAAGAACTGACGTGTATTCTTCAATGAGTGACTGAACTAAAGCTTTGTATACATTGACCATTTCCAATCAGATACAAGTAGATTGTTTTATTTCCAGGGAATCAGTTAACAATGGATTTTATCGCAACTTCGCATCAATGCTTGAAAACATTAAAAATTTTCATTTCATTCAATGTGTATGATGATTTGAGAATTAGTGAGATTTAGTCAACTCACATTGTTGAAGTCCTGAACAAGTATTTGTGATTCTCTATTGAGAACCTGCATAGATTGTTTCAATAAAGCTGTTAATTTTCAGTTTATTGATTCAAATTTGAATGGTGATTAGATGTGACAGCCACAATACAAATTTCATTACACAAATGAGTGGTCAATCAGTTGTTGAATGGTGTGTATTTATCACACTGATTGTTCAATCTTCACTGCATGTTCAAATGATTGTACAAATGCGAACTGTGTATAACTAAATGTAGAATCCCCTTCTGTCATCACTACTGACAATGGTGTATAATGAATAATTTGATGATATTAAATGAATGCAACTGTTTTGTTTATTTCCAAGATCTCCAAGGTTAACGATATGAGTAAACCAACACTCACCATTCCAAATGAAAGCAATTTGATGAACACCAAAGTTCAGTTGACTGAAATCCTCAATGAATCTACCGAAGCGACGGACCAATACTCGGTAAATATTTATTATTTAGTAATTGATGCTACGTTTTTCGTGTGAAATGACTATTAGAACTATTGAACGTAGCGATCACGCAACTCATGACTTGCATGTTATTGATTGTATTGTCGAGGTAACTACTTGTTAGACTTATCAGGATGTTTTCTATATGAGCAAATTCTACATTGCGAATGAATACATCTACTCGAAAGAATATTTTATTCCAATCGATAAGAACTGACGTGTATTCTTCAATGAGTGACTGAACTAAAGCTTTGTATACATTGACCATTTCCAATCAGATACAAGTAGATTGTTTTATTTCCAGGGAATCAGTTAACAATGGATTTTATCGCAACTTCGCATCAATGCTTGAAAACATTAAAAATTTTCATTTCATTCAATGTGTATGATGATTTGAGAATTAGTGAGATTTAGTCAACTCACATTGTTGAAGTCCTGAACAAGGATTTGTGATTCTCTATTGAGAACCTGCATAGATTGTTTCAATAAAGCTGTTAATTTTCAGTTTATTGATTCAAATTTGAATGGTGATTAGATGTGACAGCCACAATACAAATTTCATTACACAAATGAGTGGTCAATCAGTTGTTGAATGGTGTGTATTTATCACACTGATTGTTCAATCTTCACTGCATGTTCAAATGATTGTACAAATGCGAACTGTGTATAACTAATTGTAGAATTCTCTTCTGTCATCACTACTGACAATGGTGTATAATGAATAATTTGATGATATTAAATGAATGCAACTGTTTTGTTTATTTCCAAGATCTCCAAGGTTAACGATATGAGTAAACCAACACTCACCATTCCAAATGAAAGCAATTTGATGAACACCAAAGTTCAGTTGACTGAAATCCTCTATGAATCTACCGAAGCGACGGACCAATACTCGGTAAATATTTATTATTTAGTAATTGATGCTACGTTTTTCGTGTGAAATGACTATTAGAACTATTGAACGTAGCGATCACGCAACTCATGACTTGCATGTTATTGATTGTATTGTCGAGGTAACTACTTGTTAGACTTATCAGGATGTTTTCTATATGAGCAAATTCTACATTGCGAATGAATACATCTACTCGAAAGAATATTTTATTCCAATCGATAAGAACTAACGTGAAATCCACCCTGAGTGACTAAACTAAAGCTTTGTATACATTGACCATTTCTAATCAGATACAAGTAGATTGTTTTATTTCCAGGGAATCAGTTAACAATGGATTTTATCGCAACTTCGCATCAATGCTTGAAAACATTAAAAATTTTCATTTCATTCAATGTGTATGATGATTTGAGAATTAGTGAGATTTAGTCAACTCACATTGTTGAAGTCCTGAACAAGTATTTGTGATTCTCTATTGAGAACCTGCATAGATTGTTTCAATAAAGCTGTTAATTTTCAGTTTATTGGTTTATATTTGAATGGTGATTAGATGTGACAGCCACAATACAAATTTCATTACACAAATGAGTGGTCAATCAGTTGTTGAATGGTGTGTATTTATCACACTGATTGTTCAATCTTCACTGCATGTTCAAATGATTGTACAAATGCGAACTGTGTATAACTAATTGTAGAATCCTCTTCTGTCATCACTATTGACAATGGTGTATAATGAATAATTTGATGATATTAAATGAATGCAACTGTTTTGTTTATTTCCAAGATCTCCAAGGTTAACGATTTGAGTAAACCAACACTCACCATTCCAAATGAAAGCAATTTGATGAACACCAAAGTTCAGTTGACTGAAATCCTCAATGAATCTACCGAAGCGACGGACCAATACTCGGTAAATATTTATTATTTAGTAATTAATGCTACGTTTTTCGTGTGAAATGACTATTAGAACTATTGAACGTAGCGATCACGCAACTCATGACTTGCATGTTATTGATTGTATTGTCGAGGTAACTACTTGTTAGACTTATCAGGTTGTTTTCAATATGAGCAAATTCTACATTGCGAATGAATACATCTACTCGAAAGAATATTTTATTCCAATCGATAAGAACTAACGTGAAATCCACCCTGAGTGACTAAACTAAAGCTTTGTATACATTGACCATTTCTAATCAGATACAAGTAGATTGTTTTATTTCCAGGGAATCAGTTAACAATGGATTTTATCGCAACTTCGCATCAATGCTTGAAAACATTAAAAATTTTTATTTCATTCAATGTGTATGATGATTTGAGAATTAGTGAGATTTAGTCAACTCACATTGTTGAAGTCCTGAACAAGTATTTGTGATTCTCTATTGAGAACCTGCATAGATTGTTTCAATAAAGCT
Organism: Schistosoma margrebowiei; assembly: GCA_944470205.2. Taxonomy (NCBI): domain Eukaryota; kingdom Metazoa; phylum Platyhelminthes; class Trematoda; order Strigeidida; family Schistosomatidae; genus Schistosoma; species Schistosoma margrebowiei. The sequence continues at coordinate 707,447 of OX104027.1, read as the reverse complement.
GTTAATTTTCAGTTTATTGATTCAAATTTGAATAGTGATTAGATGTGACAGCCACAATACAAATTTCATTACACAAATGAGTGGTCAATCAGTTGTTGAATGGTGTGTATTTATCACACTGATTGTTCAATCTTCACTGCATGTTCAAATGATTGTACAAATGCGAACTGTGTATAACTAATTGTAGAATCCTCTTCTGTCATCACTATTGACAATGGTGTATAATGAATAACTTGATGATATTAAATGAATGCAACTGTTTTGTTTATTTCCAAGATCTCCAAGGTTAACGATTTGAGTAAACCAACACTCACCATTCCAAATGAAAGCAATTTGATGAACACCGAAGTTCAGTTGACTGAAATCCTCTATGAATCTACCGAAGCGACGGACCAATACTCGGTAAATATTTATTATTTAGTAATTAATGCTACGTTTTTCGTGTGAAATGACTATTAGAACTATTGAACGTAGCGATCACGCAACTCATGACTTGCATGTTATTGATTGTATTGTCGAGGTAACTACTTGTTAGACTTATCAGGATGTTTTCTATATGAGCAAATTCTACATTGCGAATGAATACATCTACTCGAAAGAATATTTTATTCCAATCGATAAGAACTGACGTGAAATCCACCCTGAGTGACTAAACTAAAGCTTTCAATACATTGACCATTTCTAATCAGATACTCGGTAATTATTTATTATTTGTTAATTAATTCTGATTTTTTCGTTGTTTTTAGAATTTTACAGTTGAAATAAATCAAGTGGATAGTCAGAGCAATTCACGCTTCTATTTATATATCATGATTCCACTATTCGTATCACTATTTATTGTATGTATTTGTGTTATTATTTGGAAATATCTATATATAAAACGTAGAATCAATGAATGTTTCAAATTGGTTTCTCATTAGTCACTTCAAATATTCTGACGCGATTGTTTCTGTTTCTTGTTTCATTAGAAAAATTGACATTCAATTATTCGTTTTTATTATTTGATTATTTTCTTTATGGAATTGTTATGCTTGATTATCTAATAACTGATGTAATTTAATTGGTAAAATAATAAATTAAGTTTTTATTTGCGTCATTGCTTTCATTCATTTGAAAGAACTGTCTTGTAATCTGTAAATTAATAGTTTTGTGTACACGTGATTTTGTTATAACTGCAATAAGTAGTGAATCCATTGTGAATATTCATTCTGATAAAGCCTCATCACTGTAAAATATGATCTACAATTAACGATGGTCGTTGTCATAATGTGGGTCGTCGAAGTATTTTATCAATACAAAATTAGGTACTTCTATTCTTGGCCACTTGATTATTCATTACTCAATATATTCTGAGTAACAAGCTATTTTAACTCAGTATCATCAAGAATAATTATATTTTCTTCCGCTATTTTATTACAGACACGGTCAGCATATGGTCAATTGTTTCACTCAAATCTGAGTATTGAGAAAGATTTAAACTAGAGCTGTCTTTTTCAGGTTCATACAAGAATCCAAAGCTCTGATTTAGGAGTTGATATATGCATCTAAAAAATGATATAGAGGGATAAGAAGTCAGCGTTGCACATTGAATTCATGTTTTACGTGACACACGTTCTCCACATTTCATTCTTTAGTTGTTTTCAGTTAAATTCAATATTCAGATGTGTGATGTGAAACTAATTTTAAGGTCGCTTGTCTACAAATCCTGAAGATAAAATGTTAACAGATTTGACAACGATTGCAAGTGTTTGTGATCTGTTGAATCAAAAATACTTACTGCTGGGTTCGCATCGTTTTTCAACCGCATTTCAGGAAAGGTCAAAAATATCAGTAAGTGAACTAGGAAGTGTTAGAGCTTTTGCATCCTTCATAGAATGTTGTTGGTCTGTCTTACATAATCCGATTATGAAAGTGTGTCAGAAATCTGAGTGGATGATCATATTGTGTATTTGGTTTCGAAATACAAGGTCAACATTTGACGGTCGTCATTTTGAAATTGACAAACAGCGACTGGCTTCACTTATAAATTAGTCTCTTTTGAGAAAGCTCTCCAAGGCTTACACTCCTTAGACGCTCCTCACTATCGGTAACATTTTATTTCCAATTTTCTTCATCGTGAAAGTTATATTTTTAATTTCAACATTAAACTCCTTTTTATGGAGTGCGGAACAACAGTCTTGTTTTATAGATTCACTGAAAATTCGATAAAGTGATGGTGTACATTCAACTTACTCCCCTTCTGTAGATTTTGTACCTATTACCTTGAGTGTTGTTATGGTTCTTAGTGATTGAACGATACTTTAGATGTATACAGAAGTGCATCACCGAACGTTGAAATTCTAATCTGAAACGCGAATTTCCGACCTATTTCATCAAGTTTTATTGATTATCCACAGGTGTTGATAGCATTTCGGCCTTAATGATGATGCCGTTTTCATACTTTGTTATATTATTTTGTTTTTGGCAATCCCTATAGAGGACATTTAGTGTTGGAACAGTTTCATATTCGACAAGATTTGACAACATTTCGGCGGCCAGAGATATTATTAGCCAAAAAACCATCATTCAAAATAGACTCGATAGTCCATGTCATCTGTAGTCACTATTTGTGATTATCACACGCAAGCAATTACAGCGAGATCACATAAAATAGTAGAGAATCAAATGTCATCGGCATATATGTTTCAGGTATCTCTAGGTATGAAATGATGTATAATTCTTACCAAACATTAGTGTACTATAACTGTCAAATAACCTGTCAAGAACAGTTAGTCTGTGGTGAAGTTAATCATTTCTTATATAAACAAACATCAAAATTGTAATAATGTTATTTTGACTGTCAATTAGCTGCTTGAATATCAGTGAATGTCACTAAGAAATGTAAATATAAGGAATAAGCAAAAGGAAAATGAATAACAATCAAAGGAAATTATTCGTGCAGTTTCGTTAAATCAGGTGTATACAACTAGTTTGAATTTATTGAGTCTCATCAGGTGTTGACAAATTCTAGTCCTTGCATGATAGTTCTTTGAAACATTTACAGGAATCAGAATTCGATGTTCAGGGAACCAAACGTAGACCGAAAATTATTTGGTTCAGAAAACAGTGTTCAAATGATTATAAGTTCTTTATGAAACGAAAATGAACTCTCTTACATTAGGTTTGACTACTCTTATCATCAAGAAGAGTTCCTTTGATAGGAATGCTTTTAATTTAAAAACATTTGCTATTAGAGATTGTCTCTGTCATATATATGAAATAATACAATTCCTGGGAATGCGTGTATAATATGTTCGCAATATGATGAACTAATTTTGTCCTGTGTAATTCATTTCATGTGAAAACATTTTCTGTTGCCAGGATATGACTTATAGTTAAATATTAAAGAAAAATATAGTTTTATAGTATTTAACCAGATCGTTTGAATTAGTTACATATGATGAATAAATTCTTCTGTACATACGTGTCAAGGAGTTCAACAAGAATTGGTCGGTTCAACAATTTATCAGGTCATATATAACCACAGACAATAGGTGACCTGTCAAAATCAACTGCATAGATTATACTTGACTGTAACATAACTCTTTTATTATAATTCAGATGTAACATGATTAAATGGAAAGACTAGACTAAACACAAGAACTCAGTCCATCACACGATCAAACCTTCAATTATTCTATAAGTAATATACTAGACGTAATAACATTCCTCCCCAGTTTGTCAATCATTTACAATAAAGGCTCTCAGGTTATACAACATTTACTGCATAAATACAACGAGTGAACATTTATCCTAGCTATGGATCAAATCAATGTGAACATTTCAATCCAACGTACTGCGTATTTTTCACGGAAATCAATGGTTGTTATTGCGTCATCTGACATCTTATCCAAACCACAATCTAGTCGCCTTTAAATTACATAAATTTGATAAAGATGTTTTTAGCTGTTTCACAATTGATTATTTCTCGTTCAATCATATAAAGTGTGAATGCACACTAGCTGCGAAATTGAAATTATACACTAGTAATCACAGCCAGATGAAACAAATCGCTTCTGATACATTTCAACAAATCATAATACGCTTCATTCGTTCCAGACACAAAATGGAAACTTCACGCAAGCATTCTCCATTTTTATGACAACAAATTATCATCATCCAGAGAATCGTCAACATTGATGTCAACAAAATGATAGTATTGATTTTAACAATAATCACCATCAACTTCGTCATTATTTTCATCACTTCAAACATTGTGATCTTCGTGATCAATAATCTGAAACATTTTAATCAACATCTGAATCACTACAGTTATAATCATCAATATCATTTCATTTAATATAATCATCATCAACATCTCAATAAGGACTAAGAAGCCAAACGGAAAACGCGACGGCGTTTAAAGCGAACGGTACAATGTTTGGGTCTAGAAATTGATGTACACTCCGAGATGCTGGTCCCTGCAGATGATGATTCTCAATAGAAATAATCGTTCCTCCTTCACTTCACTGCCAACCAGTATCCATCTTTGTGACTTAAGAGTATTCCGAGCAATCCACACAGGATGCCCATAAAACAAAATGATTTTGATTAATTTCAGCCCACAATAACTATGGGAAGATACAAATAAAATAACACCATATGAATGTAAACCTAACCCTATTGCTCAAACAGGTAGCTATCAAATCCCAGCAGCCAAGTGAGGAATGCGTTTGCGTTTGAAGCAAATGGTACTGAGTTTGAGTACCGAAGTGAACATCAAATCCGGATGCCAATCAACATCGATGAGTAGACAAACCTAGAGCAGTTTAATACGATATAACTGGCGATGACATTTTAATCCCTGAGAAATTCTCAATACATGTGAATGATGAATATGGTTTTCAATGAACTGTCTTCAGTTTTTACAATAATATTGTCCAAATAAATCACTATGAACATTGAAACACAAGAATTGTATTCTGAACTTTATTCAACATTCATCCTCTAATTACTAATTTGCACCTAATTCGCACTATTATTTCACATATTGCATAACTTTGACTTGTTATTACATTACCATCTCTCACTTTATCGAACCCTTGTGGTTTTCTGATCATTACCATGATGATTTCATTTCATGTATAAAATTATAACAAGTTACACCTGTTCATTTCTCAACGATGCACTTCACCTCAAGTTTGGCCATTATATGGACGATTAACATAAACTTGTATAACAAGATCATATAATTCTCGGTGAACCGTGCATTTGTACCTGAACATGTCAATCATATCTTCTATGAACAATATTTTTTTGACCTAGACACAACATTTTATTCTTTCGTCCTCTCAAAATTGTTCACACTGAGGACTGTCAATTGACGATTCGGTAAAGAATATATATGTCTGAATATTGCACAGAATCATCACATCTACTATTCGAGTTCTCATCTAATACGCGTTTCCACATAATAAATATTTTTCTAAAATCAATGATAATAATGATGATAGTCATAAAGTACGCGACCTGAGAGTGTGAGTTTGTAGAAAAAACATCTGTCTGTTGACCTGAGTAACTGTTTGTAGGAATGTTAATGATTTATACTTTCTTCTTGCCGATCATCAGATTCCATCTAAATAATTAAATAATATTGTTTTCTCTTTTCTTTAATGAGCCTGATATAAAAGTGAAATTGAATAAGGAATGTTGCTCACTAATGATGCACTCACGTGAACGGAATAAAGATGGATGAAGTTTTCATTTTACAAATGACTACTACTTTTCTATGGAGCAACTGAAGTGAAAGTCAATAGTTTTCATGTGGATTCATAGATGGTCTTACTTCAGCTATGCGTAAACTCTGTATACATCTTATTGCAAATGAGTTTACTTAAGGTCTTCTTATAGTATTATCAAATAATGACGTTCCAATTTCATCAATCAATGTTAGCATCAAAGATCATTCCGGTGATTTTATGAATGATCATCCTGATGCTTTGAGAATCGACTAGTGAATGCGTCTCACTTTTATTGACTATGTAACTGTGATCAATATTCCGGCTAATTACGTTCGACTATATGCCAAATTTGTATTTGTGTTGAATAAAGATTGTAATAGGATATCGTGGTAATGTGAAGGCGACCAGATTTTACAAGAGATTGAATACATTTTGAAGTGCTATTTGATATTAAATTTCACGTTATGGATTTCATGGTTGTGTAGTGAAGTACTTTTACCAAGAGAACGCGATTGATTTAATGGAAGCAATAAATTTTATTGCCAATTGTACCAGTGATTGTTTTATTGTGCTTGTTTGTTTAACTCTGCTGAAGACAGCTAAATTACTGCCCCATTATCTTTCGATTGTGAACATGCACGGGTTCGGTTACGCTCGGTAACCACGCTTGTGCTCTTTTGGCACGATCTCGGTATCCTTTCGATGCCACGAGATCGCCAACAAATACATCTCGAGTACATCCATCAACTGCTTTCTGATATTTCGTTTACGGAGGATTTGATCAGTTAACGTGCACTTAGTCTTCTAGTAGTGATGTTCATAGTCAAACGCGACTTGACACCACGCTACTGTTTTATGCTAATTGATTGATTGGAAAACTCTCAATCACGTGTTCCAGCAACACTGTTTACGAATAATCAGCCATTCAGATCAGAATTTACACTTGAATGTCTGTTGATTGATTTGTTGACGGATCAGTCTGTCTGTTGATGGACATTGAGTTGAATTATTCACTCAGAAACAGTAGTCTGAAATAAAGTGCCTGGCGAAAGGTCTGAACTGTGTGTTCCAATTGCTTGTTTTTTTAATGTGAAGTATTAGATATCATTGAATTGTATGTAGTGGTCCACAAATCCGCTTCTTCTTCCAAAGCTGGTTGATCACATTATAGAAGCCGGCACTTATCCTTACTGTTGAAAAACGGCATGAATCATATCACGTGACAATTCTAGAGATAAGACTGACATAAAAAATTGCTGGCCAATGAACATTACTCGGGTAATCTCTGAGATTTTAGAGAAATTGTTAGTGGAGGACTATCGTACCACTTGCTCGCTGGAGAATTTGTCAGTGATCCTCAACATGGATTTTTTGAAAACCGTCTTGCATGACATTTCATTTTGACTTCTTTAATTTAGTCTATTCACTACGTAGTCAAGGATATCTAGTCTTTATGCTATATCTGGACATTTCTAAAGCCTTTGACATGGTTAGCTACCAACTTATTATAGAGAAGTTTGCATCTTATGGGGCTAAAAATCCTGTGCTAGCATGGTATGATACCTTTCTCAGCAATCGACATCTAATAGGTAAAATTACGTCTTCTCCATGGAACGCTCCCGCTATCATAAGCCTTTTCTCTTTTTAGTTTTACGAATTATATTTGCGAATGTTTTGTGTTCTCATGTCATTTCTGTCTGCAGATGATCTTAAAATAAAGTATTCATTTTTCCTTCACAAGCTGAACATTATGCAACATTGCACCAGCATGAAACTCTACAAGGTAGCGAAGTGGTTTTAAAAATGGCAGCCTAAGCTTAATACTACTGATTGTGGATGGGCATGCTTCGCCAAAACACCGCTCGACTTATTACTTACCATAATTGATGAGTTCTTATGTGCGTTACATGCGTAGTAATCTTAGTACTTGACTACTCCTACGATTTGTCATTTACGAAACAGGTATTGAGCTAGACCCTCCTAGTATCAACGTCTTAAAGATTGCATAACTAAAAACCTCATAACGTCTAAAACCCGTTGTCTGGTATTGGAATACTATAACAAGACCACTAAGATCATTTTTGTCGCACTTGCGAAATGCTTAGTTTTTCTACTTCACTCCCTGTGTAAGGGGTAGCATCCCTATATAACATGACGAGTGAGAGCTGGTGGTAATCGTTGAATACAAATCATAATATGCGTGTTCATATTACAAATCATTAAACAGTACTCATTCAGTAAGTTAACACAAAGTACGCACCATTGAAACATATAAATTCGTTCACAAGTTATGTAGGAAAATGTGAGCGGAAAAATTCCTTTAGTATGTCCGTGCATTATGAATGGAACAATAAGTATGGAATTCCAATCGCTCTCTAATGAAAATAGATTGTATCGAATGAGCGGACAGGCATATGAATTTGTAAAAAGCACAACAATACCACTGACATGTTTTTTAATATTTTTGAAGCGGTATATTGACCGTAGCTGCTACCTTAAATTGATAGCCAGGCTTGCCTATCGTTATGACTTAATCGAGGTATATTGGCTGTAACATATATTTCTGTAGTTTCTACCATGCCAGACAGATCGGTTGGAGAACGGTATTACTAAAAGCAGCGACTCGGGGTTTGAGAGTGTAGTTGTACTGCTGACTATAGAGGGGTGTAACAGCGTTAAATGTTTCCACCGGGCAACCAGCATCTGGAGCGGTGCTGCCTTCTCTCAAGAAAAGAAAGGGTTCGAAATGATCGACCCTGAAAGTTGTGGACAACATGCTTAGATTGAGATCATGCTCTGGTGCAAGCGCGTATTTGTCTGCATCTTACTGGACCTCGGAAAGACGCTGCAAGTAAACCTCTTAAGGCCCTACTTAATGTTGGTGAAGCACATTTGAGGAACGACTAGCGAAACAGTTAGGCAGCCATGTAAGTGATGCTCACACCAAGGCAGCATGGAGTGGTATTCGAGAAGCTATGAAAACAGCAGTGATATCTGCTAGTACCATAAACTATGAGGTGAGGGAGAGACACTGGATCTCAGCAGCATATACCTCACTGACAGATTCTCTAAAACTCACTCCATCGGGCTTCCAACATAACAAAAAGCTGAATCAGTTTAAACGCATCCTGACAAGAAGCCTACTGAATGATCGCGAACAGTGGTGGGTAGCGAAAACAAGAGAGATAAAAAAGGCAGCAGCAATAAGTAACAGGAGACAATTGTTCAGACTTGTTACTAAAACCGGTATTAGAAACCCGACTGTTAGCAAAACTATTTCGAAAAAAAATGTAAATATTATGCATTCTGAATCCATGAGATTGAGTCAGTTCATCTGGACTTCGGTTTCCCACGATCTTCAGTAGACCTAAATGGCAAGTTAATGTAAGTCCTCCAAATCTTTACGAAATTGTAAAAGCTATGATTAATCTGTAGCGTGTGAGTGCCATGGGTACTGACAGGTCTACCTCTGACATTCTTAAGGATGTTGATCAGGCATTACCAGCAAGATTAACTGAGGTCTTATGTAGAATCTGGAAACTGGAAGTAATTCCATATGACTGGTCGCAGTCACTGATTGTGCCAGTCTATAAGAAAGGACAAACGTCCTCCTGTGACAATCATAGAGAAATCAGTTTGACTAATAAAGTTTCTAAAATATTAGCTTTAATAATACTTCGACGCCTAACCAAAGCTCGTGAAGAACAGACTAATGAAAATCAAGTTGGTTTCCGACCTGAACGTGGTTGTATAGACCAGATATTCACACTAAGTCAGGTTTTAGAACATAGACACACATTTAGACGTCTCACAACCAACGTTTTTTTCGACCTTAAGGCGGCATTCGACTCCGTCGATCGTGAGGTTCTATGGCAGTGTTTGTCACTGAAACGAGTACCTTAGAATTACACTGAGCTTACACAGGCTCTCTACTCGGACACAACCGGCCGAGTGAGAGCTAATAGCGAACTTTCATCACAAATGATTATCTCAAGCGGTGTTCGGCAGGGCTTTACACCGAGCGCTCGGATTAGCCACTTGAATTCCGAAACACGTTCAGCCAATAAATGCGAATCCAATTCAAAGAACATAGTGCTCGAGCATTTCTGTCGCTTTTTAATAAAACAAATACATTAACGTGGAGTATCTTGAAGGTTGGCCGTTCTCACTATCGAATTCCGTACAGATCCAAGCGTGGTTTTGTCTGCTACATTATACGTAATCACGTTATTTTGAGAGATTTTACGTTTTAAAACAATTAAAAAGGTTGAATAAATCACATGATGAATGGCAAGGAAGTTTTCAAATCTGCTAATTTAGAAATACCAATTTCAATACCAAATGACAGGCAAATAAAATGAAGTTCATTTAATTATAGAAATCAGTACACATCACTCAACTGATCATATCGCTCTTAATCAATATTCAGTAATCACTTACACTTGGTCAGCATTAAGATGTATATATCCACAATATCAAGCAACAATGAATTTATCTATCATAGTCAAATAATTTGAGTCACGGAAGGGAGAATTAGATGATGAATATCTGTCAGTTAGTTATCCACGGTAAGGCAATATCACCAACTGCATGTCTTGTAAGTTTGGACTAATTTCATCAATTACTGACATCCCCTATTCACCTTCTGTGAGGTGACCCAGGGAAAATGATCAAGTATGCTTAAAACTCTCAATTTGATGTCAGATTTTTAGGTAAGACGGTAGTTAATTCGCTTTGCGCAAACTTGAGTGATATGAGTTTGTATCACGTGAGGAGTAATAGATTCTTAAGAAGTGGGGATACACATGATTGATCCGTATCAGTCATCATGAAAACTGGCTTCGCGGAATTTTATCTACAGACTATAAACACCGAACAGGATTTAAATCAATCAAGATAACTCCGCAGCAACGTCAACTAAATAGACAAAATTGAGATTATAAACACAAACATAGATGACAGGCTATTTAAGTATTCACCTTCCTTACGTAACAATTCATTTGAACTCTGTTGCAAAATCAAGATGAATGTCAAAACCGAATGGCATTTCGAAATGCATTTAATCTCCTGCAAAATGTGATCGCTTACACCTTACCACAATATCCAACTACAATCAATATTCAACACAAATACACAGTTGGCAAATAGTCCAGTGTAATTATCCGGAATATTGATCACAGTCTCATAGTCAATAAAAGTGTGATGCATTAACTAATGGAGTCTAAAAGCATCGGAATGATCGTTCATAGTCCCATTGAATGATGAAATTGAAACGACATAAATAGAAAATACTGTAAGAAGACTTTCAGTGAACTAATTTGAAATAAGGTGGTAAATGATTACAGAGTTTATGCATAGCTAAAGTAAGACAATCTATGAATCCACATCAAAGCTGTTGGCTTTCACTTCAGTTTCTCCATAGAAAAGTAGTAGTCTTTTATAAAATGAAAATTTCATTCATCTTTATTCCGTATACGTGGGTGTATCATTAGTGAGCGACATTCCTTATTCTATTTCAGTTTTATATCAGGCTCATTAAAGAAAAGAGAAAGCCATTATATTTGATTATTTAGATAGAATGTGATGATAAAGAAGAAGAAAGTTGAAACCATTAACACTTCTACAAACAACAACTCAGGTCAACAGACTGATGTTTTTTTCTCCAAAATCACACTTTCGGGTCGTGTAAACTATTATAATCATCATCATTATCATTGTTTTTAGAAAAATATTTGTTATGCGGAAACGCATATTAGATGCAAAGAACTCAAATAGTAGATGTGATCATTCTAAGTAATATTCAGCCATATATACTCATTACTGAATCGTCAATTGATAGTCCTCAGTGTGAACATTTTTGAGTAGACGAAAGGAGGAAATGTTGTGTTAATATCGAAAATAATACAAATCATAGAGTATAATGTGCTCATGTTTGAAGATTTTATCTTCTTAATCACTTCAACCTTACCTTCTTGCTGTCGAATGCATTATGGCCTCGAGTAAATTAGAAAAGTAGGCAGCCGGAAAGTGACATCAGAACACGATAACATGTTGGTCAAGATCATATCCCTCTTACAACTGCCAACAACTCTCTTATCTCCATAATTAATTCCCCCCCCCATTCCTTTAGCACCTCGTGCCTCTGATGAAAACGATTCGAGACGCGGAATGTTATTTCTGGTTTCCTGAAACCACGCTCTAAACTACATGTAGGAGCTTTTAACGGTCGAACACTGTGCCAAATAAGACAACAAGGTCCTTTACCAAGTACTTAAGAATCTCGCGTCATCCATGTGTGATGCGTCTACAAAACGCGCACATAGGATCTTAGTGATATTGTTTATCCTGTCAAAATAATGGACCATTTTTATTCACGCTTCGTGTATCTGGAAGCCCAAATGCTGCTTCTCTTGACCTCAACAGTGTAGGTATAGCATTGAGTCATGGAGCACAACTAGCTCACTTGGACTGGATCCCAGTAGACAGTGGTTTGTGCGCTGTCCGACTAAACGGAACAGTTAGGACTCGGATAGGTCGAAACACTCGTGTTTGCCTCTTCGTCGTCTCTGCCTATTCTCCTACTGACTGAAGCTCAGATGATGTGAAAGATGAATTTAACAGAAAGCTTTCCGACCTTCATCGAAAAGCTGGGCGCTCTGCTGTAGTAACAGTGGTTGTCGATTTTAATGTTCAAGTAGGCGAACTAAGCGAAAGGGAAAGCCACCTGGATGGACCTTTCACTGTCGTGGCTCTAAGAACAGATACTGGCGACCGTCTGTTGTAGCCGTGCTCAGATAACCGCCTGTTTCTTGCAAATACAGACTTTAAGCATGAGTAAAATCATTTTCTTGAGATGGCGACATACGAATTCGTCCCAACGTTAGACCTAAATGGATCACATCGCTATCAGCCACCGGTGGAGGGTCTCTATAGAAGACTGCCGCCAATTGTGCACCACACGCTTAGATTGAGATCATGCTCTGGTGCGATCGTGTATTTGTCTGCGTCTTACTGGGCGTCGGAAAGACGCTGTAAGAAAATCTCCAATGGTCTAATTTTACTATACTCTAGTTATGAGTAACCCATGTTACGCTGTATTAAGATGTTGGATGCTCATGCACAAACATATAAATAATTGTTTCAAAAGATTCATCGCACAACATTTTGACTGTTTTCAGCACTCTTCACAATACAGCAAAGTCTTTCTTTCAACAGCATAATGTAGAATATGAAAAAGTATAAGAGGAATTTCGCGTAACTCCGAAAGCATGTAGCCTTGTTATGTAGAAGTGGATGTTGCGTACACAGTGTTTGTTTTGTATATGTGATGTATGTACTCTATCATGTGTGCTACAACGTTTATTGATTATTGTCATTTGAAAGTGTCACGGAAGAGACAATGTACCCCTGAAAATAAATTTGATGTGGATGAATTCACGAAAATACACTTCAACTTTTAATCGAATTACAGATTGTGGTACGCGTGGATACACCATTTTGATGAAAGTTGACATCTTGCCAAATTAAAACAACACAGTGCTACGGTAAGAAGAGATAAAATGTTTTAATTATTACCCAGAAGAAAATATTGCTGACTAGTTTTGCTGAATTTTTTAACTCGTTACAAAAGTGTTGACTTGTATACTTCACCAGTCTTTGATTTTCAGTGCAAATTAAATATACCCTCATTATTATCCTTTCATAGTGATTTACTCGTATATTTTAAACGTTGATCGCAATGAATAAAAATGCAAGTGATATGTGTAAATAATCCGCTAGAATTTCTTAATGAATATCAGTCTTCTTTTTATGAACTACCAAGTTTATTAGTTACAATAAAATACTATAATCACTGTTGTAACTTGTGCCTGATTCAACAAGTTGTTCTCAATTTTTGACAGTCCAATTCTGATTAAATGCATTGTGTTTCCCTTAATACAACCGTTGACGACTACTATCTACTTTACCGGACACATTCACTTTAGTTTCTACATGATCAATACGAAAAACTATTATTTCTGTTGATCTGAACCACTGTTAATAGTCAGTGGTACGATATATATGGTGGTCGGATAGAATGGATGAAGCTTTGTGCAAAAGATACAAAATCATATTCCACGAAGGTTTAATCGTCTGACAAAATATTTTTTTATTGAAATCCAAGTGAAGAAGCTTAAATTTCGACATCCATTTAAAACAGTATGTACTACTTTGATTTAAAAAAACCAAATCAGAACAACGCATCGTTTACAGTATATTGACAGCCTATTACAATTAACAAACTGATTGTTGATAATCAGACAGATTCTAAAACACATACATAGTCCCTTTATCAACAATATTTATCCAGAATTCGTCCTAATCAGCCTCATCCAATTGTGAATGGTTATTTTGTTAAAACCAATTTTTCCGTAGTGAGTTGATTTTATTTTGTAGTACAGTTACTTATCCATGTTTGCATCATTTTACAGTGTTCACCAGAAATTCTCGCTTAAATTTTACCATGACGATATCGATATGATCAAGAATTTTGTGATAAGTAAGTGAATAACTTTATTGGGCTGAATTTGATTCCGAGTTTTCTTTGCAAATTTCATTTCGTGAATCAAAGTTGATTCAATTTCTTCGGAAAATAAGTTTTATGCGCCTTATGACATTCAACACTTCTTTGAATATCTTTTCTTGTTCAAACCATCAATAATGTGATACTTTACATCAAAGCAAATACAGCTCATCAAATTCATTTAGGATTTTTGATTATTTCAAAAGCCTTTCCGTCATTAAATGTAAAATTGTCAATTATGTTTTTATGAACAGAATCAGTTTGATTCAAAGATATCTTCAGCCATAGCACTGGGAGACATTATATATCGTATAGATGTCGAAACATCTAAATCAGAGCTTTTGAATAAAGGTGAGTTCCTTCATCATTCAGTTTAAGTTTGTTTTGTTTCCTTTTCTCACATTCATTTTGCCTAACCGATACAGTATTTCACTTGATTATTACACGAGAGCTCACCAGCACATGATGACTGTTTTGATTGTGTGTGTTGCACAACACTGTCAAGTGAATATGTTAAATAAAACAGACATTCGCTTGATAAAATATACACATTGATTGAAAAGAAGTGATAAACCAAATGATGTTATTGTCAAAGTGAAGATAACCTACTCTACAGCCCATCAACACTACAAATAAGATGTCTCAGCGTCAAATTAATTCTTGGTAGACCAAATGAATCAAACTGATCACATGTGAAACAACAAGCGATGTTGTGAGAGAAGTCAGTTCGAATTGATGAAGCCAATGAACTGTTAAAATTTATTTGAACTACTCTATTACTTTTCTAGCATTTACCAGGTTCATGAAAGTTTTAATGTCTCTTAGCTGTTGTTGGTTGACTATTGAATACTCACCTCCATCATTGTAATAATATTTGTGTGGTTACGAACTTCGAAACTAAGCAGTTCCTGTAAATGCTGATCAATGAACAACTGTTACGTCTATGTTTTGCTCGTTCTAGTTATTGAAGTACGGACTATCGATCTACTTGCAAATTACGAACACAAATTAACAACAGAACCAAGCACCAATTTAGTTATCAAATTTATTCGTAATTCACAAATAATCGACCAAATGTCGTTCTAACAACAATAATTATAACAATTACAAAACAAACTTTCAATTTTGTTGGTTCCCGGAGCAAAACTCCAAAATACTAAACCAAAGACAAACCAAAATGTCCGAAATAGTGATATAAACAAACAAGTTCAAAAGTGAGGTAAAACAATTACATCCAAACACACAGTAAATTATTAGAGGACAATAAAAGGTTTTAATCCGCCGAATGTCTTCAGTTCTTCCGTAACAACGACCACAAACGGTCTGCTAGTACAAGATTATTTGCTCAAATAATAATACTAAGAACATCAAGGTTATATGCATTCATTTTGGTCAGTTTTCAGAATTGATGAATAACAGAATCTCAGAAAATGATTTTGTATCGGTTTTGTCAGATACATATTAAAGATTTCGAACATAGTCTATAGCTCCCAAAATATATGATATGGATGTGAAATATTCTTCTCCGTTTTTTGGATTGAAACTTTCGTACTATCGTTGAAATGATAATAACTATTGAAACTTCTTCTTAAAGAATTAGTGAGCATTCAACTATCTCGGGTCATTTAAGTCTCAAAATGAAGGTGATAAATGTATTCAAAGTCAGTCCGTTTTATTATGTACAATTAATAAAGAAGATAAATATTCAGTATGTAGATATTTAAACATCCAATTTGATTTTCATTATTGCAGAGGAATTACTTGCTATCAGATGGTCATTTAAAAAACAGGAAAATAGTGCTGCAGGGAAGTCAACTTTGAATGATCATTCGGTCATATGTGAAATTTGAACATTTATATCCTCAATCATTGGTAATCACAAATGCGCGACCAACTTCCATTGTACTGAAGAAGAAATCTGTCTAGACACGCGAGGATTAGCTCCACTGGTCACGGCTTCTCACTAGAACTCCGAGGATCCCCTCACAAAGCTAGTCACTAGTGAGCACATGTTGATTACTAGTATAAGGGTTGTGGAGATTATCAAGTTTTTGATTGAGATCATGAACAAATTGATGTAAGACCATCACAATTGAAAACCTAAAAGCACTGAACGGCCGTTGCGTCTTATTGTGGGACTCCTCAGCAGTGCGCATCCACGGTCCGTGACCAGTGGACCTAGTCCTTGTCGGGTAGAGACAGGTATCTACCTAAGTACAATGAAAGTTGGTCGTGCGATTTCGTGGATTGAATGATGTTAAAATCCATCTCCATTGAATGCCAGCTAAGTGGTCCAGTTTGTTAAGCGTTCGCGCAAGCGAGACAGGAAGCCCTGGGTTCGAATCCCGCTCGCGCGATCGTGCATGCACACTTTTGAGGAGTCCTACAGTAGGACGAAACGGACGTCCAGTGCTTCCAGGTTTTCAATTGTTATGGTCTAACATCAATTTGTTCATGATCTCAATTAAAAACTTAATAATCTCCACAACCCTTATACTAGTAATCAACATGTGCCCACTAGTGACTAGCTTTGTGAGGGGATCCTCGGAGTTCTAGTGAGAAGCCGTGACCAGTGGAGCTAAGCCTTGAAAATTTTTAGTAGACTTCAATATTCATTGAATATAGTACCAGAATATACTTCATTATCTTCCATCATATTAGGCTGAAAAAACATTTTTTAAGAAAGCTGTCATTGATGATTGCAAAAACAGTGTCAGTTTTCCTTTGTCGTTCGATGGAATCAACACAATTGAAAATGAATTTTCAGTTTAACAACATCAGACTTTATTTCACCGATATCAATCATAAAGAAACTGAACAACCATCAAACATTATATGCATTTCGCATTGAGAAACTCAAAAACGGCATCGCGTGAACATGTCTGAGTGTATCAGTTATTGAAAACCAGTAAATTCACTTATCAAAATTCAGCCATCATACTTGACATTCAAAGCAGTTTCGTTCAATTGACAAGTGCAGTTGTGAAATGTGAATGAATCTAAAAGTGTACTAAATATTGAATTATGCAATGTGATGACTGTTTTCCATTAAATGAAATAGTCAGTTAACTCAAAAATTACAGTCACATTATTGGATTATCGTTATATATTTGCAGTTCACTCATCATGTGTTTGATAAATTGGAATGAAATTACCTAACTCTTTTCACAGCATACTGTTTAAAATACAGTAAACATTAAACATGTCAAAATGCACAAACAAAGAATAAAAAATGCTTCTGGTGTGAAAAGGCTAATAGATATATTGAAAGTAACAATAAAGCAGTTGGACGATCTGGACTTCGCAGATGATCTGTCCCTTCTGACACAAACGCAACAACAAATGCAGGAGAAGACGAACAGTGTAGCAGCAGCCTCAGCAGCAGTAGGTCTCAATATACACAAAGGGAAAAGCAGGATTCTCCGATACAACACAGAGTGCACTAATCCAATCACATTTGACGGAGAAGATTTGGAAGATGTAAACATTTTTACATATTGGGCAGCATCATTGATGAAGAGGGTGGATCTGATGCAGATGTGAAGGCGCGGACCGGCAAAACAACAGCAGCTTACTTACAACTGAGAAACATCTGGAACTCAAAACAACTGTCAACCAACACAAAGGTCAGGATTTTCAATACAGTTCCACTGTATGGAGCGGAAACCTGGAGAACTATGAAAGCCATAATCCAGAAGATACAGGTGTTTATTTACAGTTGTCTACGCAAAATACTTCAGATCCGTTGGCCGGACACTATTAGCAACAACGTGCCTGTGGGAGAGAACATACCAGATTCCAGCGGATTAAGAAATCAGGAAAGAGCGCTGGAAGTGGATAGAACAAACACTCAGTGGAAACACCCAAATGCGTCACAATCCTCAAGGCCAAAGTATAAGTGGAAGACGAAAGAACATATTACGCCGAGAAATGGAAATAGACATGAGAAAAACGAACAAGAATTGGATGGATTAGAAAAGAAGGCTCAAGAAAAAGTGGATTGGAGAATGCTGGTCGGCGGCCTATGCTCCATTGGGAGTAACAGGCGTAAGTAAGTATGTAAGTAAGCAAACGATTGGACAAATCATGAAAAGTAAAAATTTTTTAGCAGTTTTAAGGAAAATAATTGTAAAATGGATGTGGTTGTTTAGAAAAAAAGGATTTTACATTACGAGAAAACGTATATATTCGATAAAAGAATTCAAGTATAATAATAAGAAGAGAAGTGTAATTCAAGAAAATGCGCAAACTTCTTATGAAATGACAAGTGAAAATGGTGCATAATGAAAAATTTGATGATATTTTACTCCAATCGATAAGAACTGCCGTGTATTCTACAATGAGTGACTAAACTAAAGCTTTCAATACATTGACCATTTCTAATCAGATACAAGTAGATTGTTTTATTTCCAGGGAATCAGTTAACAATGGATTTTATCGCAACTTCGCATCAATGCTTGAAAACATTATAATTTTTCATTTCATTCAATGTGTATGATGATTTGAGAATTAGTGAGATTTCGTCAACTCGCATTGTTGAAGTCCTGAACAAGGATTTGTGATTCTCTATTGAGAACCTGCATAGATTGTGTCAATAAAGCTGTTAATTTTTTCAGTTTATTGATTTATATTTGAATGGTGATTAGATGTGACAGCCACAATACAAATTTCATCACACAAACGAGTGGTCAATCAGTTGATGAATGATGTGTATTTATCACACCGATCGTACAATCTTGAATACATGTACAAATGATTGTACAAATGCGAACTGTGTATAACTAATTGTAGAATCCTCTTCTGTCATTACTATTGACAATGGTGTATAATGAATAACTTGATGATATTAAATGAATGCAACTGTTTTGTTTATTTCGAAGATCTCTGAGGTTAGCCAGCTGAGTACACCAACACCCATCTTTCCAAATGAAAGCACTTTGATGAACCTCGAAGTTCAGTTGACTGAAAAGCTCGATGAAACTACCGAATCAACTGATCAATACTCGGTAAATGTTTAATAATTGGTAATTAATGCTACATTTTTCGTGTGAAATGACTATTAGAACTATTGAACGTAGCGATCACGCAACTCATGACTTGAATTTTAATCATTGTCCTGTCGAGGTAACTACTTGTTAGACTTATCAGGATGTTTTCAATATGAGCAAATTCTGCATTGCGAATGAATACATCTACTCGAAAGAATATTTTATTCCAATTGATAAGAACTGCCGTGTATTCTTCAATGAGTGACTGAACTAAAGCTTTCAATTCATTGACCATTTCTAATCAGATACAAGTAGATTGTTTTATTTCCAGGGAATCAGTTAACAATGGATTTTATCGCAACTTCGCATCAATGCTTGAAAACATTATAATTTTTCATTTCATTCAATGTGTATGATGATTTGAGAATTAGTGAGATTTCGTCAACTCGCATTGTTGAAGTCCTGAACAAGGATTTGTGATTCTCTATTGAGAACCTGCATAGATTGTGTCAATAAAGCTGTTAATTTTTTCAGTTTATTGATTTATATTTGAATTGTGATTAGATGTGACAGCCACAATACAAATTTCATCACACAAATGAGTGGTCAATCAGTTGATGAATGATGTGTATTTATCACACCGATCGTACAATCTTGAATACATGTACAAATGATTGTACAAATGCGAACTGTGTATAACTAATTGTAGAATCCTCTTCTGTCATTACTATTGACAATGGTGTATAATGAATAACTTGATGATATTAAATGAATGCAACTGTTTTGTTTATTTCGAAGATCTCTGAGGTTAGCCAGCTGAGTACACCAACACCCATCTTTCCAAATGAAAGCACTTTGATGAACCTCGAAGTTCAGTTGACTGAAAAGCTCGATGAAACTACCGAATCAACTGATCAATACTCGGTAAATGTTTAATAATTGGTAATTAATGCTACATTTTTCGTGTGAAATGACTATTAGAACTATTGAACGTAGCGATCACGCAACTCATGACTTGAATTTTAATCATTGTCCTGTCGAGGTAACTACTTGTTAGACTTATCAGGATGTTTTCAATATGAGCAAATTCTGCATTGCGAATGAATACATCTACTCGAAAGAATATTTTATTCCAATTGATAAGAACTGCCGTGTATTCTTCAATGAGTGACTGAACTAAAGCTTTCAATTCATTGACCATTTCTAATCAGATACAAGTAGATTGTTTTATTTCCAGGGAATCAGTTAACAATGGATTTTATCGCAACTTCGCATCAATGCTTGAAAACATTATAATTTTTCAGTTCAATCTATGTGTATGATGATTTGAGAATTAGTGAGATTTCGTCAACTCGCATTGTTGAAGTCCTGAACAAGGATTTGTGATTCTCTATTGAGAACCTGCATAGATTGTGTCAATAAAGCTGTTAATTTTTTCAGTTTATTGATTTATATTTGAATGGTGATTAGATGTGACAGCCACAATACAATTTTCATCACACAAACGAGTGGTCAATCAGTTGATGAATGATGTGTATTTATCACACCGATCGTACAATCTTGAATACATGTACAAATGATTGTACAAATGCGAACTGTGTATAACTAATTGTAGAATCCTCTTCTGTCATTACTATTGACAATGGTGTATAATGAATAACTTGATGATATTAAATGAATGCAACTGTTTTGTTTATTTCGAAGATCTCTGAGGTTAGCCAGCTGAGTACACCAACACCCATCATTCCAAATGAAAGCACTTTGATGAACCTCGAAGTTCAGTTGACTGAAAAGCTCGATGAAACTACCGAATCAACTGATCAATACTCGGTAAATGTTTAATAATTGGTAATTAATGCTACATTTTTCGTGTGAAATGACTATTAGAACTATTGAACGTAGCGATCACGCAACTCATGACTTGAATTTTAATCATTGTGCTGTCGAGGTAACTACTTGTTAGACTTATCAGGATGTTTTCAATATGAGCAAATTCTACATTGCGAATGAATACATCTACTCGAAAGAATATTTTATTCCAATTGATAAGAACTGCCGTGTATTCTTCAATGAGTGACTGAACTAAAGCTTTCAATACATTGACCATTTCTAATCAGATACAAGTAGATTGTTTTATTTCCAGGGAATCAGTTAACAATGGATTTTATCGCAACTTCGCATCAATGCTTGAAAACATTATAATTTTTCAGTTCAATCTATGTGTATGATGATTTGAGAATTAGTGAGATTTAGTCAACTCGCATTGTTGAAGTCCTGAACAAGGATTTGTGATTCTCTATTGAGAACCTGCATAGATTGTGTCAATAAAGCTGTTAATTTTTTCAGTTTATTGATTTATATTTGAATTGTGATTAGATGTGACAGCCACAATACAAATTTCATCACACAAATGAGTGGTCAATCAGTTGATGAATGATGTGTATTTATCACACCGATCGTACAATCTTGAATACATGTACAAATGATTGTACAAATGCGAACTGTGTATAACTAATTGTAGAATCCTCTTCTGTCATCACTATTGACAATGGTGTATAATGAATAACTTGATGATATTAAATGAATGCAACTGTTTTGTTTATTTCGAAGATCTCTGAGGTTAGCCAGCTGAGTACACCAACACCCATCATTCCAAATGAAAGCACTTTGATGAACCTCGAAGTTCAGTTGACTGAAAAGCTCGATGAAACTACCGAATCAACTGATCAATACTCGGTAAATGTTTAATAATTGGTAATTAATGCTACATTTTTCGTGTGAAATGACTATTAGAACTATTGAACGTAGCGATCACGCAACTCATGACTTGAATTTTAATCATTGTCCTGTCGAGGTAACTACTTGTTAGACTTATCAGGATGTTTTCAATATGAGCAAATTCTACATTGCGAATGAATACATCTACTCGAAAGAATATTTTATTCCAATTGATAAGAACTGCCGTGTATTCTTCAATGAGTGACTGAACTAAAGCTTTCAATACATTGACCATTTCTAATCAGATACAAGTAGATTGTTTTATTTCCAGGGAATCAGTTAACAATGGATTTTATCGCAACTTCGCATCAATGCTTGAAAACATTATAATTTTTCAGTTCAATCTATGTGTATGATGTTTAGAGAATTAGTGAGATTTAGTCAACTCGCATTGTTGAAGTCCTGAACAAGGATTTGTGATTCTCTATTGAGAACCTGCATAGACAGTTTCAATAAAGCTGTTAATTTTTTCAGTTTATTGATTTATATTTGAATGGTGATTAGATGTGACAGCCACAATACAAATTTCATCACACAAATGAGTGGTCAATCAGTTGTTGAATGGTGTGTACTTATCACACTGATTGTTCAATCTTCACTTCATGTTCAAATGATTTTACAAATGCGAACTGTGTATAACTAATTGTAGAATCCTCTTCTGTCATTACTATTGACAATGGTGTATAATGAATAACCTGATGATATTAAATGAATGCAACTGTTTTGTATATTTCCAAGATCTCCGAGTTTAACGAATTGAGTAAACCAACACCCACCATTCCAAACGAAAGCACTTTGATGAACTCCGAAGTTCAGTTGACTGAAAAGCTCGATGAAACTACCGAATCAGCCTACTAATACTCGGTAAATATTTATTTGTTGGTTGTTAGTTATACTGTATTTTTCTTCATAATATCATAAGCGAAATACCCAATATTTTTAGTCTGAACATATCATTATACTGTTTATATATCATGAAATCTTTATTGGTATCATTGTTTGTTCTATTTATGTATGTAGTTATTTGGAGTTGCTTCTATAAGTAAAGGCGTATCAATGAATGTTTTGTAAAAGCATGTCACAACTCATTTCAAATAATCTGACGCAGTTTCATTAGAAAACCTTAGATTTCACTATTCATTTCCGTTATTTGTACAATTTTACCATGGGATTCTTATGCTTGATTATTTAATAACTGATGTACTTTTTTCGGTAAAATAATAAACTCAGTTTTTTATAATTGCTTCAGTGTTTTCATTCAATTGAAAGAACTGACAGATTTATAAGAGCTTCACAAAATTTTGTTTGTTAATTAGTACTTTTGTGTATACGTGATTTTATGATAACTGAAATGGACAATGAGTCTGTTATGAATGTTCACTCTAATGAAGTCTCATCAGTGGGAAATATCATTTGCAATCAACGACAGTCACTGTTATATAGTGATTCGTCGAAATATCTTATCATTACAAAATTAGGAATTTCCATTCCTCGAGACTTGATTATTCATTACTCAATATATTCGGAGTGTCCAGCTTATTTTAACTCAGTATCATGAAGACTAATTTTGTTTACTTCCGTTATTTTATTGTCGACACGGTCAGCATACTGTCACTTGTTTCAATCAAAGCTTAGTCTTTAGAAGGGTCTAAGCTAGAGTTGTCTATATAATATTCACTTTTTGGGGTCTATTGAAACACAACTGCTTACTGCTTGGTTAAAGTTGTTCCTCAACCGTATTTCAGGAAAAGCCAAGAAGCGCATTCAGTGAACTAAGAAGTGTTAAGGCTTTTGTATCCCTCATAAAATATCGTTTGTCCAGGGACTTTCTTCTGTCTTACATTATCTGGTTAAGAAAATTATGTCGTTATACTAAGTGGGTGATCATTTATGTATTTGGTTTTGAAAGGCCAGTTTGATGTTTGATGGTCATCATTTTGAAATTGACAAACAGCGACTAGCTTCACTTAAAAATTGGTCTCTTCTGAGAAAGCTCTCAAAAACCTACTCTCCAGTAGAGCTCTTCAGTATTGTTAACATTTGTTTCCGAATTCTTTTATCGTGAAAGTTCTATTTTTAATTTCAACATTAAACTCCTTTTTATTTAGTGCGGAACAACAGTCTTGTTTTACAGAATCACTGAATATTCGATAAAGTGATGGTGTACATTCAACTTACTCCCCTTGTGTAGATTTTGTACCTATTTCCTTGAGTGTTGTTATGGTTCCCAATGATTGAACGATACATTAGATTAATACAGTAGGGCATCACTGAAGGTTGAAATCGTAATCTGAAACGTGAATTTTTTGTGACTCGTGAATCAGACTCCAAGATCGTACAAATGATTTTTATCGCATATTCTTGTATGTAATCGTCAATTTAAATCGCGTTAGTCAATAACGGAATTAATTAAGTCGAATAACGAGAAGTGACTTGAGAATACATATATTTTGTATATGAAGCGAATGAAACAGAATAGAGCAAAATGGCACGCTGGCAAGATGGTTGGGAAGCCAATTCCATTTTAGCCAAGCGTTACTCAATATTTATAATCAGACAAAATAAATCTACAGACATAAGATTAATGGGATAAGAAGGACACACACATATACGTTCATATAAAAACAGTGTACATTGATAAGCGAATAAATAACAGGGTCGATGTATGGCTCAAGTAGAATGAATAGAATAGGATGTCCGAATGTTAGAAAACAGTATATGGGCTTAACATAGTAACTGACACTACAAATTTCCGAACTATTTCGTCAAGTGTCATTGATTATCCACAGATGATGATGGCATTTCGTCCTAAACGATTATGCCGTTATTCATAATTTGTTAAATTATTTTGTTTTTGCAATCATCATAGAGGACATTTAGTGTTGGAACAGTTTCACCCTTGACAAGACTGACATTTTGGCGGTCAGAGATACATTCAAGCATGTGTAGCAAAGCGAACATTTGTGGAAGATATTAATAGCCAGAAAAACAACATTCAAAATAGACTCGATAGTCCGTGTCATCTGTAGTCACTATTTGTAATTATCACACACAAGCAATCACCGCGAGTTCACACAGAATAGTAGTGAACCGAATGTCGTCGAAACATATGTCTCAGATATCTCTAGGTATGAAATGATATATAGTTCGTACCAAACATTAGTGCACTATAACTGTCTAATACTTGTCAAGAACAGTTAGTCTTTGGTGAAGTTAATCCTTTCTTACAATTGATTGATCACTGGGTGGTGATCAATGACTTGTTTGTCTAGTCCTTATTACAATACATAATGCCCGCAGCGTCGAGTCACCTAGACTGGTGGCCACATTGCAACATGATCGATAGCATTCGATCAGCACTAATAAGGACTAGACAAACAAGACACTGATCACCACCCAGTGATCAATCAATTGTAATTACATATCAGTCCTACAGGAGGTTAGTCACGGCTCGGATAGCTCAGTGGTAACGTCCTTGACTGTGAAGCTGGGTGACATGAGATCGAATCCGCCAGGGTGCACCAGTTCCCTCAAGATTACAGGTACAACTTACTGACTATTGCCAAGTAGCCCGAAACCCGGGTCCAGGGTTTCCTGTTGACTACCTCCAACCACCATCTTAATCTTAATCCTTTCTTATATAAAAAAATATCAAAATTGTAATATTATCATTTTGACTGTCGATTAACTGCTTTAATATCAGTGAATGCCAATAACAAATGTAAATGTAGTGAATAACCAAAAGAAAAATGAATACCAGTCAAAGGACATTGTTCTTGCAGTTTAGTTAAATCACGTGTACAAAACTATTTTAAGTTCATTGTGACTTATAAGGTGTTGACAAATTCTAGTCTCTGCATGTTAGTTTTTTGAAACACTTACAGGAATCGAAAATCGAATTTGAGTGAACCAAAAGTATACTGAAAATTATTTTGCTTAGGAAAGTGTCGAAATTGTTATAACGTTGTAGATCGCCAAAATAGTTGATCCATGTCGAACTGATTAGAGGCCTACTCATGTTAGATGTGAACGATGTAACAAACTAGCTAATGTCGAAGTCACACCTCATGGTCAGCACCTAATGTGGACTTACCCATCGATGTATCAAGGTAACATAGATGCTTTGAAGACTGTACAAGACAGAGGACGTTATAACAGAAATATATTAGTTAAAGTAGATACAATCGAAAGCAAAATCACAGTCGCATGTGACAGTAGATGGTATTCGATTAACCAAAGCGCGTTATTTGTTCTTCACCTTGAGAGGGTCGATGATTTGTTCGATATTCCACGACCCAACTGTCTTTTGATTTAGCTAGGGCTTGGTATCATTTTACTTGCCCTACAAAGTCTTCATCAAAAGACAATGGACTCTCTCTTATATTAGGTTTGATCACTCGTCACATCAAGAAGACTTTCGTTTTAAAGAATGAACCTACATAATAATAATTCCCTATTGAAGATAGTCTTAGTAATGTAGATGAAATAATAAAGATCTTTGGAATGCGTGTGTATTATTTTCGCAATATGATGATTCAATTTTGTCCAGCATCATACATTTCATGGGATAGCAATTTCGAGTAGAAATGTTCTGTTTCCAGAATTCGACGTATTGGTAAATATTAGAGACTAATGGACTTTATTTCTATTGAACCGAATCATTCGAATTCATTGTATGTGATGAATAAATTTTAGTGTACATACGAAACAAGTAGTTCAACAAGTATTGGTCGGTTCAACAAGTTGTCAGGTTATATATATACAGAGACAATAGGTGACCTGTCTTAATCAACTGCATAGATTCTACTTGACTGTAACATAACTCTTTTATTATAATTCAGATGTAACATGATTAAATGGAAAGACTAGACTAAACACAAGAACTCAGTCCATCACGCGATCGAACCTTCATTTATTCTATAAGTAGTCTACAAGTCGTTATAACATTCCTCACCAGTTTGTCAATCACTTACAATAAAGGCTCTCAGGTTATACAACATTTACTGCATAAGTACGAGTGAACATTAATCCTAGCTATGGATCAAATCAATGTGAACATTTCAATCCAACGTACTGCGTATTTTTCACGGAAATCAATGGTTGTTATTGCGTCATCTGACATCTTATCCAAACCACAATCTAGTCGCCTTTAAATTACATAAATTTGATAAAGATGTTTTTAGCTGTTTCACAATTGATTATTTCTCGTTCAATCATATAAAGTGTGAATGCACACTAGCTGCGAAATTGAAATTATACACTAGTAATCACAGCCAGATGAAACAAATCGCTTCTGATACATTTCAACAAATCATAATACGCTTCATTCGTTCAAGACACAAAATTTTCTGACAACAAATTATCATCATCCAGAGAATCGTCAACATTGCCGTCAACAAAATAATGATATTATTAATAACAATAATCACCATTATTATTATCAATATTGTTTGCATCACTTCAAACATTGTGATCAACATTATCAATAACCTCAAACATTCTCATCAACATTCCAATCAATATAGTGATTATCATCAATATCATCTCGCTAAGTACGATCATCATCATCATCATCATCATCATCATCATCATCATCATCATCATCATCTCAATAAGTACACAGTAGTCAAGCGGAAAACGCGATGGTGTTTGAAGCAAACGCTACTGAGTTTGAGTCCCGGAGTGAACATCCATTCTGGGATGCAGGTACTTCCAGCTGACGAGTCCCATATAATTTCTGAGAAATATTTGTGAATGATGAATATGGTTTTCAATGAACTGTCTTCAGTTTGTGCAATCATATTATCCAAACAAATCACTATCACCATTGGAACGTAAGAATTGTATTCGGAACTTTAATCAGCATTCATCATTTATTTACTAATTTGCACCCAACTCATACTATTATTTCACATATTACATAACTTTCGACTTGTTATTACATTACCATCTCTCACATTATCTAACCCATATTGTTTTCTCGTCATGACCCTGATAACTCCATTTCATGTATAAACTCATCACAAGTCACACGTGATTATTTCTCAACGATGCACTTCACCTGAAGTTTGGCCATTAAATGGATGATTAACATAAACGTAGTTTGGAATCTGTCTACTAATAATTTACACCCTACATGATTTAAATTGTCTATTTATGACGTTCCGATTTCATCAATCAATGAAACCATCAAAGATCATTCCGATGATTTTACGTTCGATTGCTTAATCCGTCCGAATTCTATTGCTTAAGAGACTATGGACAGTATTCCGGATAAAAACATTCGACTATTTGACAAATGTGTATTTGTGTGGAATATTCATAAAAGTTGGTTATCGTGTTTAGGTGAAAACGATCATATTTTATAGGAGATCAAATACATTTTTAAATACCATTTGATATCGAATTTCATGTTATGGATTTCATGGTTGTCTGCTTATTGAGTACCTTTGAACTACACTATTTCACGTTTTCCACCAACACTATCTATGAATAATCGGCTGTTTTTCTTTTTCTGACAAAAATGAAGTGTAGGAACAGTTTCAGCCAAATACTTTTGTTTGAAAATATTTGTAGGTTCCACACAATTTTTGTCAACTCGAACATAACTGAAATGAATTTCTCCGTATTGTAGCATCCGTAGTTTTTAATGGTGGATCTATTTTCGTATTACTATCATGCGTTTAATCTTGTTGCTCTTTTCCGTTTCCATTCAGGATTCCAAGTTAGGGCTTGCCTCGTGATGCACTTTGATGATTTGCGTGATTTATGTCCT
The DNA here is from genome assembly GCA_944470205.2 of Schistosoma margrebowiei. NCBI lineage: Eukaryota > Metazoa > Platyhelminthes > Trematoda > Strigeidida > Schistosomatidae > Schistosoma > Schistosoma margrebowiei. The sequence goes on along the minus strand of OX104027.1, from coordinate 678,623 downwards.
ATCCATTTCCATCTTATATTCGCAATTACTTATTAAGCTGCGGGCTGGTTTGTTCTCTCCCACAAAATTCTGTTGCTGATGGTATCCGGCGAATGTATTTTGAGTATCTTGCGTAAATAACTATAGATGAATACTTGTACCTTGGTTGTTGTTGTTTTGCAAGTTTCAGCTCCGTACAGTATAACTGCCTTGACGTTGGTACTGAAGATTGTGACTTTGATAAAGGTTAATAGTTGCTTCAAATGACGTTTGTTCTTCAATTGTAAGAATGCGGCCTTGCTTTGCAGATCCTCAACTTTACGTCTGGTTCCGATCCTCTCTGTTCATCAATGATGCTTTACAGTTACGTGAAGTATTCCACGTCTTGCAGTTTCACCATTAAGTGTAATTGGGTTAGTGTTCTCCGTGTTGTATTTGAGGATCTTGCTTTTTTCCTTGTGTACATTGAGGCTCACTGATGCAGAGGCTGCAGCTACATTTGTTGTTCTTATATGCATTTATTCATGTGTTTGCGATGTAAAAGCTAAGTCATCCGCGAAGTCCGAATCTTTTAATTGATTCGGAGCTGTCCACTACATGCCATGCTTTCACTAAGATATCGAGTTCTTCATAATCCAGTCAATCGCCAGAAGAAAGAGGCAGAGAGAAAGTAGACAGGCCTTTCTGTTTCCAGCCCTTACTGTCTCTCATGAACGATATTGCTCCGTAGTCCATCGTATGAGTTCTGGATAATGTTGACGATCGTGGTGTCAAAAATATATATATATCTGATAAGTCGTATAGGTTGAACGCTATCTACGATTTCTAAGCTATTTCGGTAACCCGCAAACTAGAACTACACAGCGACTTGAACACCAGAGAGAAGACACGAGTATAAGAGAAAATACTTTATCCCAAGGTTCATTTTTGTACAGAAAATCATGGGTATTTATAGATTTTGGCATCTGTTAAATCAACATCATTTTACAGCCAATCCGATAACAACACATTACGCTACCGACCAATAGTAGCACGCCACGTTGGAATTCTAGAACGTTCCATCACACTCTGATTGGCTAGGACTCTTCGGCTCCATTGTGGGCCTCTGGAGGCTCCGTTGAAGTTCTCCGGAAGCCGACCCAACACCTCCCCCGAATAAGATTTCTTTTTGGGATCCACTTGAAGTTTGATAACTGGATTGCGACGGCGTCCCATTGTCGTTTTTCTTGTCCAAGGCTTCTTTTCAGTGTTCCTGGGCGTTCACGGCATTGGTGCGTTTCGAGTCTGCACCGTTCTTTTGTCCTTAAGGATTTGATTTGTGTGACGTATACATGTCCCAAAAGCTCCTCGAACTCTGTACAGTACTCTTCCCAGTTTTTGCACAACTTCGCCTGGCTCCCACCGGTTCTTTCCGACGTAGGATTTAATGTAGACTTTGTCGCCAACACTGAAGTTCCGGATACTTGGATCGTGACAACGCTCATCCACTGGTTTGGATGGCAACATGGCATCGAAGACTGTACGAATACGTCTTCCAAACATGGCTTCTGCGGGAGATTTGCCGTCTGGAACATTTGGGTTCGGGGTAGATCTGTAGGATGTTAGAAATTTCGTGATCACCTGTTCAGTCGTCCCTTCTCCTCCCCCTTTCAGTAATGCTCGTTTAAAAGTGTCCACAAAGCGCTCTGCTTGTCCGTTTGATTGTGGATGATAGGGTGGAGAACGAAGATGATTTATTCCGTTTGTTCTACAGAAATGTTTAAACGATTCTGCGGCAAATTGAGAGCCATTATCCGTCACTAAGGCTTCTGGTACTCCGAAACTGCTAAATAGGGTAGACAACTTGCGGATCGTTTCTGACGTTGTACAATTTGGCATGATGTATACTTCCGGCCATTTAGTGAATGCATCTACGATAATCAGAAACATTTTCCCTTGGATTGGACCGGCAAAATCTGCGTGAAGTCTTACCCAAGGTCCCGCGGGCATAGGCCAACACTGGGGTTCGCATTTCGAAGGATTTTTAGCGGCTTGAATGCATGATGAGCAGTTACGGCATTTATTCTCGATATCTTTGTCCATTGACGGCCAATAAGCATAGCTACGAGCCAAAGATTTCATTTTACTGATTCCAGGATGACCACTGTGAAATTGCTTGAGAATCTTGTGACGTAATGACTTCGGAACAACAATGCGGTCACCGAACATAATACAGGAGTCAACAACCATTAGAGAGTCCCGTCGACGAAAATATTGCAGAAGTTCTCCGTCGAGGCGATTGTTTGGCCATTTGGTGAGAAGATAATCACTAACTTCTCTTAAAGTCTTGTCATTTACAGTGGCTTCTTTGATGGCCTTGAAAGTAACTGGTAATCCGTCAACTGCGTCTTCCAAAACTCGATGTACTTCTGTTTCCGTCTCGATTGCTGCCACCAAAGTGTCTTCTTTCTGTTTTACTTGTGACCCAATCAGTCTAGATAAAGCGCCAGCTTGTCCAAAATCAGTAGTGGGCTGGTACTTGATCTTGAAGTCATAACCCAAGAGTGTAGTTCCCCAGCGTTGCAGTCTGTTTGCAGTGTATGCAGGTATACCTTTCTTTGACCCAAAGATGGCTAGTAATGGTTTATGATCAGTTAATAGGGTGAACTGACGTCCAAATATCATCTTGTGAAATTTCTTGACAGCGAAAATAATCGACAAAGCTTCCTTCTCGATCTGACTGTAATTACGTTCTACTGAAGTTAACGATCTAGCTGCATGTGATATCGCCTTCTCAGATCCATCTGGCATGACGTGAGAAATAACTGCTCCAATGCCGTAATTCGAGGCGTCTGATGCCACTACAATGGGTAAGGATGGATCGTAATGTGTGAGTAGCAGATCCGAGACTAGTACTTTCTTGATTTCATCGAAAGCGGCTTGGCAAGTTGCAGACCAATTCCATTTTACATTCTTCACCAGAAGGTTATTCAGGGGAGCACGTAATTGATGAAGGTTCGGAATAAAAGCTCCATAATGGCTAACTAGTCCCAAGAAGGATCGTAGTGTGGGGACATCCGTCGGTCTGGGCATAGTTTTCACTGCCAGGGTATTCTCCGGATCTGGTCTTCTTCCATCTTTGTCGATTATAAACCCAAGGTAGCGTACTTTTTGTATACAGAAGTCGCATTTCTCTGGACGAAGTCGAAGTCCATATTCGGCTATTCGCGTCAGCACCTGGTCAAGCTTCTTTTCTAAGTCTACTCTATCTACACCCATAATTATTATATCATCTAGGTAAGCTGCAGCACCTGAAACACCTTGTAGCATAGTATCCATTATTTGCTGAAATATGGATGGGGCCGTCTTGACTCCGAAGGGTAGTCGATTATACCTGAATAGACCCTTGTGTGTGTTTATGGTAAGCAGGTTTTTAGACTCGTCAGCAACAGGGATTTGTAAATAAGCTTCTGATAAATCTAACTTTGCAAAAAGCTTACCTCCGTTCAGTTTAGCAAAAAGATCTTCAGGCAAGGGTAATGGATACTGATGAGTTTCTAAAGCTTCATTCAAACCGGTAGAGTAATCGGCACATAAACGAACGTTACCATTAGTCTTCTTTACTACTACTATCGGTGCGGCCCATTCTGAGAAATTCACTGGTTCAATGACACCGAGTTTCTGAAGTCGTTCTAGTTCTTGTTCAACCACTGGTAAAGCAGCATATGGTACGGGTCTCCTAGGTCGAAAAACGGGAGTAGCTGTAGGCTTTAGAGTTAACAGTGCTTTGGCCTTCGTACATTCTCCCAATCCTTCTCTAAAAACGTCTTGGTGTCTTTGTAACATAGCGTTTTTCTGGCTCCCCACTGGGGTGTTGTCTGTACTTACTCGTCTGCAGATGCTGTTGATAGAATGATCAGCTAGTTTAAGCGTTTCTATAAGATCCAACCCCATTAAGTCTAGTGCTGGCTTCTTAGTAAGATACAATGTTGCATTTGTTGTTACCATACCTTTAGAAACAGTGCATAGCACTTCTCCAACAATATGTAACTTCCCACCGGATGCACTGTGTGCCAGCTGTGTCGTTGGAAAAATTGTGGGTCTTCCGATGTTCTTCCATGTTTCAGGGCTGATTAAGGTAATATCAGAAGCTGTGTCAAGCTGAAGGCGGGTTCGGCGTTTATTAATATTCAAGGTCACATACTTTCTTTGGTGGTAACTTTGTGCTCTGTTATGTGATACCAATATCTTGTTGGTTTGAGCACTATATCTATATTTCTTCGAGTAAGGTTTCAAAGAATGTTGTTTATGGCTTCTTTTTCTGCAGCAGTTTTCTCTATGACCCTTCCGATGACATTTGATGCAACGATGTTCTTTATATGGACAAAACCTCTTATAGTGCCAACCTCCGCATGCCCAGCATGGAGATGGTGGTTTGTCGCTGTTATTCCGATAATTATGGGTACTGGAACCTTGATAGACTTTTCTCTTGACTGCATTAACGTTATGGAAAGAGTTACCTTTTTCTACCATTGAAGTATCATGTTTTAAGTTTACTAACCTTTGGCACTCAGCAGTCACTTCTTGCAGGGTCATGTTAGGGCAGTGTTCAAGTTTGCTTAGGATTCTTGTTCGGATATCAGCATCTTCGGGTGAACTCAGGCTGCAGATAAATACTAAGCATTTGAACTGATCTTCCGACATGGACGACAATCTGAACCTCTCACATTCTCGGTTCACAGTTCCTGCATGTTTCACCCAGTCATCGCCTGGTTCTTTCGTTAACTTTAAGCACTGGTAACGGATATTAAATAGCGATGATTGTTCTCCGAAGATTTGGGACAGGGTTTTGACTGTATCATCAAAACTAAAATCTCGTGGGTTCTTCGGAAGAATGAAATTGCTATAGCGTTCATGTTCCATAGTCCCAAGTTTTCTAAGAAGTATTCTCACTTTTGAAGCATCATCCAGTTTGCAAAGATCAATATAAAACAAATCTTCATACTTCTTAAACCAGGACTCGAAAGTCACACCTGCTAAACCATCAAAATTAAATTCATGAATGGCATTAATGACTGAATCAATATGTGATACTTGAGGTTCACTAGAAGCAGGATTTTGCTGGGACAGGCAGAATTTCTGCATCAGGGTTTCCATGATTCTAATTTGGGACTCTTCAATTCTCTTTTCTTGACGCGCCATATAGGCTTCTAATTGCTTCAAGCAAATATTCATTGTAGTTTTCATCTCCGTCGCCACTGATAAGTCGTATAGGTTGAACGCTATCTACGATTTCTAAGCTATTTCGGTAACCCGCAAACTAGAACTACACAGCGACTTGAACACCAGAGAGAAGACACGAGTATAAGAGAAAATACTTTATCCCAAGGTTCATTTTTGTACAGAAAATCATGGGTATTTATAGATTTTGGCATCTGTTAAATCAACATCATTTTACAGCCAATCCGATAACAACACATTACGCTACCGACCAATAGTAGCACGCCACGTTGGAATTCTAGAACGTTCCATCACACTCTGATTGGCTAGGACTCTTCGGCTCCATTGTGGGCCTCTGGAGGCTCCGTTGAAGTTCTCCGGAAGCCGACCCAACAATATCTGTCTATATATATTTATATATATATATATATATATATATATATATATATGATACGATCTCCACTGTAGTAAATTACTCAGCTGGGTTGATAATTTATCAGATATGAATGTATATTGTTTTAGTCAGTATCACAGTTTGCGCGTTTCATGAAAGTTGCGTTGCGAATGTACAACTGATGGTCAAGATATCACAAACTTATGTCCCTTTGGAATATCTAAGGCTTTAAGGGTGGTGCAGTATTTAGTCACTTGTTCCATATCTCAAGGAGGCTGAAAGAGGGAGGAAGTAAAAGAAAGGACGAGAAGCAGAGTAGCCAATATTAATGAAGTAATGTTTAAAGTATGATTACCCAATTTAATTATCTTTTATTAAGGTATTTGTCAAGCAAGAGCATTTTAATAGGTTAAAGAAAATAAGTGTAAACAAAGTATGGGTGGAATACAACTGAAACATGGAGATGATTCAGGAAGGAGCTGAGAGTATGGGATTATGTGTGGTTATAAAATGTAGTGCTAAAAACAGTATTGTGATATACAAAGCTATAGAAGCCCTTTTTGTTTTTCGTATTATTATTATTGTTTTTAGGTATCATACGTTCTTCAGTTAGCTTCGTATATAGGCGAATTATTAAGTTTGCTTGTAATAGAATTACTGAGTAGGAAGTAAAATCAATTCAAAGTTCTTAACACGATTTATTGAGTTACTTTGCATGATAAGTCAGCTATAATACCTTAAGTTCGTGACCATAAAGAGCCATAATTAAACAAAATTTTCTGCTCTACAGACATGGGTGGATTGAAGTTATCTGCCCACCATCATGTTTGCTGATTAGTAACGCTACCTTCCCTCTTTTTGTGATGTTAGGCTCTCTTAAGTTTTTGGGTAGTATGAGTACTGTTTTAATCAAAGCCCATAGTTGGAATACACTGTCTCTACCAAGTCCATGTTACAAGCAAATCAGATAGTTAAGAAGTTTGTTTTATGGGTAAGATGTCCTCATGGTATATCACACTGCTATGAACATAACTAATGGTTTAAAGATGAAAGAACTAATAGCAAATCAAGAGATATGAAAGGGTACAAAATTGTAGAAAAGAAAATGGTTTTAGGGTTAGAAAAATAAAACATTGAGAAACTCGAAAAACTTTGTGGCCAGATTTTGAGCTTTGTATGATCGGCCTTAGTAGATCAGCATCCATAGTATTAGTGAGTTATCTGTCTACCTGCAATAGAAAAAAAGGCATGACACTCAGGGAGAATAATGTACCTATAACCTGTGGAGAGAATTAGGAACTGAAAGTGAGGGTTAGGAGCATAAAGCCATGAATAATAAACAGTAAATAAAAGGAAGGGATAAGCCAAATGTTTTGTAATTCATTTATATTCATAGGTGACGAGAGACCATCTGTTTACGTTCTATTAAGAACGAAGCAAACCATGATTACAGTGTGTTGTTTATTCCGAAGGACTTTAGTTTGACGAGTAGCCTTTTATGTGGAACCATATCAAAGGCTTTCTTAAAGTCCAAGAAAAGGACTGATACAAGGAGTCTGCTGTCTTGTTTCAGAGTTATATCATTCAGGTAGATTACATGCAAGTATTGCATGATCCGGACCAAATAAATACATGCTGAGAGGTCGACATGAGATTATTAATAAGTAGGTGTCGGGCTACAGCAGCCTTAACTACTTTCTCCATCACTCTGGATACCACTGAAGTCATGTTTATGGGCTGGTAATTTTCAACATTTGCTTCAAGTCCTATTTCAATTTTGGGACTGATATGTTTACTTTTCCAGGCATTAGGACGACACGCTGTAGAGTGATTTCGCGAACAGACTGCCTTGGAGATATTTTGTACATCGAATTCTACAATAGTAATTTCACAGGGAAGCAATGCGATTGGTTCGGAATCATTAAATAGTTTTCCGTTAGTTAGTGAGAAACAGAAGTGTTCACTAAATAAATCTGTGAAAAGCTTGGGATATTCGTATACTTGTTTTTCCTTAATGAATATACTTGCTCTCGATTTAGAGCGTTTAAGTTTATTTAGGAGTAGTATGGTGAGTGCAAAAGAGTTATTATTAAGTTCAACTTCACGTTTTTCCAGTGTGATTGCTTTTTGTTCACTTTTTGTCCCTGTTCGGACAAGTATTTCTGTCATTGTTATTAAAGAGGAAAAGTCATTTAAGTTGTGGAATCGAGTACAATGTCTTTGAAGACGTCATCTTGTACTGACCAGTATATAGAGATCTTTGGAGAACGTAGGTTTACATTATTCTAAATGTGCGATGTTGTTGATGATACTTTTGATGTGATAAAATATATTGGTTAGTGTGTCGGTATTGTTTGAAGTAAAGAAAGTTCTCCAATCAGTGCCTCTCATGTAATTAAAGAAGTTATTCCAATCAACACTGCGATAGTTTCTACGAAGTGTTACAGTTTTACTTCTACTGGTTGTGGTTTTTATATTGAGGCTGCATATGACAATCTTATGAACGCTACCTGGGAACGTTTTTCCAATATACAAAGTATTGGGGATGAGGCCACTGGTAAAATCTAAGTCCAAGCTGTTTTGATGTCTGGTAGGTCTATTGCCATACTGAGTTTTTCGTCTAAGCTCTAGACAGTCAATAAATAATTCATAACGTCTCGGCGCTTTGACTGGGAGCTAAAAATTTACAGGCATGTTGAAGTTATAAGTTTTGTCGATAGAACGCTATATTTATTTACTTATGCTATATTTATTTACCATATTTATTTAGCTATTACGAAGACCCGCAAGCTAGAACCACACAGAGACTTGAACGCCAGAGTGAAGAGGCAAGTATGAGAGGAAATACTTCACTCCAAGTTTCATTGAACAGAAAGCATGAGTATTTCTAGATGTTATTGTTTGTTAAATCAACATCATATTTCAGCCAATCCGTTAACGACATATTATGCTACTGACCAATAGTAGCACGCCAAGTTGGAATTCTAGAATGCTCCATCGTGCTCTGATTGACTAGGAACCTTCGGCTCCTTTTGGGATAATTAGAAACATTTTCCCTTGGATTAGACCGGCAAAAGCTGCATGAAGTCTTACTCAGGGTCCTGCAGGCGTAGACCAATACAGAGGTTCGAATTTCCAAGGATTTTTAGCCGCTTGAATTCATGATGGACAGTTACGGCATTTAATCTCGATATTTTTGTCCACTGACGGTCAATGAGCATAAATACGAGCCAACAATTTCATTTTATTGATTCCAGGATGACCACTGTGAAACTGCTTGAGAGCCTTGTGACGAAATAACTTCGGAATAACAATTGGATCACCAAACATGATACACACAAACAACCGTTAGTGAGTCCCGTAGACAAAAATATTGCAAAAGTTATCCATCAAGGCGATTGTTCGACCATTTGGTCGAGAAATAGCATTTAACTGTGCTCAGTATCTTATCACTTTCAGTGCTCTTCTTGATAGTTTCAAAGGTTACTGGGAGTCCATTGATTGAGTCATCTAGTACGCGATGAACTTCTTCCTCGGCTTTTATATTCGCTACAAGATTCTCCTCTGGGGTTTTTGATTGGGAGACTAATAATCTCGACAATGTGTCAGCTTGCTCAGAATGCAGTAGTAGACTGATACTAGATCTTGAAATCTTAACCCAGAAGTGTGATTGTCAATCGTTGTAGTCGGTTAGCTGTATGAACAGGAATTCTTTTCTTTGACCTAAAAACTGCAAGTAGTGGCTTATGGTCTGTTATTGTGGTAAAATTTCGACCATTTATCATCTTGTGGAACTTTTTCACTGAAAAGATAATTGACAGGGAATCTTTCTCTATTTGGCTATAGTTGCTTTCGGCCGTTGTCAAAGATCTGGCAGCGTGTGAGATGGCTTTTTCAGACTCATCAGGAAAAATGTGAGAGATAACTGCGCCCACACCATAGTTAGATGCATCTGAAGCGACTACTATCGGTGGCGAGAGATCATAATGTGTCAACAAGAGATTGGAAGTCAGGAGTTGCTTGATTTTCTCAAAAGACGCTTGGCAGTCTGCAGTCCAATCCCATCTTGTGTTCTTTTGTATTATGTTGTTTAGTGGAGCAGGTAGACGATGGAGATGGGGAAGGAAGGTTCCATAATGGCTGACCAATCCCAAGAACGATCGTAGGGTAGTAATATCTCTTGGTCTAAGCATTGTTCTCATAGTTTAAATGGTCTCTAGATCTGGTCGTCGTCCGTCTTCATCTATTATGAAACCAAGGTACCATACTTGCTGCATATATAAGTCACACTTTTCCGCTCGGAGGAGAAAATCATAATCGGCTATGCATTCTAGTACCTGGTCCAGTTTCTTCTGCAGATCCATTTTATCTACTGCCATAATTATGATGTCGCCTAAGTAAACTGCCACCCCTGGAATACCTTGTAAAATGGTATCCATAATTTGCTAGATAATAGAGGACGCTGTCTTGACCCCAAAAGATAGTCGATTATACCAGAACAGAGCTTTGTGTGTGTTGATCGTTAAGAGATCTTTGCTTTCATCAGATACCGGGATTTGTAGATATGCGTCACATGAGTCCGATTTCGCAAAATATTTGCCACCGTTCACCTTAGCGAAACGATCTCCTGGTAAAGATAACGAATGTTGGTGAGACTCTAGAGCTTCATTTAATCCCGTAAAGTAGTCTGCATATAGACGGCCTTCGTACATTCCACCGAACCTTCTTTAAACACGTTGTGGTGTCTTTGAAGCAAGGCATTCTTCTGGCTCTACTCTAAGGTGTTGTCAGTTCTGATTCGTCTGCAGATGCTGTTAATAAAATGTTCTGCTGGTTTAAGTGTTTCCATGAGATCTAACCCCATTAGGTCGAGTGCTGTCGTAAGTGCTGTTCGTAAAATATAATGTTGCATTTGTTGTTACAGTACCTTTAGAAACAGTGCATGGCACTTCTCCAACAATATTTAACTTCCCACCTAGATGCACCGTGTGCCAGCTGTGTTGTTGGGAAATCTGTAGGTCTTCCAATGTTCTTCCATTTTTCTGCGCTGATAAGAGTAATGTCAAAAGCTGTATCAAGCTGAAAGCTAGTACGATGTTTATTCATATTCAAGGTTACGTACTTTCTTTAGCGGCAACTTTGTGTTTTGTTATGTGATATCAATATTTTGTTGGTTGGAACACTATATCTGTATTTCTTTGAGTAAGGTTTCAAGGAATGTTGTTTATAGTTTCTTCTCCTGCAGAGGTTTTTTTATGCTCCTTCCGATGACATTTGCTGCAACAATGTTCTTTGTATGAACAGAACCACTCATAGTGCCAACCTCCACATGCCCAGCATGGAGATGGTGGTTTGTCGCTGTCATTACGATAATTATGCGTACTGAAACCTTGAAACGCTTTTCTTTTGACTGCATTGACGTTATGGAAACAGTTACCGTTTTCTACAATTGAGGTATCACGCTTCAAGTTCACCAAACTTTGGCACTCGGTAGTCACTTCCTGAAGGGTCATGTTGGGGCAGTGTTCAATTTTTCTCAGGTTTCCGGTTCGGATTTCACCATCCTTGGGTGAACGCAGACTACAGATAAATACTAAGCACTTAAACTGATCTTTAGACATGTACGACAATTTTAACACCCACATTCTGTGTTTACAGTTCCTGCATGCGTAAGCCGGTCATCTCCTGGTTCTTTCGTCAACTTCAACCACTGATAACGGAAATTAAATAGAGATGATTGTTTAACGAAGATTTGAAACAAGGTTCTAAATGTAAATAAATATCCAAAATAAATAGCTCTGTAAGTTTTCGACATTGGATGCTGACCACATTAGTTTTAGTGGACTCACCTATCTGAAGGCTCTCGGTCATGCATCCGCACAAGATCACGTGTGAGAACGCCGTGCTCAACAACTCTTTCAATCGCTAGCCATACTAGATCAGACAATTTCGATATATTAACAATCGTCAACCTGTAACACAGTTGTGCGACGGACATGTTGCAAAGGATGAGAGAGGTCGTAAAACTAAGAAGTTTCGACGAAGGACTTTTCGAACAACGTTTCTTGTCCAAACTTACCAAACAGGTGCAGGCGGTTCTGATCTCGTTTCAAAACAACGTCTTAGACGAGCTGGCTGCATCTGGCGACCGCATCTTAGAAATCACTAAATCTTCTAAGATTGAGGTTTTTCAGTCAAAGAAAAGCCTCAAGTGACTCAAAATGAGATAAACGAGTTATATCATACACTTGCACGTTATCTTAGTTTTTGTAACGACCGTAAGTAATCACACACCCCACGTAGAAGCACTTGCCGTAAGTGATTTGTCTCTAGACCACGAGAAACGGATAATTTAGACTGGTTCTGGTATCACAACCAGTATGGAAAGTCTTCAATAAATTGCAGAAAACCCTGCAATTTTCCCGAATCAAAACCGATTGACTCAAAAAACAACTCGGGAATCTTCCAAGCCGCCACGCGTCGACGGCATCCGTAGCCTGCAAACATAACCGTCTGTTATACTTCACAGATGTGACAACGAGAGTTCGCTACCTCGTCGACACTGGCGCAGAAGTTAGCGTTCTCCTAGCATATTCTAACGACTGGTTTCACGAATCTGCTCTAAACTTACAGGCGTCAATCCGAAAACCTATCGCTACATATGGCATAAGATACGTTTACCTGAACGTGGCTTTACGCAAACTCATTCACTGGAATTTCGTTGTTGCAGATGTTTCTATGCCAGTCACTGGTATGGACCTTCTACAACACCATAATCCCATCATCGTTACGCGCAAACGGAGGCTAGTAGACGGAAACATTAATTTATCCGTTTGCGTAACTTCTTTTACTGGTTGCAGATTATCCCCAGTCACAATTAAGCATACGACAGACCGACTTTATCAACCACCACTCGATAGGTATCCTAGGATTCATCAAACGCAACCGAAACCAGCAACTTCACAAATCACATCACGACTAAAGGACCACCTGTATTCTATAAAGCACGCTGACTAGCTCCTGAAGAGTTTATTTCAGATATTCAACATATTACTGGATCGAACAATGTATTTGCAGACGCCTTGTCTCGCATAACGTCCATGATCTGTTTACAAGGAACCGATCTTTTGAAACTCGCGGAGCTTCAAAAAGAAGACATCGAACTTCAGCACGAGTTATTGTCTACAGCCCTCAAACTACGTATCAAGCAGATGGGAACAGGTGAGTAAACCTTACTGTGTGACACATCTACAGGTAGGGATCGCTTAATCGTGCCGAAACGTTATCGACCTAATGTCTTCAATACATTTCACATATTTTCTCATCCAGGCGTTCGTGCAACCATCAAGCTTATAGGCGAACGGTTTTGCTGTATTGGTATGAATAAAGACGTGAGGGAGTGGACACGCTCCTGTGTAAGCTATCAAAAATTTAAGGCTATCAGGCACAACAAATGTCCCTTAGGCTCATTTAAGACTCTCGATGCTCGTTTCGACCATGTTCATCTGAATTTTGTAGGACCATTACCAGATTCAAATAAATACTCTTATCTCTTAACCGGCGTAGACCGTTGTACTCGAAGGCTAGAAGCAGTACCTAACAAGAACATCACTGTTAAAACAGTGGCCCGCACCTTCGTCGGACGATAGGTAGCAAACGACGGCTGCCCTTCAACCGTCACTACAGACTGCGGACGGCAGTTTGAATCTGAACTTTTAGATTGTCCTACCACACTATTAGGAATCACTCGCATCTGATCGATCATCTACCACCCGCAAGCAAACAGGTTGTTAGAACGCTTTTACCGACAACTTAAAGCTTCACTATCAGCTGCTAACGTTTAGCAGTAGACCGACGCTCTTCCATTCGCTTTACTAGGTATTCGCAATGCAGTGAATGCTGACTTTGGATACACTGCGGCTCAACTCGTTTATGGAACGACACTTCGACTTCCAGAAGAATTCGTGGATCCTTCATCCTCTTCAATAAACATGGATTTAACCTCCTACTCGAACAGGCTTACAGATGGAATGCGTTCAGTTAAACCTGATTCTACTCGGCGACAATCAACTGATGTCCTCGTTCAACCTGACTTACGATATATTAAACACGTTTTTGTTCGTCGAGACTAGCGTCGACGACCAATATGGTAAGGAAAGACAATCAGACGCTGCTAAACTTAGCAAGCTATCAGCAGAGTGTTTACCAACGACAAATTCGTTTGGTTTAAACTTCTGGCTGGCTAGGTCTAAGATTCACTACCCCACTAGGGGGAAGGAGTGATCTGTAGCGGTAAATAAATCCCCAAAATAAATAGCTCTGTAAGTTTTCGACATTGGATGCTGACCACACTAGTCTTAGTGGACTTGTGGTGATAGGCCTGATAAGCTTATTTTGTAAATAGTTTTTAATATTATTTTTATTTATTTTGTCAATCTTTCACTGTCTGTACCTGTTGTTTTAGTTAATGACCTTGTACACACTTGTGCTACTACATAGCGTGACATACTGTTCCTGGCTAATAAATACACTGCTTCTCACACATTCCTCGTTCTATCTTAATTTGTGATTGAGTTAAACGAAGTCTAAATCGAATACTAGTTACATTTATAGACCGTAATTGGAATATACCACATCCTACGTTGGATCATATAATTGGAGGGTTCGTCAACCTGATCAGAATCACCAAGCGTTTATAATTAAGCATTTACAATACTGGACCCATTCAAAACACAAAACATTTGATCAATTTAAGTAACGATTAAATTTTTCATTGTTTTTGTAACAAATAACTGGTATATATTAATATTACTATTGATCCTTAATAATTTTGCTGATATTTTTCATGTTCATATCGGTCTGGTCCACCAAAAACTGACCTAGCTGAATGCGCTCGGTCATGCATCCACACCGGATCACGTGTGGTAATGCTGTGCTCAACATCTACTGCAATCGCTTGCCAGACTAGATCAGACAATTCCGATATATTGGCAATCGTGAACTACAACTTCTGATCTCCTCGATACTGTCTTTTGATTTCTTTTGGAGTTTACTGTCCATAGTCTCTTAAGCAATAGAATTCGGACGGATTAAGCAATCGAATGTAAAGTCATCGGAATGATCTTTGATGGTTTCATTGATTGATGAAATCGGAACGTCATAAATAGACAATTTAAATCATGTAGGGTGTAAATTATTAGTAGACAGATTCCAAACTACGTTTATGTTAATCATCCATTTAATGGCCAAACTTCAGGTGAAGTGCATCGTTGAGAAATAATCACGTGTGACTTGTGATGAGTTTATACATGAAATGGAGTTATCAGGGTCATGACGAGAAAACAATATGGGTTAGATAATGTGAGAGATGGTAATGTAATAACAAGTCGAAAGTTATGTAATATGTGAAATAATAGTATGAGTTGGGTGCAAATTAGTAAATAAATGATGAATGCTGATTAAAGTTCCGAATACAATTCTTACGTTCCAATGGTGATAGTGATTTGTTTGGATAATATGATTGCACAAACTGAAGACAGTTCATTGAAAACCATATTCATCATTCACAAATATTTCTCAGAAATTATATGGGACTCGTCAGCTGGAAGTACCTGCATCCCAGAATGGATGTTCACTCCGGGACTCAAACTCAGTAGCGTTTGCTTCAAACACCATCGCGTTTTCCGCTTGACTACTGTGTACTTATTGAGATGATGATGATGATGATGATGATGATGATGATGATGATGATGATGATGATGATGATGATGATGATGATGATGATGATGATGATGATGATGATGATGATGATGATGATGATGATGATGATGATGATGATGATGATGATGATGATGATGATGATGATGATGATGATGATGATGATGATGATCGTACTTAGCGAGATGATATTGATGATAATCACTATATTGATTGGAATGTTGATGAGAATGTTTGAGGTTATTGATAATGTTGATCACAATGTTTGAAGTGATGCAAACAATATTGATAATAATAATGGTGATTATTTTTATTAATAATATCATTATTTTGTTGACGGCAATGTTGACGATTCTCTGGATGATGATAATTTGTTGTCAGAAAAATGGAGTATGCTTGCGTGAA
The DNA here is from genome assembly GCA_944470205.2 of Schistosoma margrebowiei. Taxonomy (NCBI): domain Eukaryota; kingdom Metazoa; phylum Platyhelminthes; class Trematoda; order Strigeidida; family Schistosomatidae; genus Schistosoma; species Schistosoma margrebowiei. The sequence continues at coordinate 662,929 of OX104027.1, read as the reverse complement.
GTTTCCATTTTGTGTCTGGAACGAATGAAGCGTATTATGATTTGTTGAAATGTATCAGAAGCAATTTGTTTCATCTGGCTGTGATTACTAGTGTATAATTTCAATTTCGCAGCTAGTGTGCATTCACACTTTATATGATTGAACGAGAAATAATCAATTGTGAAACAGCTAAAAACATCTTTATCAAATTTATGTAATTTAAAGGCGACTAGATTGTGGTTTGGATAAGATGTCAGATGACGCAATAACAACCATTGATTTCCGTGAAAAATACGCAGTACGTTGGATTGAAATGTTCACATTGATTTGATCCATAGCTAGGATTAATGTTCACTCGTACTTATGCAGTAAATGTTGTATAACCTGAGAGCCTTTATTGTAAGTGATTGACAAACTGGTGAGGAATGTTATAACGACTTGTAGACTACTTATAGAATAAATGAAGGTTCGATCGCGTGATGGACTGAGTTCTTGTGTTTAGTCTAGTCTTTCCATTTAATCATGTTACATCTGAATTATAATAAAAGAGTTATGTTACAGTCAAGTAGAATCTATGCAGTTGATTAAGACAGGTCACCTATTCTCTGCGGATATAAATGACCTGACATGTATTGGAATGGATTTATATTGTTGGACTTGTTGATACATGAATAAAATAGGATTTATTCATCATATACAATGAACTCAAATGATCTGGTACAACAGAACTAACCTCCACCCTACCAAAAACGGATGCGTATAGTACAAACCACTTATCAACTGGAGTAAATCTTCACCTTGAAATCCTGCCTGATATCTTCCATTTGCCAGCAGCTTCTTCACGAGAAGAAGCGTAACAACCAGCAGATCTCCGTTCCAGATTGTAGCCTCTTTGACAGCAATGAGCAACAGTCAAGATGCAAGTCGACCCTTATTTGGCCTTTCTTTTCCAGCCTACATCCAATAGATTTTACTGATTCTTAGTACTTCCAAGCTGTATCTCCCCATTTAAATAACTATTTGTCTGGTATTCGCGGTCTCTCACATTCTCTGGAAGTTCCACATACCTATACAATTGTTCCCATGATTGTTTCAAGTTTAATCGGCCCCGTGACTTTCAAGGGAACCGAGCTTTGACTGTGAGGCGTCATAAATCTTCTAAAAAGAATGCCTGATAACTCCCAGAGCAGAGATTGACGGCTTTGGTTTACTTTTCATGGTAAGCGTTTTTCAGAGTAGAAATCTTCTACTAGATGTGTTCGCTAATCCCACCCTTAACCCTCCTCCTTTGCCAAGGCTTTGGATCGTCAGTAACTCTAGAATAGCCACAAGCGAAGTCAGTACATTCGTTGCTATCTCTTATATTGGTTGTGTATTATGTTATATCTAGTCAATGGATCGATATGTCATTCTACTTTGAAATATATGAGTATTGAGGAAATACCACCATCATAAACATCCGAATCTGCAATCGATTAAGTGGATAAAATTCACATGCACAAATTCGAGTTACCCTGTTTTAGTGAGAGATGATCATACTATATATTGGGGTAACCTGCAGTGAATTAGTTCAATTGCGTTCATTACTAAGTTAATGATGAAATGCTTTAGTTAGATTCTCGTGGTAGATCAGCTTTTAATCACAACTGGATAAAGTCCATTGATCTATTTATCAAGTTCATTTAAATGTTCTTACTCATTATGAGACTTGGAAAAATTGGCTTCAGTCGCTTATTGTATTCTACTGAGATATCACAAATGATTATCTATTCCATATTAGTTGTTTCATTGTTTTTTAAGTAGGCTTTGATTCGTCATTTTATAAACCAATTTTTTATCAGCATAACGACTTGTGGAGATTGTTGTATTTTCACTAATGTATTCACGAATTGATCAAAGTGGAATCCAGTCGGTTTCGAATGTGAAACGTATCATTAGACTGTATTTCTTGTTTCTTTCTTCTTAAAATCCATTGACAAATGTAACCACGTGGAGGAATAAGTTAAATTTCTAAAAATATTCATTTGACTGTGCAACGAATCAGATTTGCAATAACAACTCTTACAATTGAGCGACTAATTAGAAACGGTACCACATACATTTATTGCCTTATGAAGAAGTAAGTAAAATCGTACTTACCTACTTACTGCTGCACTCCGTGGATGAGCATAAGTTGCTCACCAACATTCTTCATCCAACTCTTTCCTAAACAATCATTTCCAGTTGCTATTCATCCTTTTCTTGTCAGCTTCTGATTCCTGATGTAGTGTACTATTCGGCCTCCCACTTCTCTTTCCGCATCAGCGATTCCAAGTTAGTGCTCCCTCATAATGCAGTTCATTGATTTCCTCAAATTTCATTGATCTCACCTCCAAAATCATTTCGTTATTTCCTTTTCAACTAAAAATTGGTTTGTTCTATCCCGTAGTAGGCTGTTGGTGAAGGTATCGGGTCAACGGATATTGAGTATCACGAGTACACAATTGTTTTGAAATACCTGTATGCTTTCAATGATGGTTGCTGTATTTTTCCATGTTTCAGTGCCGTACAGTAGAACTATCTTGACTTTATTATTGAAGAATCTCAGTGTACTAAATACGAAATTCCGTTTACTTATAAAACAAAAGTTATGTTAAGACCATTGATATTTTCATGTAAATAAATTGGAAACATCTACGAGCAAATTATTTCGTAAAAGCAGGTTAATAGTTACGGTGAATTTCGATGACAACCGTGGTTAACATTGAATTGCATTGTATCTATCAGTTATCAAGTAATGCGATGTGTGCTACTTATATCGACATGAGTAGTACATATCGCGAGTCAGGAATAGAATTTCAAGAAGGAAAGAAAGCGAAGAGACAGTAATCGATATGGAAATGCAGAAACGTTGAAGACATTGAAACATCTTCCATTTATTGTTTGAAACTCCATTATTCCTTCACAACCATAACAATTAATCTATGTTCCCATTCTGTTCAGTTTGATCTTCACAACATTCTGTTGCTTTGTATTCATGTAGTGAATGATAAAAGTGCCTAATGGTGTGTTGATTAGCTACTCCGACAACTCAGCTCATAACAATGACCATCGTTAATTCTAAACGATATTTCCCAGTGGTGAGACGTCCTGAGAATGGACATTAACAACGGACTCTTGGTAATTGCAGTCATCACAGAATCAAGTATACACAATGCTACTAATTTTCAAATAGAATGTTGTGAAACTCTTACAAAACAAGCCAACAATTTCAACTGAGTGAAGATTGGTGCTTGTATGCTAAAATCGTAGGTTTCCAACAACATCAGAATATATTAATAAATAACATCTATTATTCGAATCATACATTATTCATCATAGACTAGTGTTAGTAATGATAATAGTAAAGAATTCCACAGTTTGCATTTGTACAATCATTTGAACATTTGGTGCCTATTGGACGTTCCGCGTGATGAGTGTACACCATTCAACAAACAATTGTCGACTCAATGTTATGATGAAATGTGAATTCTAGGTGTCACATCTAATCACCATTCAAATGTAAATCAATAAAATAAAAATTAACAGCCTAATTGAAACGATCCTTTCAGATTCTCAACAGAGAATCAGAAATCCTTGTTCAAGACTTCAACAATGTGAGTTGACAAACTCTCACTAATTCTCAAAACATGATACAGAATTGTCAACAGTTTACGCTACTTCACTCAAGCAGGTTTCGTCGGCATTTTGTAATCATCCACATAGATATACGTTTTCATGTTGAATTTTTGAAATAGTCTAACTATCAATGCATTGTGTAAGTATTTCGTTTTCAAGCATTGATGTCAAGTTGCGAATAAATTCATTGTTTACTGTTTCCCTGGAAATAATGCATTCTACTTGTATCTGATTAGAAATGGTCAATGTGTACAGATATTGAGTTTGGTCACGGCAGTTAGAATACATGTCACTGTATATTGAGAGCAATATAATGTCCTTCCGTGTAAATCAACTTGATCACATTGTGGAATTCGGTAACAGTGAAAACGACCTCTGTAGTTCAACAAGTAGTCACCTTGATACCGCAATCGTTTAGTTTCATGTAACGAGTATCCTGATCATTACTGTCAATGCATGTTTGTTCATTCACATCAAACACACGTGGTATTCGGTGGTGTAGAATTTTGTCCTGCTTCAGCTTAATTGTATTTTGGACAAGTTTCTGTGAAAAGAATAAAGTTTATTCATTGCAAGTTATCAAACAAAAGAATACGGAATTACAGGGTATGTAATTATAAGTCAATGATATAATGGTGATTTCGTAGTTACTTGACTGCTTTACTCACTGGTTAATTGTAATCATCATGTTTAATGCAATACTTCGTACACTTTCCATTTCACTCATGTCCCATCACAACATGTTTGAACTGAATAAAACTACGTTCAGTGTCTAGTGTGAAAGATGAACTGTGACAAGCAAAGTTGGTGGATCTCAGAAACTGTTTGCATTTAGACATGTACACACGATGCTGTCGATGAACTTAGCAAAGCGTACTGCATTGAATGTTTGATGGTTGTAAAATTTGTTTTCATGAAATCAGTTTAATGATTGAGATCAGTTGAGGAACGTCAGTTAGTCTTAGAATGAACATTCATTTTCAATTATGTTAATCCAGTCGGACAACAAAAGAAGAGTGATATTATCATTCCAATCGTCGCTGATATTCTACTTCAAACATTTGAGTCGACCTACTATGATGGAAGACATCGACGAGTGTGGTCGCATTGTGGTCTGTGTTCTGTTAGTTAATCCATCAGACTGGTTGAATCAATAAAACTCATCGATGGTCAAAGTGAGTTCAAAATGGTCCTTAATACAGTTGTAATTTTCAACAATGAATAGATGTACAGTTCTCAACTATAAGTGAAATGTCAATTGAAACAGCTGTTTGAATACCATATAATGGCTGACTACATTTGCACATGGACCATTCAATTTCATGGAAAAAAAATTTATGTATTCCAGTGTCAAAATAGTTAATACTCAATTAATAAGGTTGAACATACTTCCGATGACTTCACAATCCAGCAACGTACCACTTTGAATCCATTTGACAGGGACAACTACTTCATGTTTTATGTCTTGATTGCTAACTTCGAAGGAAAAATACATTCGGGATTTTGATTTCTCATTATTTATAACAAGTAGTAACTAATAGTAGTAATAGTAGTAGTAGTAGTGGTACGTAGTTGTAGTAGTAATCATAATAGTTGAATTATTGACAATATTCAAGATCAACAAGCAGTGAAATTCTAAAAAATACTGAACCTTCGTTTCTTCCTTGAACTGGACTCCACAGTTGTGTTTACTCACGATTTCGAACGATGTAAATGTCTATTTGTTTTGATACCACATAACCTCAACGTATGTCTATAAAGACAGACCACCAAAGATAAATCAAAAATGAAAGCATCACAGCTTACTTAGTTTATCTAAGCCTGATTGAAAATTTGAAGTTAGGGAACAAGTTAACAGATAGATAATGAGTGAAGTAAATGCTGAATAGCGAAACATTCAAGATTAAGGACAAAGAACTGATAAGGTTTATTAAATGCAGATTTAACTGATGACCTGACAGATGAAAATGACTCATTTGTTCAAAAGATGATATTATTTAGCCGAGAGTGTATCATGGTTCGTTGCACATTTTTCATCAGTTGTCTGAGATTCCCAAGAGTTTTTTTCTCAACTTTCCTATGAATATCATAGATACTGTGTTTTCTAATGGAATTGTGCACCCTAATTAATGTATGTAAACACAAATTTCTACTGACACCACAGCATTTTGATGTCCAAAATAAAATAAAATTTCTAATTACTCGGAGAATTGTTTCTTTTTTTTACTATCTCCAGTTTACTTCTGTGTATAACGTAATAATGTGAGGACATTTGAAGAAAACGATACTGGGTTGGAGTCTCAGAGTAAGCATCGAGTCCGAGAAGCAGGAACATTCAGCTGACAAGTCACAAATAAGAAGAAACACGCGTGTTGATTTGCACTACAAGCTAATATCCATCTTTTCTATAGTTTGGTATTTATTATCAATCTATAATATAAATTTGATTGAATCACATATACATTTCTATACTAACCACTTCGATAAACAATTGGACAGTGTTCACAAAAACTACACAATTCACTCACACTTATATGACCAAAATTTTCTCATTATTTTTTCTCTTTAGGTAACCAATTGTTCATCATCGTCATATACTCAGTCGGTTATCTATCGGTATGTTACAATGCTCTCAGTGCATGATTTCACGAAGTAGATTACAATCATTCCGTCATCTTAATCAGTTGAATTATCAGAACAAATATCTAATTTATTGGGATGTGACATCGAATCTGTTGTAAGGCGGATACTAGCAGTCAGACTTTGACCGTCTGTTGCACCCACGCTCATCTAACCGTTTATTCCTGGTAATTACTATTCATTGACATAGGTTGAATCATCGACTGATGTGTTCAGTTGGCTGTGAAAGTAACATCCACAAAAAGTATCTTGATACGATGAGCAAAATGCTGTGAAGACAACATCAATATTTACTATTAACATAAAATGTAGGATTAAAAATGTCAGTGTATTTCAATGGCATTTCAGAACTGATTGACACTCTTTAAATCATACAGTCTGGCTCCGAACACGATGCAGAGGGGTGGCAGTTTGAAACAATTACAGTCGAAAAGAATCAGTTTCACTAATTATTAATCGAAAATACGACAACATCATTGGAAATAATCAACCACATTTCAACAGAAAATTACAGAACGTCTCATTAAAATCTGAGAGCCCAACATTAATTTCTTCATTTGCAAAATTTTAATCAAACATTCCCAACAACATTTATCCTCCGTTTCCACAGCAATCATTGTCTGACTTCATTCTGTTTTTCTATCATACATCAGCACCACATATTTTGGTACTGATGATTGACGATAAGTAAAACTGTGGTGAAGCAAATGAGCATTGTACTCAGTGATGAAAGAACGAATATAAATGCTTGTAAACCATAAGTACGTGATAGATATAGTTTAGAACCAAATATCTAAGACTTTAATAACCATAAGAATATAAGTTCGTATCTCACAACGTCCATCCGACTCACTCTGAAACCTACAAGGACAATAACACGTGAAGTATATGATCTTCTCAAAGCTCATAAAAACTGTCTTGTTTCTCTGATTATTCTTGAAGACGAACAATTTTGAATGTGGTATAACGCGGTTGAATGGCTGATGTAAATCATAAATCTACTATATAAATGAATGGTTAATGTTAGCTTAAAACAATGACTCTGAGTCTAATAATAATTGGAAAAATGACAGTAGAAGTAACCTGATGATGCCATTTGATGTATTAGTCTCATCAATTCACTGATATTCTCTATCTTAAACAGTGAGATTTAGTTGTAAAGAACCTACATAGATAGATGAGCACAAACTGCAGTTCCTGGTAAAACCATAAAGGAGTTAACAATCAGGTGCACGACGAACGTCTACTTATATTGAAACGATGATTACTATAGACAATCGAATGATATAATCATTAAATCACTACTGCATCCTTTCTTTACAGACTCCAATTCTTGCAAAATATCAGATTTAGATAGTCGAATACTGAACCGACCAGCTCACATTTTATTCACCACTCACCTATGAGTTCAAAGCTATGTTGTTCGACAAATATTGACAGACGGGTTGTTAAAAGGTGTTAATAAAATGTTTTCTGACAATTTATACATAATATTTATGCAAATGGTTGAGATGGTTTCATTTTTTGATACTCATTTATACACTACCTGATGGTTTATCAGTAGTTAGAATAATTTAAAGAAATTAGTAATGACACTCAAAGCGATTGTTTGATAAACGCTGATTAAACAGATTTTCATATGTCCATCGAGTTACTGACTTCAACCAATGTCAAATAAATAATGTCAACGTAATGTTCAACTATCGGTGAGTATGATAAAACTGTCATCTTTTGTTTTCGAAACTCTTCCATCTGAAGAGGTTAGATTTCTTGAAACCTTTCCTTCAATCTTTTATCGATTTGAAATCGGAATTTCCTTATAGAGATCAGTTATATCTTGAATGTTGGGTAATTTTGTTGCTCAAAGTTGTTTGTACGGTAAATAATCAACATCTATGTTTAAGAATGTAGTTTCTCATATCATCCAGCATGTGCTCGAATAGCCATTGTGATTGTTCATGCAATTTCGTTTATGATACACTTATAGTCAGAAAGTTAAATAATAAGGAGACTAGTTTAGATCAATATTAGGTGGTTTGCATTTCGGAAATTCGTCAACTTCTCATGATGAAGTAGTACATGGTGAAACTTGTGAAAGTAATTTAAGCAAATGCATAAGCACTACTAACGTTTATTTTCTGTCAAATTTTGGACGAAAGACTTTTGGTTTTGAATATCTGTTTCCTCATGAGTTGACTGACCTCATGGTTGTCTTTTGTGCCTCTTTGAATGACAACTGGATAATGTTTTATCGTGAAGTAAAGTGATTACACAACATATAGAGTTTGTTGTTTGTTGCCACATTATAAAATTCAGTAAGAGGAAATGTTCAACTAGCCAACTCATAAACATGGAAACATGAATTCCTACACACACATTTCTGATAACGTCTGACTGCTAGTATCCGCCTTACAACAGATTCGATGTCACATCCCAATAAATTAGATATTTGTTCTGATAATTCAACTGATTAAGATGACGGAATGATTGTAATCTACTTCGTGAAATCATGCACTGAGAGCATTGTAACATACCGATAGATAACCGACTGAGTATATGACGATGATGAACAATTGGTTACCTAAAGAGAAAAAATAATGAGAAAATTTTGGTCATATAAGTGTGAGTGAATTGTGTAGTTTTTGTGAACACTGTCCAATTGTTTATCGAAGTGGTTAGTATAGAAATGTATATGTGATTCAATCAAATTTATATTATAGATTGATAATAAATACCAAACTATAGAAAAGATGGATATTAGCTTGTAGTGCAAATCAACACGCGTGTTTCTTCTTATTTGTGACTTGTCAGCTGAATGTTCCTGCTTCTCGGACTCGATGCTTACTCTGAGACTCCAACCCAGTATCGTTTTCTTCAAATGTCCTCACATTATTACGTTATACACAGAAGTAAACTGGAGATAGTAAAAAAAAGAAACAATTCTCCGAGTAATTAGAAATTTTATTTTATTTTGGACATCAAAATGCTGTGGTGTCAGTAGAAATTTGTGTTTACATACATTAATTAGGGTGCACAATTCCATTAGAAAACACAGTATCTATGATATTCATAGGAAAGTTGAGAAAAAAACTCTTGGGAATCTCAGACAACTGATGAAAAATGTGCAACGAACCATGATACACTCTCGGCTAAATAATATCATCTTTTGAACAAATGAGTCATTTTCATCTGTCAGGTCATCAGTTAAATCTGCATTTAATAAACCTTATCAGTTCTTTGTCCTTAATCTTGAATGTTTCGCTATTCAGCATTTACTTCACTCATTATCTATCTGTTAACTTGTTCCCTAACTTCAAATTTTCAATCAGGCTTAGATAAACTAAGTAAGCTGTGATGCTTTCATTTTTGATTTATCTTTGGTGGTCTGTCTTTATAGACATACGTTGAGGTTATGTGGTATCAAAACAAATAGACATTTACATCGTTCGAAATCGTGAGTAAACACAACTGTGGAGTCCAGTTCAAGGAAGAAACGAAGGTTCAGTATTTTTTAGAATTTCACTGCTTGTTGATCTTGAATATTGTCAATAATTCAACTATTATGATTACTACTACAACTACGTACCACTACTACTACTACTATTACTACTATTAGTTACTACTTGTTATAAATAATGAGAAATCAAAATCCCGAATGTATTTTTCCTTCGAAGTTAGCAATCAAGACATAAAACATGAAGTAGTTGTCCCTGTCAAATGGATTCAAAGTGGTACGTTGCTGGATTGTGAAGTCATCGGAAGTATGTTCAACCTTATTAATTGAGTATTAACTATTTTGACACTGGAATACATAAATTTTTTTTCCATGAAATTGAATGGTCCATGTGCAAATGTAGTCAGCCATTATATGGTATTCAAACAGCTGTTTCAATTGACATTTCACTTATAGTTGAGAACTGTACATCTATTCATTGTTGAAAATTACAACTGTATTAAGGACCATTTTGAACTCACTTTGACCATCGATGAGTTTTATTGATTCAACCAGTCTGATGGATTAACTAACAGAACACAGACCACAATGCGACCACACTCGTCGATGTCTTCCATCATAGTAGGTCGACTCAAATGTTTGAAGTAGAATATCAGCGACGATTGGAATGATAATATCACTCTTCTTTTGTTGTCCGACTGGATTAACATAATTGAAAATGAATGTTCATTCTAAGACTAACTGACGTTCCTCAACTGATCTCAATCATTAAACTGATTTCATGAAAACAAATTTTACAACCATCAAACATTCAATGCAGTACGCTTTGCTAAGTTCATCGACAGCATCGTGTGTACATGTCTAAATGCAAACAGTTTCTGAGATCCACCAACTTTGCTTGTCGCAGTTCATCTTTCACACTAGACACTGAACGTAGTTTTATTCAGTTCAAACATGTTGTGATGGGACATGAGTGAAATGGAAAGTGTACGAAGTATTGCATTAAACATGATGATTACAATTAACCAGTGAGTAAAGCAGTCAAGTAACTACGAAATCACCATTATATCATTGACTTATAATTACATACCCTGTAATTCCGTATTCTTTTGTTTGATAACTTGCAATGAATAAACTTTATTCTTTTCACAGAAACTTGTCCAAAATACAATTAAGCTGAAGCAGGACAAAATTCTACACCACCGAATACCACGTGTGTTTGATGTGAATGAACAAACATGCATTGACAGTAATGATCAGGATACTCGTTACATGAAACTAAACGATTGCGGTATCAAGGTGACTACTTGTTGAACTACAGAGGTCGTTTTCACTGTTACCGAATTCCACAATGTGATCAAGTTGATTTACACGGAAGGACATTATATTGCTCTCAATATACAGTGACATGTATTCTAACTGCCGTGACCAAACTCAATATCTGTACACATTGACCATTTCTAATCAGATACAAGTAGAATGCATTATTTCCAGGGAAACAGTAAACAATGAATTTATTCGCAACTTGACATCAATGCTTGAAAACGAAATACTTACACAATGCATTGATAGTTAGACTATTTCAAAAATTCAACATGAAAACGTATATCTATGTGGATGATTACAAAATGCCGACGAAACCTGCTTGAGTGAAGTAGCGTAAACTGTTGACAATTCTGTATCATGTTTTGAGAATTAGTGAGAGTTTGTCAACTCACATTGTTGAAGTCTTGAACAAGGATTTCTGATTCTCTGTTGAGAATCTGAAAGGATCGTTTCAATTAGGCTGTTAATTTTTATTTTATTGATATACATTTGAATGGTGATTAGATGTGACACCTAGAATTCACATTTCATCATAACATTGAGTCGACAATTGTTTGTTGAATGGTGTACACTCATCACGCGGAACGTCCAATAGGCACCAAATGTTCAAATGATTGTACAAATGCAAACTGTGGAATTCTTTACTATTATCATTACTAACACTAGTCTATGATGAATAATGTATGATTCGAATAATAGATGTTATTTATTAATATATTCTGATGTTGTTGGAAACCTACGATTTTAGCATACAAGCACCAATCTTCACTCAGTTGAAATTGTTGGCTTGTTTTGTAAGAGTTTCACAACATTCTATTTGAAAATTAGTAGCATTGTGTATACTTGATTCTGTGATGACTGCAATTACCAAGAGTCCGTTGTTAATGTCCATTCTCAGGACGTCTCACCACTGGGAAATATCGTTTAGAATTAACGATGGTCATTGTTATGAGCTGAGTTGTCGGAGTAGCTAATCAACACACCATTAGGCACTTTTATCATTCACTACATGAATACAAAGCAACAGAATGTTGTGAAGATCAAACTGAACAGAATGGGAACATAGATTAATTGTTATGGTTGTGAAGGAATAATGGAGTTTCAAACAATAAATGGAAGATGTTTCAATGTCTTCAACGTTTCTGCATTTCCATATCGATTACTGTCTCTTCGCTTTCTTTCCTTCTTGAAATTCTATTCCTGACTCGCGATATGTACTACTCATGTCGATATAAGTAGCACACATCGCATTACTTGATAACTGATAGATACAATGCAATTCAATGTTAACCACGGTTGTCATCGAAATTCACCGTAACTATTAACCTGCTTTTACGAAATAATTTGCTCGTAGATGTTTCCAATTTATTTACATGAAAATATCAATGGTCTTAACATAACTTTTGTTTTATAAGTAAACGGAATTTCGTATTTAGTACACTGAGATTCTTCAATAATAAAGTCAAGATAGTTCTACTGTACGGCACTGAAACATGGAAAAATACAGCAACCATCATTGAAAGCATACAGGTATTTCAAAACAATTGTGTACTCGTGATACTCAATATCCGTTGACCCGATACCTTCACCAACAGCCTACTACGGGATAGAACAAACCAATTTTTAGTTGAAAAGGAAATAACGAAATGATTTTGGAGGTGAGATCAATGAAATTTGAGGAAATCAATGAACTGCATTATGAGGGAGCACTAACTTGGAATCGCTGATGCGGAAAGAGAAGTGGGAGGCCGAATAGTACACTACATCAGGAATCAGAAGCTGACAAGAAAAGGATGAATAGCAACTGGAAATGATTGTTTAGGAAAGAGTTGGATGAAGAATGTTGGTGAGCAACTTATGCTCATCCACGGAGTGCAGCAGTAAGTAGGTAAGTACGATTTTACTTACTTCTTCATAAGGCAATGAATGTATGTGGTACCGTTTCTAATTAGTCGCTCAATTGTAAGAGTTGTTATTGCAAATCTGATTCGTTGCACAGTCAAATGAATATTTTTAGAAATTTAACTTATTCCTCCACGTGGTTACATTTGTCAATGGATTTTAAGAAGAAAGAAACAAGAAATACAGTCTAATGATACGTTTCACATTCGAAACCGACTGGATTCCACTTTGATCAATTCGTGAATACATTAGTGAAAATACAACAATCTCCACAAGTCGTTATGCTGATAAAAAATTGGTTTATAAAATGACGAATCAAAGCCTACTTAAAAAACAATGAAACAACTAATATGGAATAGATAATCATTTGTGATATCTCAGTAGAATACAATAAGCGACTGAAGCCAATTTTTCCAAGTCTCATAATGAGTAAGAACATTTAAATGAACTTGATAAATAGATCAATGGACTTTATCCAGTTGTGATTAAAAGCTGATCTACCACGAGAATCTAACTAAAGCATTTCATCATTAACTTAGTAATGAACGCAATTGAACTAATTCACTGCAGGTTACCCCAATATATAGTATGATCATCTCTCACTAAAACAGGGTAACTCGAATTTGTGCATGTGAATTTTATCCACTTAATCGATTGCAGATTCGGATGTTTATGATGGTGGTATTTCCTCAATACTCATATATTTCAAAGTAGAATGACATATCGATCCATTGACTAGATATAACATAATACACAACCAATATAAGAGATAGCAACGAATGTACTGACTTCGCTTGTGGCTATTCTAGAGTTACTGACGATCCAAAGCCTTGGCAAAGGAGGAGGGTTGAGGGTGGGATTAGCGAACACATCTAGTAGAAGATTTCTACTCTGAAAAACGCTTACCATGAAAAGTAAACCAAAGCCGTCAATCTCTGCTCTGGGAGTTATCAGGCATTCTTTTTAGAAGATTTATGACGCCTCACAGTCAAAGCTCGGTTCCCTTGAAAGTCACGGGGCCGATTAAACTTGAAACAATCATGGGAACAATTGTATAGGTATGTGGAACTTCCAGAGAATGTGAGAGACCGCGAATACCAGACAAATAGTTATTTAAATGGGGAGATACAGCTTGGAAGTACTAAGAATCAGTAAAATCTATTGGATGTAGGCTGGAAAAGAAAGGCCAAATAAGGGTCGACTTGCATCTTGACTGTTGCTCATTGCTGTCAAAGAGGCTACAATCTGGAACGGAGATCTGCTGGTTGTTACGCTTCTTCTCGTGAAGAAGCTGCTGGCAAATGGAAGATATCAGGCAGGATTTCAAGGTGAAGATTTACTCTAGTTGATAAGTGGTCTGTGCTATACGCTTCCGTAGTTGATTTCGGCGTCTAGACTACTCGTCTGTTTCTATCTTCACCACCTACATCCCTTCTTCTATCTAAAGACCAGAATTTACTCTGCAGTCTTGAGTGAACACTTGTCATCCAATCTCGTACGCTGGAAACTTCTTAGGTTTGGTCTGAGGTGGTCTTGGTGTGGTTCTTTAAGACATCAGACTGTGTTTTTCCACAATTTGTTTCACATCATGATCTACGCCGAGGACTTCCGCGATGATAGCTTATCACTTAGTGATTTTCCATAAACAAACAAGAAATTGCTCTGAGACCTATGAACAAATCTGCGGATATTCGGATTGTGCCATTAACTTTCTTAATAACCACAAAGGTTACTGCTCAATCAGGATAAGAAAGGAGAGTAATAACTCCTTACAGTTGAAAGCAGTTAAGTTCTTCCTCAACTATCAATAATGCTGCAAACGGTACTGGTCTCTTTGGACAGTAGAAACCTTTAGCTCCAGGTTTCAACCGGAATGTTGCTTTCATAGCAGTGCACAGACTTAATACATGCTGAAAAAATATATGAAAACTCCGTCATTAGTTCTTTCGAACACGCATCAGGTTCATGAATTTGTTTCACCAAATCGCACAAGATGCTTCACGGAACGTCAGTAAAATAGAGCCGGTGAAACCATCCTAAACTAGGTACATCAAGATCAGCTTAAGCGGTGTAATATTGCTCGGTAAACGTCGAATCGTGAAAAGACCCTTTACAATCTGATTGTCACAACAAACTTAGGTAATAACCGCATGCAATTCAAAGTTTCTGTGTTGTTGGAACCGTGGCTGGTCTCCCTAATTTGATCCGATACTTTCGTGGGAGAATTTTAACGTCAAATGCAGCGTCCGTTTGCAATCTAAACGGGTGCCCATTAATATTAAATGTAATAAATTTCCTCTCACCTGGGGTTGAGTTCTGACAGCTTGCTATTAGACTCAACGAATTTGTTTTGGATCCATACGTAGGCTTTCTGGTACCTCTAGAATTGCTTGGCTTCTTTTTTCGACAAAAACCATCTTTATGACCCACCGCATTATATTCCCAACACCAATAATGTTTATATGGGCAGCTTTGAAGAAAATGCCATGCACTGCAGTGCCAGTGTAAGGCAGGAGGATTTGTTTCTGTCTGTTGACTTAATCTAGATAACATTGAGGCAGATTTACGAGAATTGCATGATTGTTTAACTACATTCACTTCGTTACGATCTGAACCACCACACAGAATCATCGTGGTGCCACTCTGTTGAATGATTAGACGTTGATGTTTGTTTTTAATATCATTAGGAGTTAGTTCTAAGTCTTGGTCTAATTGATTTTTCAAGCGTGTTCGAGTGTAACTGAACGTCTGCGATTTAAGGTTTCAAATTAGAATGAGTGCTTCAAATTGGTTTTCAGTAAGCGACTTTAATAGGAAACGTTCACATTCTCGGTTGACGATACCTACATGTGTGAGAAAACCAGCATCTTCTTTCATAGTGAGCTTCAAACATCAATAGCGCTTATTTTCAATAATAATAATAATTTATTCTCCAATAATAGTCTGTTACATGAGGCATGCCAGTTTACAGGCAAGATCAAACTTACAGTGAATAGTTGTTTCCAAATTGTTGGCTCAATGACTGAACAATGTCCGAGAATGAGCAATCGCGTTGGTTAGGAGGCAGATTTAGATTGCAATACCCGTTGTAATAAAACTCGGAGATACTGTTAGCGATACCATCAACTGATGATGTAATAGTAGTTGGATTAGAACTGGCTGTCCGAATAGTGGACGTGAGCTATGTATTTGCTAACATCTAGATAATTTTTAACTGCTGGTCAAGGAATAATGCAAGTTACGAAGCACACCTACTTCCGAAGCTACCGTCGTCAAATCTACTAGAGTTGAAGCTATCACAAGTTCGCTTAATCTGCGAACGAGAAACAACTCTCAGTGACCAACGACCTGTAAGCTAGCTATTGATGGGTCCTGGCCCTGCTAGCTAGAGGGAAAAATTCATGCTCGGAAAATGGAAGTAAATTCTCCAAACAGCCAGAAATGAGCGATAAGAACAGACACAATTGAAAACGTACATTTGCAGTCCAAACACCGTCCTTTGGAGAGTTACCGAATAGCATATTAAAAAACGCAATGAACCAATAGCATTAAGATATTTCTTAGTAGATAATACGACGTGAAAGTGACAAAATCGCGGAAACAAAGAAACTGAACATTTCTAAAGGCCAACGTCAGACTAGACAGCCACGGATATGAAGACATCTTGGAAAGATATGGACTGGGAGTAAGAAACAAAAATGTGCGTTCAAAAATCTGGTCATAGGCGGCACAATATTTCCACACAAACGTATACACAAAGCTATACGGATCTCACACAGATTCATATAGATCATATTTGCATCAATAAAAAGTTCCGAAGGACAATGCAAGATGTGAGAACCAGGAAAGGAGCTGACATAACTCCAGATAATCACCTAGCTGTGGCCAATTTAAAACGGAAGCAAAAGAAAAAACTGAAAAACTTGGGAACAGCACTACAGTGGTTCATGACAGTCTTCGAATTACTGACAAGCTCAATGAATTCAAGATAGCTCTCAACAACAGATTCCGATCTTTACAGAGTCTACTGAAGGAAGAAGAAACTACCATAGAGAACGACTGGAAAGGTATCAAATAAAAATTAACTTCAACGTGTCAAGAGATTCTGTACCAAAAGAAGCATCATCATAATGAATGGAACTGCATAACAACACTGGACAAGATTGAAGAAAGGAGGAACACGAAGACGACAAATATCAACAGCCGAATACGAGCAGAAAAAATCATAGCACAAGCTGAATACATTAAAGTCAACAAGCAAGTGAAGAAGTACGTGGAAGTAGTGGCAACAACGACGGAGAAAGCTGCTAGACAAGGAAATATGAAACAGCTTTACGATACTGCGAAGAAGCTAGCAGGGAAATATAGTAAATCAAAGAGACCGGTTAAAGACAAAGAAGTCAGGTAAAAAACTAAAAATGCTTCCATCACTGAGTGAGTTGCTCTAATGCTCTCTAGTGTAGCATGAAATGCATATGTAGGATGAAAATCTCACGTATAGAATATCAGCAAACATCATTCAAAAACAGGAAGGAGGGAATTTTAATGAATGTTTTCCAGTGTGCAATACAGAAAACTAGAGGGACAGGTCAAAGACAAAACCGGCAGGTCGATCACTGAAAATGCTTCAAACACTGAGTCAATTGCTTTAATGCTCTTCAGTGTAGCAAGAAATGCACTTGTAAGATAGAAATCCTACGGATAAAGAATTATCAAATGTCATTCAAAACTAAGAAGGAGAAAATTAAAATGAATTTTGTTCAGTGTGAAATATAATAGATCAGAGAGATCGGTCAAAGACGAAGTATGTAGGTCAATCATCGAAATTTAAGAACAGAGGAACAGATGAATGGAAAATTTCGAGGAACGCTTCAATAGATCAGCTCCTTTGAATCCACCGTACATCGAATCAGCACACACACGCATTCCTGCAAATGTGACTCCACCAAAAACTGAAGAAATCAGAATGTTCATCAGGCGAATGAACAACGTGAAAGTAGCAGGACATAACATTACACCAACTGCAGCACTAAACTCAAACAACGAAGTAAAAAGAAACACGCATCATACTCTTTTCAAAAAGATTTATTAGGGGGAACGAGTGCCGATGGACTGAAAAGAAGGATACCTCATAAAGATTACAAAGACAAGAGATCTTAGCAAATGTGAAATCTACAGAGGCATCACACTACTGTCAGTATCATTAAATTCTTCAACAGATTGTTGCTGAATTGGAGTGAAAACGCATTGGACGCTTACTATCCACATCAACAGTCTAAATTCCGTAAGTATCTATCGAGTACAGACCAAATCGCAACTCTCCTGATCATTGTGCAACAACCACTTGAATGAAATTCATCACATTTCACCAATTTTATTGACTACGATTAAACGTTTTTTAGATGTGACATGTTAACAATATTGATGCTTCTTCAATACTACGAAAGGAATTGGAAATGAGGAAGGCTTAGTATACCATACGTTGAGAAATAGAAACAGAATTGAAAAGGACGTACAACAACTGAAAAGAGCAGGAAATAATCACCTAGCACAGGGTTGGATGGGAGTAACAGGCGTAAGTAAGTAAGTAACCGAAAAGACGTTCGGACTAGAAGGCCTGTTTCAAAACCTGTTTATTAAATTAGAAATTGTAGAAATTTTCAAGTACTAAGTCTACCACTGCATGTAATTATGGTGAGATCTAAGTCGAGCGATGTGTTTGCAAAGCATACCCATCGACATTTATTTGCGTCATTTTCAGCACCACTTAGTTACTTTGTAAAGCTTCATACTAATGCAATTTTGTATGAAGTCCGGTACATGAGCAGATGGTTAATAAACTTTATCTACAGACAAAAACGGTTTGCCGACACATAAACATTCACAGATATCATTGATATAAACAAAAATGAGGAAAGAGCATTTTACACTTCCTTTTATTACAACAATTATGACAGTGGTAGCTTTCGACGAGGAAGAGTCCAATTTAGCAATTTATTTTTGACGTTTGAAGAAGGAATCAAATCAAGCAAACAGAGGATTTTGAACGCTGTAATACGCAAGTTCGTCTGGATAACGTTAGTTATTAGTTTAATTGTTGTACATGTTGGTACTCTGCAGTCTGTCCGATTTCAGGCCCTCTGGCATGAAAGTAGTGATGGCTGTCTTGTGTGACTTTTGTATCAAGTGTAAACATTTAACCACCTCCACGATTTAAAGGATAAAACATGATGTCAGTGTGTATAATTTTGTATGGTAGAACCATTGTATTATTCTTGTCATTAGGTATGTTACACCGGAAGATTTCGGTATAATGTCGCTATTAGACATGCATTGGTTATCTTTTGGTCACTAGAGGCATAAAAGACAATTTAGCATTCTTCAATCGTAAGTCAGAGCATTGGTTAGCATAACATCGTTTTGCCACATAAATGACATGGACTAACGCGAAGGTTAGTTGTTTTCAATATCGAATTCCTAACAAGTGACCACACAGTCGTTATGAAAGCTGTTGTCAGAACAAGGACAACTTGTCTTTAAAAGCTATCTGTTTTCGGTCTTAAAAACAATTAGACTAGTACAATATTTGAAAAAATTACAGTTATTAGGCGGAACACAAAATGTAACAAACACTATTACGTGTCTTATCGTAATGAATAATATTATAAGTCGCATTGATATAATAGGATAATAATGTTTTTCAATCGTTAGGTCACAGGCAGCAGGGATAATTTGCGGACATATCAGACCAGTACGCTCAAACAACGATTTTACTGGTTAGTTATCGAAAAAATTAACATGTACTTATCTAGAATTTTAGGAATAGTTACCTGTTTCGACTCTCAAAGTAGTTGATATTAAAAGATATATAGAACATGAAGGGGATTGCGTCATCAACATGATTGATCACAGTCTGAGAAGCGATGAATGAATGATGCATTACTCAGTCGAGTCTTAAAGCATCTGAATGATCATTGACAGTTCAATTGATTGATGAAATTGGAACGTCATAAAGAAACAATTCTATAGGAAGACCTCCAGGATACTCATTTGAAATAAGATAGGTAATGAATACAGAATATATTCATAACTGAAACAAGACCATTTATGAATCCACACGAAAACTTTTGGTTTTCACTTCAGTTGCTGTATAGAAAATTAGTAGTAATTTGTAAAATGAATTTTTTATTCATCTCCATTCTGTGTGCATAGACGAATGTCAGTCATTTGAAAGCATCGTTAGTGTTCAACATTCTTCATAATATTTCAGTTTTATATCAGGAACATTATAACAAAGAGAAAACCATATTATTAACAAAAAGAATGTGCAAATCATTAACATTTCTACAAACAACAACTCAGGTCAATAGACTGATGTTTTGTCTTCGAAATCACACTCTCTGGTTGTGTATACAGTTATTACCATCACCATTATTATCATTGCTTTAAGAAGAATGTTTCTCATGTGAATACGCATATTAGATGAGAACTCACATAGTAGATCTGATGATGCTAAGTAATATTCAACCACATATATTCCTTACTGGATCAACAATTGACTGTCTCTAGTGTCGTCAGTTTTGAGAGGACGAAAGAATGAAATGTTGTGTTAATGTAAAAATAATGAATGAAGATTAGATGAATGTGTGATGGTTCACTGTTCATTTTTATTTTATTTTGAAGTTCATTATAAATTGAAATTCTCGAAGTCTCCGGAAACGAATGAAATCAGTGATTTCATTGAATGACAGGAAAATTTATGGTTATTTATTCACATACATAGTTTTATTTACTACACTGAAAAGGGTGAAAATACCCCAGTTAGTTGCATTACTTTATATTTCAAAAGCCTCTCTGAATCGGTTTATCCTTCAATTGAACTGAGTGCAACGGATTTGAATCGTGAATGATGAGTGGCGTCCAGTGCTTCATCACGATGCCTTGAAGGAGTGATTAAGTAAGTAAGGTTCGACTTATTTCCTCGAGATGCACTCAATATGTGGGGAAGCATTTTGAACTAGTCGCAAAAGTCTAAAAGTTGTGATTGCAAATGTTATTCGTTACGTAGTCATGTGATTATTTTCATGAATTCGAAAAACTACTGAACCTGGTAACACTTGTGAATGGATTTCAAGTAGAAAGAGACATAAAATAAATTTCAATACATTCTAATGAGTATTTATTTAACCAAACAAAACATATTCAACATGATACATCAAAGATTTCCTTTTACAACACAAATACCACTCCAAATGCGAAATCTCTAGGTCATAGATATCACATTATAGCTTCAAATGAAATTCTGGCATACTTTCTATGTATCTAAATTGATTGAATGCAGAATTCGCCGAAACTATTAATATGGACGAAACAGTAAACAGCAAACCGGATGTGATGATCTTCAGGTTTTGATCGTGTTTTCACGGTCGAATTCGCAAGTCGAACGAAGCTAAATCAACAGTGAAAACTTGGAAGCATTGGACGATCGTCATATCCAATATGCAATTCATCAGTTACTTCATTAAATGTTAATAAAAAGTAGAGATTTCCGATTGCTTTTTGAATGACTAAAAAATATGTAAATTAAGTGAGGTTGGAGAAGAAAGATTGATGAAATCTAGATGATATGCATGTTGGTGATTAGTATAAGGTGTTTTTGGAAATAGGTGACAACCATAGTTTGCACGGTCAACCGACCTCAGTATTCGTCTATTGAACTGCTCCTATCGAGCCAGTTACATATATAGCACACCGTTTGGCGAGTTCATCATCGTATAACCGAGCACCATACGTCGTGGTCAAGTCAAGGATATGAAAGAGTCAGTAACAATTATAGTCTCGCTCACGTGGTTGACACAGGTCGTCGAGTTGAACTCAGTAAAGCGTTTAAGGTTATCTGCCATATTCCATATAATTGGCCATGTGATTAACGAGTGCGTCTTTTCCACGATGCGCAAGCCATCGCAATTCACGCCCACAAAACTAACCTTTTCATCCAAAATAAATTCAAACAACCCCTTTTTCTACCTTGATCATCTATATAAGCGTTTCTGAATACTCAATTGCTCCACTGGGTGTGGAGGATTATATATTAGGTATTTTGAGTAAAACGATTAGATTTAGTTTGAGTCTCCTCTCCCATAACGGGTCGAACCCAATTTCATTTTACTGGCATTTGCAAATTAAGATACAATCTGTTTCAAGAAGCCGA
Source organism: Schistosoma margrebowiei (assembly GCA_944470205.2). Classification (NCBI taxonomy): domain Eukaryota; kingdom Metazoa; phylum Platyhelminthes; class Trematoda; order Strigeidida; family Schistosomatidae; genus Schistosoma; species Schistosoma margrebowiei. The sequence goes on along the minus strand of OX104027.1, from coordinate 640,760 downwards.
AATGTAAGAAGAACAAATTACCGAAGTTAATGTTGAATTGGAAGTGTAAATTGTCACTGTACTGTTTCTTACCTTAATTTATTTTTTATGCATACACTACTAAAAATATGCATGCAGTATTCCAGGAGTGGTCAAACGCAAACTCTTTACATCGAAATACATGACTCGATTTTGTAAAGCTTTTGAGTTATGCAATTGTAAGACGTTGAGCTCTTTTTGCATAACTGTTCCAAAAACGGCGATCACACCGTAGCTACTACCTTGATGTATGGACGTGCTTGCCTATTGTGATTGAGTATAGAGGCAGAACTAGTTCACTTTGGCTGAATCCCATTAGACAGTATGATCGAACGGGACAGTAAAGACTCGGAAAGACAGAGACAGTCGCCGTCGCCTCTTTGTCGTATCTGTCTATTCTCCCACTGACTGCAGCTCAGATGGTAAAAAAGATGAGTTTTAAAAATAGCGTTCCGACCTTCTCCGAAAACCTAGGCGCACTGGTGTGATAATAGTGGCTGTTGACTTAATTGCTCAAATAGACAAACTAAGCGATAGGGGAAGACACCAGACTCAACCTTTAGTGTCATTGCTCAACGAACAGATAAGGGCGACCGTCTGTTGTAGTTATGCTCAGATAACCACCTGTTTCTGGCATAAGCAAAAACACTTTTTGAGGTGGCAACATTCAAGGTTGGGCTCAAATTGATCACATCGTTATCAGTCACTGGAGGAAGGGCTCAATAGAAAACTCTCACTTATCCTAAAGCATATGCTTATATTTAGATCATGCTCTAGTGCGAGCGCACTTTTGTCTTAGTCTTACTGGACGTAGGAAATACGCTGCACAGAAAGCGCTCATGGCCCTACCTAATGATATTCAATCTCAGAGTCTTCTGACCATACTTAGCAACAACACAATCAAGTTGACGATGCGATTCTTTACATTCTCGAAATGCAAAATGTTGCTTCAAGATAGGGTTTCATCGACACCCGAGCAAATGATAGGTAGCGACTTAGTTGTGCGTATCGACCCCTCATGTACGAAGCCTCATCAGATGTTGGGATCTCATGTGGAATGAAATCTCATCACGGATAAAGATGGGTCGACTGGCTTTTATCAACTCTCGTCATTTATGGCGTGGAGGATATGTCCGTCTACCAGCTATGGAACGAGTTTACTGCACAGCACTCCGTTCCGTCCTACTTGATCGCAGTGAATCATGGCCGGTCGGAGTAGAAGATATTCGTAGGTTACTAGTATGCATTCATAGATGTATTCGAAGCGGTGCTCGTATATCTTGAGACAACCGAGTATGTGATGCAGCTGTTAGGAAACGGGTACTACTTGAAGAAGACAAATTAATTGATGAAGTAGTAAAACTTCATCAGTCGAATTGGGTGGTACACGTTTAACGTAGCCATGACCATCAACTGCTCGAACGTGCGACGTTTTCTGGTGTTGGGGTAGATTGGAAGAGGCGGACAGACCGAAACGTGGCACAAATACATTAAGTCACTAACATTGGACGGAGCCATGTTCATAGATGTAGACTACCTGCTTGGAGTCAGTGAGACATTTGCAATCGATTGGTAAGGATCTTGAGTTACATGGCTCAAAAACGTTTGAAATGGCGCAAGATTATACTCCTTGAATAACATCTTCAAATCTTAATCTTTCCGATAGCTGATTATACTCATACTGTTGTGTGTGCTACTTATATTGACATAAGTAGTATATGATGTTAGTCATGAACAGAAGGTCTGGAAGCCGAGAGACGAGAGGATCGAACAGTGAAGAATCGATACAGGATGCAGTGTGTATGTAAATGCAAGAACATTGAGGTCTGAGTCATTTTGAGACAATTGGTGGAAATTTTGAAAATTGAGCATTTACTTTATGGTTGTTAGATTTTATTTCCAAGTTCTGTAATCTTGTGATAAAATATTCGATCGTCCCCACTGGTGTTTTTGTTCACTATAATAATACTACTTTATGGTTGGAATGGACAAAGGCATTGCTGTCTCATTGTGTTATGACAATTCGAACTGATGTACGTATGTACGTACGTACGAAGTTCTACTTTCATATTGACTGACTGACCGTAAATGATAAATCGAAGCAGTTGTCAAATACTACTTCTACTACTGCATGTATCAAGGTCAACAGCTCATCAATTGCGTTATCATCAAAGTCGAGAGATGTTTTGGCGAAGCATACCCATCTACGTTTAGTTGTCTTAAGCTCTAGCTGTCATTTTCAGCACCACTTCGCTACTTCGTAAATCTTCATTCTGAAGCAATTTCGCATAATCTTCGATTCATGAGTAGAAGAATAATACACTACTTAAAAATGATCTGCGGACATATGCGATTTACTCACACAAAAACGTTCACAGATATCATTTCTAAAAACAAAAATGTGGAAAAAGCCTATTGCACTACCTTGCATTACACCACTTATGACAGAGACAGCGTTCGACCACAAACATTTGTTGTTTTTCATCTGAACAGGTTATTAAACCCAGCACAATGCTTTAAACTATAGAAAAGCCAAAGTACAGCACTGAGGCTAGATATCCTTGGTGACGTGGAGAAAAGACTAAGTGACAGAAGTAATGATTTTCAGAGAGGAGTATGGAGTATCAGTTTTAGCCTTCCTAATAACTAAAAATTAGAGTATTTTTCAGCTTTTTTTCCATCACTCAAGATATTCATCGTTACGTTTTATATTTCACACAAACATTTATTAGTTATTATCTGATAAACTCATCACTTTAATATACCTTTTAGCGATCACCTTTTCATCTCATATAGTTTTAACCGTTGCATTCATGAGTTAATCTCAACTATTAGGGTGTTTTAAGTTTACCATTTTTTACACGCACCTTCGATGTGTCAGTTAAATAGTTAACGATAGTTTTTGTCTATACAAACAGGTGATTTCACTTGACTTATGCCATTTTTTTAATTCATATCCAAACAATTCAAATGCCAATAGTACAGCGGAGCATGAAATAATTAGTTCCTTCTCTCGAAATGCTCTCATGTGGTCACGTGCATACAACCACTGCCAGATGAGTCGTACTCTCTTTGGTGGAATAGGTGATTTTAACGAAATTGTGAGGACCAAGAGCGAATATCTGAAGTTTAAACAGGGTCCGTTGATGTCGAGAGTCTACGCAGGAGAGTTGCAAAATCCTGAATCGAAACCAATGATGCACATGAGCTCCACGATCTTGAAAGTACAAATGGCGTATAAACCCATTGGTTGTCACTGGTTACCATGAGTTCGAATCTCCCAACGTTGATTCACTGCCTCATGAATCAATCCTTCAGGCCGATGGCTCCAATAGTGTTCGCATAAGAAAACCATCTGCTTCAGTTTTGGCAACCAAGCAGTATCACTGCGTACATTCGTGTCAAGTGACTTGTGTGGCGCATATGTTCTCAGTGCATATTTTTATCAATATTTATGAGTTACTATAAGTTAATTAATTAAAAACTTACATAACAAACCATCCATTACGGGTTAGTTTATTGTGGTGAAGGATGGTTCTAAGGAGACTTCATGATTATATTTCCAAATGAAGTTTATTCACTATTATATAATATTCTTGTCTATTTCATTGCATTCCTGATTCTCTAGTTCTTTATAACTGTTTTTTACCTCGTAATCTACGTAGCACGCTATCATTCACGCATACTGTAGTTATATCAGTGAAAAAAAATTGCTGAAAAATTCCCATTATATTAAGAACACAATTTTATGAACGAAGAATATTCTTTCCAATAATTTCTCATCAGGTTCTACAATTATAAATCCAGATTAATAATCCATAAAATTGGCCAAATTTAAGGCAAAATACATCATTTAGAAATTGCAATATGTGAATCAGGAATTGTTTGTTATATAAAATAAAATCGTTAATGTTGGGGCTGACTAATATGAAGTGTTAACTTGAATGAGTTTATAAGCGAAATGAAATTGTGAGATAAATTATCAGAATAAATATGGTCAACATGGGGTAAGAGAGAGAGAGAGAAAATTGCGATTACAAATCGGAAATTGCGTAATATGTAAAATAATTATGTCAAATATAGTAGATTCAGGGGTGGATATTGAATAAATTCATCAAAAAGGGGTTATCAAGTGTAAAGACAATAATAATAATAATAATAATAATAATAATAATAATAACAGTAATAATAATAATAACAGTAATAATAATAAGTTTGGGACATAAAATGAACATTAATCAGAATACGTCACCATATTTTAAGATTGATTATTAGCTAGTTGGCCAGGGTAAAAAGAGTAGCTGAGCATACGCCACTCCTTTTACCCTGGCCAACTAGCTAATAATCAATCTTAAAATATGGTGACGTATTCTGATTAATGTTCATTTTATGTCCCAAACTTATTATTATTACTGTTATTATTATTATTACTGTTATTATTATTATTATTATTATTATTATTGTCTTTACACTTGATAACCCCTTTTTGATGAATTTATTCAATATCCACCCCTGAATCTACTATATTTGACATAATTATTTTACATATTACGCAATTTCCGATTTGTAATCGCAATTTTCTCTCTCTCTCTCTCTTACCCCATGTTGACCATATTTATTCTGATAATTTATCTCACAATTTCATTTCGCTTATAAACTCATTCAAGTTAACACTTCATATTAGTCAGCCCCAACATTAACAATTTTATTTTATATAACAAACAATTCCTGATTCACATATTGCAATTTCCAAATGATGTATTTTGCCTTAAATCTGGCCAATTTTATGGATTATTAATCTGGATTTATAATTGTAGAACCTGATGAGAAATTATTGAAAAGAATATTCTTCGTTCACAAAAACGAATCTTAACAGGTTTTCTGTGTGGGGATTGGGTTAAACTTTCTGGTTGTAGTTATCCAAACATTAATCATAATGTTTGATTAGGCGAATTTAGGTGAGGACATTGTTCAAATTTGTTATCAGTCACACAACTTTATCTACTGAAATTTATGCAATATTCTGTATCGCATATGACCAAATTCGATTTAACGATGCTCACTCAGTTAAAAACATGAGGGTAGGATGGAAGTGAGAACTGTGCGAAAGGAAGTGTGTTCTCTTCTGAATCAGAATTACACTACTGGTACTTCGAACTGACATTTCCTATATAAAGTGCTCAATCCTCTTACTTTACTGAAAAAAATGTTGTTTAACGAGGAAGTTGAGTTTCTCAAAAAGCGCCAAGTGTAGATGAATTGGTGTGCTACAGTGTTTAATCATCGCACGTGACAGAAGCACTAAATACGTGGACCAGTGATATATATTGATCGATTTTAGCGCATTATAAAGTTTTTAAACAGTTCAGTTATTTGTCACATTTACAATGATTGTTTGATTCCTCTCATTGGCGTTTTGGATTGCAAATGATCGACTTCGTATTCGGTATATCAATTTCTAACTGTCTTCTATGAACTCACTTTTATGCAAACTTAACTGGCCTGCATTATCTAGCATATCTCTATTTTGTTAAAGACCACTGTGTGTTAGTAATTTATTTTAACTGCACGATCACGTACACAAACATCGTGATCCGAAAATAAATCAGTTAACTAAATGTTTGATTTGGAATAGAGCAACATGAAGAAACCAATATTAGTGGTACAAATTGTGGACAATAATCACACTCAACTGTTCTTATCAAATTAAATGAATATTCAATGAAAACATGCACTCGATCAACAGTAAAAGTGATCCATCCACAATATCCGGCAACAATGTGTTTATCTAACACATCCTCTGGATCCGTATGACGTAGTAAAAAACTACGTGACAAACATATAAGAATGAGTTGATCACGGTAATGCAATGTGACAACTTAAGTTTTGTTGATTGGTAAAATTTATGAAAATGATGTTATTCCCGTTGCTTCAAGAAACCGTTCTAAAGCCTTACATCTTTGTTGACTGTTCAACTTCGAGCATTTCAAGACATCAACACAATGACCACTATCAAGTAGATAAGAGTTAGTCCAATGTCATAGGTTCAAGTTGTAAGCAGGCAACGAGAAACCGTGAAAAACAAGCAATTCATGCTATTCTGCTACATTAACTGTATTTGCTTCAGCAGATTTTATAAATCTGTAGAGTTCTATGAAAACTATGAATATTACCGAAGGACAATATCTATTTGACACTGTTGCAACATGTGATTTTGATCATAGGATGAACGACTACTATTTTTGCAGTAGTAGTAAGGATAGCATATCTGGTACGTGCATCGCAGCAGATATTCATATATCAAAATTGAGTGATATGAGTTTGCCTCATACGAAGAATTTTGCTTTTTTCAGAAGTGATTGCATATCTCACTGACTTATACCAAATGCCTTCACGATATCTGCCGACAGACTGCAAGCACAGAATATCGTCTAACTCAGTCAAAGTATCTAATAATGAACATCAACGAAATATACTAAATTGAAGTTGTGAAGACCTACATAGCCAGAATTTTGATTCTGCTGTAAAATTAAGAGGAGTATCATTATCAAGTATACTTTAAGACATATTAAATCTTGTGAAATTCGATTAATTTAACTCAACGTCGACATTAAATTTCATTAATTTTCAACACAAACACATAATAAGAACTTCAGTAAAGTCATTCGGAATAAAAAAGTAAACAGTTACAGTTTATTCATAGTTGAAGTAAGACCATCTATGAATCCATGTGAAAAGTATTGGTTTTAACTTCAGTTGCTGTATAGAAAATCGGTAGTAATTTGTAAAATGAATCTTTTATTCATCTCTATTCTGTGTGCATAGACGAACGTCAGTCATATGAATGCATCGTTAATGTTCGACATTCTTCATACTATTTCAGTTGTATATCAGACACATTATACAAAAGAGAAAACCATCATATTTGATTATTTAGATGGAATCTGATGATCAACAAGAAGAAAGTGCAAATCATTAACATTTCTACAAACAACAACTCAGGTCAACAGACTGATGTTTTTTCTTCGAAATCACACTCTCTGATCGTGTGCACTATTATAATCAACACCATTATTATCATTGTTTTTACAAAAATATTTTTTATGTGAAAACGCATATAAGATGAGAAGAACTCAAATAGTAAATATGATGATTCTAAGTAATATTCAACCACATATTGTGATTAGTGAATTGACAGTCCTCAGTGCGAACAGTTTAGGGTGGACGAAAGAAGCAAATGTTGTGTTCAGGTCGAACAAATAGAGATCAAGAAGTATAAGATATTCATTTTTGACAATTTTATTTTCCAAATCTCTTCAACTTTACTTTCTTGTTGTCGAGCATTTTATGGTCTTGAGTTAATTAAATATGTAGAAGATGAATCTTCATCTGATCAAAGTGTGAACACTATATATCAGCATTTCAAATGGCGAACAATCGGTTTTGTTTAATATAAAGCTAGCATTAGGCATCAATATCTCCCAGAAAATTACGAACTATCATTGTCAATTGACATGGGTTTGAAAAACTAAGCTCTGCTTATCACCATTTATACCTGCAGCGCCTATGATCGTCGACGTACATTACATTGTTTCGAAGTTTCAGTCGATCCTTTTGCGAACGCGTTTCTTGCTAAAGAAATCGGTTTAATAAAACTGCTGTATAAAATGCTTTTTTGGATGATCTAGATAGTCCATTCTCTAAATCTCAGATGCCATATATCCCTTGAATTCCATGTTTAAGAGTTGAAAATTCCTCTGAACTGAGTGAGATCATTCAATGCGTTTTCCTGGTTTCAGAATAATGAAAATAATCAAGATGATTTGACAGCCATTCTCCCGAATTTTTTGTTGGATTGCATTCAGCCAACCGTCAGTTGTGCAATCAATGCATGCTCGTCCGACACTTGGTTGTGGAGAATAGAGTAAACTTTTCTCCTTACTCAAATCACTCAAATCTGCAAGTCCCATTTTAGCCCTTTCGAACTCATTTTCATTGAACTTTACCACAATAAGTTTGTTTTTGTTTGACCATTCTAAGTAGTAAATCTATTTTACAACAGACTATTATTACAACAACTTTCTTTCAGATTTCAAGTGAGATTGACAATAGCAATGTTGTGACTATATTCATTATTTGTTTCGTATATAAAATGATATGATGGCACTGTGAATGAAGAATTGAAAACTGTACGGCCACATAATATCGGAAAACTTTTCATCTAGACACTGTCCAATCGTGACTGTATACTGAGTATTCAACGTCAATTTCATGTTGACGCTTATTGAAGTGAAATCAAGGAGTCACACCTGATTTGAAACAACAGTGCAACCCATTCCTATTATGCGGAATTCAAGTGATAATATTTGTCGAACATTGTCTCATACAAACGAACTGAATCAAAATCTGTGTCTGTATCATTATTTCAACATTCGTTGAATTCATATACAGAATCACTGTATATAAGTACTGCATAATGTGAGGTTGTATGCAAAGCTTCTCCAAAGTTGACAGTCATTTGATGTGAAGCGATAGTTTTATTAGGACTGTTCAATCCAACTGAAGTCAGATAAAGGAAACAAATCATTGTGCTGTTTGTTAGTGAAATCAATTAATTTCAATGTAAAATAGACATGAAATACAGAACCGTTCAACGGAACTCCGATTTTTCAGACAATCCGTTCTGTCGACAGTAAAACATTCATGTTTAAATCAACGTAAAACTTGCTTGTTGCTTTTGAACACGACACCGACATTTGAATCAGCTAACGTTTAACTTTGTAAACTCATTCTACTGTCACAATAGTCATCAAAACACTCCGAGTAATTATAAATATTTATCTCCATAAAATATTCAATGCTTGTCTGTTGGATATCATCAACAACAGCAAAGAATTTCAAAAGACGGAGTTGAATAAAGAATACTTGTAACCAATCTTTGCTTTTCCCGATGTGTAACAGGTGTGTGTAGGTAGGTAAGTAATACATGTTAGCTTGGAGGTCAATTTTTATTTTCGTTCAGCTTGTTCATCTGGTCAATTCAAGTATATGATGATAAACAATTGGTTAATCACAAGTGAATTTCAATTTATAAGTTGACATCAGTAGCATTTATCAGCCGATAATACCATGATTACTATACATCAGATTGAATAATACTGAATACTCTTTACGTTTTGAATAATTATGTAAACTGGTTATTACTGAAATTTGGAGCTGTTTTGGGTTCTACATTAAAGTATTTTTTATAGATCATGCGTTCGAGACGTTTATTAGTCTCCATTGAAAATAATCTGGAAAAGATTTATTATCATAGATGAAAGAATGAACTCTGTCTAAATTGAGAAGAAACTCTCAAATACAACAAAATTAGGGTATAGGTTGTTTAGATGACTTTTAGTGAAAACCACATGGCATTACGTATACAATGATGAATATGAAAATGATTATGTTAAACATTGAAAATATGAACATTGTTTCCGCTCTCTTTATGAAATGCCATTGAGAAATTATGATAATGATTTATCAACGTTCTTTTGATTATTGTCTTTAATCAATAGTATGTGCTTGATATTTTATAGAATTCTCGGCACAAAGTATTTCAGTAGGTTTTTTTGCAACGAAAGATAAAAGAGTGATAAAAAATGACAAAGCCAACACTAGTTGAGTAGAATAACAACCTGAAATCAAACCAGATTCATTTTTTGGGAAGATTATGAATCGGTACAACTTGTTCAATGGGGATTATGTGAGGAAATACAGATTATTGACTTAGTCATCTTCAAGGATCTGTTCATCTTGTATCTAAACGTATTGTCCTAACAGGAAATATTTCACAAGAAATGTGAATGAAATGAACGGTGAGTATTTAATAAGGTAACCAATGGTACGCTTTATCAAGATGTTCGTTGTCCATCCACAACCATATAAATAATGATCTCAAAGGATTTGTCACACACTGATTTGACTGCTTTTAGCACTCTTAACAATACAGCAATGTCTTTCTTTCAAAAGAATAATGCAGAACAGTAAATAGTATAAGGGCGATGTCGCGTAACTCCAAAAACATGTAGCCTCGTTATGTAGAAGGGCATATTGCGAATTTACAACACATTCACTAGTAACATTATGTATAATACACAATTACTTATAAACAGACACTCTACTCAATATTGTTTGATCTGAATCATACTCTGCCGCACCATATTAACAGATTGACACTAAGACATACACAGTCTAGATTTATTCTAATCATTGTACACTGGTTCGTGGCCTGGAACCAACCATGTATCATTGAAAACAAATTTGATGTTGATGAATTCACGAAAATGAGATACATCTGTTAGTGGTATTACAGATTGTGGTACTCGTGTAGACACCATTTTGATGAAAGTCGACATCTTGCTTAAGTAGGACAATGCAATGCTACTGCACCAATAGGTAAACTATTTTAATTTTTACTAATGAACGAATACTGCTGACTTGTTATGCTGAATTTATTATTTGCTTACAAAAGCGTCGAAAACTTTGACATTTATTGTAAATTAAGTATACCCTTTATATTATCGTTTCACAGCGATGTACTCGTATATTTTAACGCCGATCACAATGATAACAAGATTAAGTGATATGTGGAAATAAGTCGATGAAATTCCTCAATAAAAATCAGTCTTCGTCTTGTGAATTACCAAGTTTATTAGTTATCATTTGATACAATAATCGCAGTTGTAACCACAAATCTGAAACTGATTAAAGAAGTCCTTCTCAATTTTCAACACTTTACTTTCATACACACAGTTCCCTTTATCATTTTGAAAAGAGCAAGAACAAACATTCTAGCAGAATAGCATGAATTCATTTTTATTTCGTTGGTTCTCGTCAGCTGCTTACAACCTGTGATATTTAAAATCATAATTAATGGGTTTAAAATTACTTAGATAAAAGAGTTTGATTGGAAGTTATATTAAAGAAATATTCATATAGTATAGCAAGGGTGTAAATAAATTTAATAGACTGAATATTGTAAATATATACCTTATGTGATGAAAGAACATTGTGATAACAGTTCAAACGGTTAGAAACAAATAAACGTTGATAGGAATACAATGAGTAGAGTTCAGTTGATAAAATAATGGTGTAATAAATGCAAGAAAGAGTTCAAAGAAAAAGAAAAAAAATTGCTAAGATATAACGAAGGAATATTAATCACCAAGGCAAGGAAAGATTAATAACCATCTCCTTTTGAACACATAAATCAGGCTTTTGGCGCCTGATAGCAACTGCTTCAGCAAACTTCAGAAGAATGGAGTTTGGCTGCTTACTAATCACCTTGAATGATTGTAGGGTATCGACCTGATGTCCTGTATCAAGAAGATGTTTGGTGATTGCACTATTTAGAGTCTTTCGTTCTCTTGTTCTGAGGCTTTTTGGAACATGTTCAAAAAATCTGAGATATGCCCTCCTTTCTGTTCGGCCAATGTAGCTGCTTTGGCAGGTACACGTAAATTTATAAATACAATTGGCGGTAACATGAAAAGGATGCTTATTACACCATTATTTTATCAACTGAACTCTACTCATTTTATTCCTATCAACGTTTATTTGTTTCTAACCGTTTGAACTGTTATCACAATGTTCTTTCATCACATAAGGTATATATTTACAATATCCAGTCTATTAAATTTATTTACACCCTTGCTATACTATATGAATATTTCTTTAATATAACTTCCAATCAAACTCTTTTATCTAAGTAATTTTAAACCCATTAATTATGATTTTAAATATCACAGGTTGTAAGCAGCTGACGAGAACCAACGAAATAAAAATGAATTCATGCTATTCTGCTAGAATGTTTGTTCTTGCACTTTACTTTCAGTAAAATGCATTGTCTTCCTTCTAAGACAATCATTGGCGACTTCAATCTACATTACGGAACACATTCACTTTAATTTTTACGTGATCAATACGAAATAAAATTCGAGTGAAAAAGCGTAAACGTTGACATCCAGTCAAAACAGTATGTGTAACTTTACTTATAAACAATCAAAACAAATCAACGCGCCGTTCACAGGCTATTGACAGCCTACCACAAATAACAAACTGTTTGTTCGTAATAACACGAGCAAAGATTCTGAACCTTAAGTTATACAATGACCTGTATTGTATGTATTGTTAATCACGTTCAAATGAAGTTTTTTCAAAGTTATTGCAAGAATTTTGGCCAACAGTTGATAAATATCAGCTCACTGCTTACAAAAGCTCGAACAATACTGAATAACGGTCATTTCTTCTACCTACATTATTGGTTAAAAATAGACATATGATTTTATAAAATTCGATCTGTTTAGTGATTAATTTTAATCATCAAATCAGAAAGAAGAAACCAAACATTTCAAAAGTATATAAATCAGACAGGTTTCAGTTACATTTGATTTATCACTTTGAACAAGAAAATGAGGTGATTGTTTAATACTTTCTTGACGTAAATGACTGTATCACTGAAATTGAAATTCGATCCAAGGAGATATCTCTGTTTTCTTCTTCCAAACCATTTTAGATTCACCTTTTCGTCAAATCCATCTATACTACTTTATTCGATCATCATGTTCCTTTACAAATTCCTTGAATGTCAAGATATATGTAAACAACGTGAGTTATTAAAATATCGGAAAGTAGTTGTTGAAAACGATTCATATCAATATGTAAGTAATCAGTCAGATTCTAAGACACATACATAGTCTCTTCATTACCAATATTCACAAAGGATTCGTGTTAATCAGACTCATCCACTTAAGGATGGCAGTTTAAATAACATCGGCTATAATAGAGTGAGTTGACTTTCTATTTTAGTGGAGTTTATTATCCATATTTTTGCATCATTTTAGTTAATAAAACCGAAATCATCGCTTAAATTTTACGATACTGAGGTCATTACGATTCAGAATTATAAGGGAAGTAAGTGAATTGCTTTTGTTGAACTGAAGTTTTTTTGGCCACATTTGATTCTATGAATGAAGGTGGATTAGATTTTTCTAGGGCATCACTTTTATGCTCCTTGTGACATTCAACAATTCTTTGAATATTTTTTCTGGTCCGAATTGTAAAAAATGTGACGCCTTACAGAAAAGCGAATACAGCTCATCAAATTCATTTAAGATTTTAGTTTATTTCAAAAGCCTTTCCTTCACACAATGTAAAATTGTCAATTATTTGTTTTGGAAGGAAATCAATTTGGGTCACAGATGTCCTCAACCAAAGCACTGGGAGACATTATCTATCGTATAGAAGTCGAAACATCTAAATTATGGCTTTTGGATGAAGGTGAGTTTGTTTTGTTTCCTTTTCTCACATTCATTTTGCCTAACTGATTCAGTATTTAACTTGATTATTACACGAGAGCTCACCAGCACAAGGTGATTGTTTTGATTGTGTGTGTTGCACAACACTGTCAAGTGAATACGTTAAATAAAACAGAAATTTACTTCAAAATAAATGCACGTTGATTGAGTAGAAGTGATAAACCAAATGATGTTATTGTCAAAGTTAAGATAACCTACTCTACAGTCCATCAACACCACAAATTAGAAGATGCCTCAACGATACGACCAAATGAATCAAACTGATCACATGTGCAACAACAAGCAATGTTTTGAGAGAAGTCAGATTTAATTGTTGAAGCCTATGAACTGTTAAAGTTTGTTTGATCTACTCTATTACTTTTCTAGCATTTACCGGATTCTTGAAAAATTAATGTCTCTGAGCTTTTGTCGATTGACCATTGATTACTCACCTCCATCATTGTAATAATATTTGTGTGGTTATGAATTTCGAATCCGAGCACTTCCTGTAAATGCTGACAAATGAATGACTATAAACAGTCTGCTAGTACAAGATAATTTGCTCAAAATATAATACCTAGAACATCAATAATATATGCATTCATTTCGGTCAGTTATCAGAATTGATGAATAACAGAATCTCAGAAAATGATCTTGTATCGGTTTTGTCAGATACATATTAAAGATTTCGAACATAGTCTATAGCTCCCAAAACATATGATATGAATGTGAAATATTCTTCTCCGTTTTTTTGATTGAAACTTTCGTATTATCGTTGAAATGATAATAACTATTGAAACTTCTTCTTAAAGAATTAGTGAGCATTCAACAATCTCGGTTCATTTAAGTCTCAAAATGAAGGTGATAACTTGTATGCAAAGGCAGTCCGTTTTATAATCCGCAATTATTAAAAGAAATAGATATTCTTTATCCAGATATTTAAACATCCAATTTGTTTTTCATTATTTCAGAGGAATTACTTGCTATCAGATGGTCATTTAAAAAACACGAAAAAAATGCTGCAGGTAAGTCCTTAATGAATGATCTTTCGATCATATGTGAAATATAAAGAGTTATATCTTCACGCCTTGTGATTCAAATCTTCTAAGAAACTGAAAAAATAAACATTTATTGCTATTCTTGGAAAAAGGGTAGAATCATTTGTGAAATTCAGTCACCGTTTAGTTACATTGATTAATATTTGGAACACCTTTAGAATGAACTGAATATGACTAGATTTGATAAGTAATAAATTGATCACCACGAAGGCTTTAAGTCCTTATACCTTCTCAATTGTGCTAAAACGATTGCAGAGATTCCTTTAGGCTTATAGGCTTAAATGTGAATTGTTTAGTCTTTGTCACAAAATGAATGTTTTGTGTCGTATATTCATCACAATGCTATCTCTGCACACAATAAGTTCATATTTACGCTCATTCAGCTTATTATCATTCATAAATATTATCCATTTAACTTAAGATATCGTCGAGGCAACATACCTGAAGTAATTCTATTTTTCTTTACTACAAATAAAAACAATGGTCAGAGTCAGTTAATCGATTGAAATATTACCCAAATAATTGAATTCGCAAGTTCCAATAGTAAACAAACACTCCACATCTCAAGTCATATGAATTTAAGGTCGATTATTTTAGAAGAGATTTGAAAAAATATTACGTTCATGTGGAGACCGCTATGACAATTAAATCCTAATGCAAAACGTGAAGATCAATAATTTTAATAATAATACAGCTTCAAAAACTAAGCGTTCAACATTCATGTTGAAGGATGAATGCTTGTTTATTCACATGACGTTTATTCATTTGAAAATATTTATAACGAAATAAACTGAATAAAAGATTTGAGATAACACAGTGAATATCCATTGAAATAAGAACATTTTGTGTGTAGGTATACACACTGTTAAATCAAACAATAATTTGCCTATTTTTTATCTTTTAAATTCTACGTGTACATCATTTTCTTATTGTAGTGGTTGACGGCAGTGTAATCAATGTGATGTATCCGAATGGAAAGATATCTATGTATTATGAGAACGTAGGTTGAACGATTGAATGGAAATGTAATTTTATTTCACGTATTTCAGATCATTCTAACATTCCAATGTAATCATTACTGTCGAATGTATCAAGTTACATGGAACACGATAGAAAGTGATCAATATTATGTAATGTGCAATTAGACTGTTTGACATTACTACCAAAGCTTTGATGACATACTTCAATCAAGCACTTGTTTAAAACAGCTAGTGATTAGTAGTGAACTACTATCAAAAGAAGTGATGTGTTCATGTTGAATAGTAACCGACAGTGTATGTTATATGGTACTGTACGGAAAGAACCGTATACTCTAAAGCTTTCTTACATCTTCTGATGATCGGATATTCGGAACGTTTACTGTTGAATATTCCGAGAGCCGAATCCATGCAGTCGTGCACAATCACATTTCACTTCAACTGACGTAGATATTCATCTCACATTTTAAGATAGATAGATAAGTAAATAAATAATTCATCGACATTCATTGAAGTTGACGACTGGAGTGATTCAAAATATCTATGTACATTGGGTGAAACATACATCATAAAAAATTTAGGAAAATCAGTTTGCCTAATGTAAGTGTGATTGGTTGTTTTAAATAAATTAATCTAAATGATGACACATTACTACAAATGATGATTGTTTTCAATGTAACAGGTTGTGCGTTGGCCTATCTTGGCTTGAACTTCAAATATTTTTTACAGATTCCTACACAATTTGAGCAATACAACAGTGGAGGAGAAATGTCCCGTCAATTCCAGTGTGAAAGTCGTAAGAAACATTTCAACATATGTTGTTAACATTTTGATGTACAGTGAAGTACATCATCAATCATCTATTTGCTAAAGTTCATTTAACCGGTTCACTTGTGTCAAAAACGTAGGACGAATAAATGTCCTTATTCGAAAAGCTTGGATGGCTAATTTCAGACATTTTATGCTCATGGTTACCTATTAATCAACGGGAACTGTGATGTATGAATGTCGGAACCAATCAGACGATATTTTTTTTGCATGAGACAGAAATGAACGAGTGGTACTTGAAATCGATATTTTCTTTATAAAATGCGTAAACAATATGAATCACTGAAATGATCATCTCTTATTGAAAGATGTAGGTGAGTTTAAAGACAAGTTTTGAATGTAGGTGATTAGGTGGTATACAGTGTTTTATGATTGAATGTGAGAAACTGCATCAAATGTTAGGTCGTGTGGTACACGTTGCTCGGTTGAAATGCATCAGTGAATGTTTTACCGTTGGAGATAATTATCATATTTGCGTTGCTTGTTTGAAACACCCCATCGATATTTTGAACTGCAACTGATCAGTTTGTTATAGAATAATATATGCAGCGTACGAGTTTTGTCTGAATGTGGCTTTACGTCACAAGCCTTGTAGGTGAGAAATTATATTGCCTAGCAGTGGAACCAATTGCAGTCCAGAACATCAATCGGAAGATTCAATAATCAATACGAAGATGAATCAAAATATCACCCCATTGTACAAGTTGTTGTTTATCTGAACTGACTAGCCTAATGTGTATAACGGGACGGCGGTTGAAGTGCATAGTGCTAGGTTCCAGTCTGAGAGTGAGCATCAATTCTTAACTGCAGGAATATCCAGCAGGCTAGTTCTAAATAAGACGAAGCACACGCCTTGGACTGCACTGTTAGTCATCATTCTTTGTTTGTTTGTAACTTACTACGTTGCAACTTGAAATGTGTAAAGTTGATTGTATTAATTTCTCCGCAAAATAACACAGAATATTTATCAAAACTCAGAGTGTGGTACTTCATAATTTTTGGAGATGTTAGATGATCTCAACATTATCCTTTCTGGCAATTGTTTAATTTTTCTTATTGTTATCGCGAATTAAATTATGCAAACAACTTGTTATACATAAAAAAGAAATCATAATTTTAAATGTCTTCTTTCGTTCAATTTATCAAAAAAAAGCTGTATTACATCAATTAACTATCCCTCAAAAATGGGCGAAAACTGGAACGTTGGTGGAGTTTGAAGTTATCGGGAGTATGTTAAACTTTATCTAATCAGCATTTCAAATAATACACTTGATGATTGCACTATTGTGTAACCAAATTGATAATTTTATGTGTATTTGTGGTCAGCTATTACATTGTATACAGATAATTGTGTCAAACGACGTTCCAATTACCACTAATATATGCATGCTTGTTCATTGATGAATGTTACAAATGATTACAGTCCCATTTTGAACTAATATTATTTCAGCACAAAGTCACAAAACGACAGATGAGATGATGTCAGGCTTGAGAAATATTAAGTGTTAATCAGTTGATGGTGCATTGATGAGGGAGTGTCTGATGTTTTTCACTCGTTATGTGTAAGATCGACTTTCACCTAGGTATTTATTTCAAGGGAACAATCCAAGTCGTTGGCATTACTGTGAAAACAATAGAGTGAATATAAAAATTTCTGTTTCGTTACACTTGTCCAATAAATTGAAGGTATAGTTACATGACGGCTCCAAATAACAATTTAATCATGGATAGTTTCAGAATAATTTTAACTGTGTGAAAATGCATTCCTACTCAGGAATATGTTCATTGAGTAACCACAAATAGATTTCAGTTCAGTAATGTATTAGAGTGTTAAAAGAGCATTTCGACAACTGAGAGAAACATTCCACTATCCAGTGATCAAATAGACTTCAATATTCATTTAATATAGTACCACAATATACTTCATTATCTTCCATCATAGTAGGCTGAAAAACCTTTTTTTAAGAAAGCTGTCATTGATGATTGCAAAAACAATGTCACTTATCCTTTGTCGTTCGATTGAATCAACACAAATGAAAATGAATTTTCAGTCTAACAACATCAGACTTTATTTCGCCGATATCAATCATAACGAAACTGAACAACCATCAATCATTATGTGCATTGCGCATTGAGAAACTCAAAAACGGCATCGCGTGAACATGTCTGAATGTTATCTGTTGTTGAAAACCAGTAAAATCACTTGTCAAAATTCAGCCATCATACTTGAATTTCAAAGCAGTTTCATTCAATTGAAAAGTGCAGTTGTGAAATGTGAATGAATCTGAAAGTGTATAAAATATAGCATTATGTAATGTGATGACAAATTTCCTGCGAATACAATAGTGGCATAACTCTAAAATCACCATTACATTATTACGTTATTGAAACATGTTTACAATTCACTTGTCTGAAGTTTCGAAAATTGAAATGAAATAACATTAATTTTTCACAGCATACTGTACAATATACAATACATATCAAAAATGTCAAAATGAAATAACGCAGAATAAAAAATGCTATTGGTGTGAAAAGGCTAAGAGATGTATTGAAAGTAACGATAACGAAACTCATGCCATGAAAATCATCGATTGCAGTGTTAAGGTAAGTATATGTTGAACTCATAATGTTCTTCATAGTATAAGCAAAATCCATATTGCGAATGAATACATCTACTCGAAAGAATATTTTATTCCAATCGATAAGAACTGCCGTGTATTCTACAATGAGTGACTGAACTAAAGCTTTTTATACATTGACCATTTCTAATCAGATACAAGTAGAATGCTTTATTTCCAGGGAAACAGTTAACAATGGATTTTATCGCAAATTCACATCAATGCTTGAACACGTGATAATTTTTCATTTCATTCAATGTGTATGATGATTTGAGAATTAGTGAGATTTCGTCAACTCGCATTGTTGAAGTCCTGAACAAGGATTTGTGATTCTCTATTGAGAACCTGCATAGACTGTTTCAATAAAGCTGTTAATTTTCAGTTTATTGATTCAAATTTGAATGGTGATTAGATGTGACATCCAGAATACAAATTTCATCACAAAAATGATTGGTCAATCAGTTGATGAATGGTGTGTATTTATCACACTGATCGTCCAATCTTCACTTCATGTTCAAATGATTGTACAAATGCGAACTGTGTATAGCTAATTGTAGAATCCTCTTCTGTCATCACTATTGACAATGGTGTATAATGAATAATTTGATGATATAAAATGAATGCTACTGTTTTGTTTATTCCGAAGATCTCCGAGCTTAATGAATTGAGTACACCAACACCCACCATTCCATATGAAAGCACTTTGATGAGCACTGAAGTTCACTTAACAGAAAACCTCACTGAAACTACTGAAGGAACCTACCAATACTCGGTAAATGTTTAATAATTGGTAATTAATGCTACTTTTTCCGTGTGAAAAGGCTAATAGATATATTGAACGTAACGACCACGCAACTCATGACTTGAATTTTAATCATTGTCCTGTCGAGGTAACTACTTGTTAAACTTATCAGGTTGTTTTCAATATAAGCAAATTCCATATTGCGAATGAATACATCTACTCGGAAGAATATTTTATTCCAATCGATAAGAACTGCCGTGTATTCTACAATGAGTGACTGAACTAAAGCTTTGTATACATTGACCATTTCTAATCAGATACAAGTAGAATGCTTTATTTCCAGGGAAACAGTTAACAATGGATTTTATCGCAAATTCACATCAATGCTTGAACACGTGATAATTTTTCATTTCATTCAATGTGTATGATGATTTGAGAATTAGTGAGATTTCGTCAACTCGCATTGTTGAAGTCCTGAACAAGGATTTGTGATTCTCTATTGAGAACCTGCATAGACTGTTTCAATAAAGCTGTTAATTTTCAGTTTATTGATTCAAATTTGAATGGTGATTAGATGTGACATCCAGAATACAAATTTCATCACAATAATGATTGGTCAATCAGTTGATGAATGGTGTGTATTTATCACACTGATCGTCCAATCTTCACTTTATATTCAAATGATTGTACAAATGCGAACTGTGTATAGCTAATTGTAGAATCCTCTTCTGTCATCACTATTGACAATGGTGTATAATGAATAATTTGATGATATTAAATGAATGCTACTGTTTTGTTTATTCCGAAGATCTCCGAGCTTAATGAATTGAGTACACCAACACCCACCATTCCATATGAAAGCACTTTGATGAGCACTGAAATTCACTTAACAGAAAACCTCACTGAAACTACTGAAGGAACCTACCAATACTCGGTAAATGTTTAATAATTGGTAATTAATGCTACTTTTTCCGTGTGAAAAGGCTAATAGATATATTGAACGTAACGACCACGCAACTCATGACTTGAATTTTAATCATTGTCCTGTCGAGGTAACTACTTGTTAAACTTATCAGGTTGTTTTCAATATAAGCAAATTCCATATTGCGAATGAATACATCTACTCGGAAGAATATTTTATTCCAATCGATAAGAACTGCCGTGTATTCTACAATGAGTGACTGAACTAAAGCTTTGTATACATTGACCATTTCTAATCAGATACAAGTAGAATGCTTTATTTCCAGGGAAACAGTTAACAATGGATTTTATCGCAAATTCACATCAATGCTTGAAAACATGATAATTTTTCATTTCATTCAATGTGTATGATGATTTGAGAATTAGTGAGATTTTGTCAACTCGCATTGTTGAAGTCCTGAACAAGGATTTGTGATTCTCTATTGAGAACCTGCATAGACTGTTTCAATAAAGCTGTTAATTTTCAGTTTATTGATTCAAATTTGAATGGTGATTAGATGTGACATCCAGAATACAAATTTCATCACAAAAATGATTGGTCAATCAGTTGATGAATGGTGTGTATTTATCACACTGATCGTCCAATCTTCACTTCATGTTCAAATGATTGTACAAATGCGAACTGTGTATAGCTAATTGTAGAATCCTCTTCTGTCATCACTATTGACAATGGTGTATAATGAATAATTTGATGATATAAAATGAATGCTACTGTTTTGTTTATTCCGAAGATCTCCGAGCTTAATGAATTGAGTACACCAACACCCACCATTCCATATGAAAGCACTTTGATGAGCACTGAAGTTCACTTAACAGAAAACCTCACTGAAACTACTGAAGGAACCTACCAATACTCGGTAAATGTTTAATAATTGGTAATTAATGCTACTTTTTCCGTGTGAAAAGGCTAATAGATATATTGAACGTAACGACCACGCAACTCATGACTTGAATTTTAATCATTGTCCTGTCGAGGTAACTACTTGTTAAACTTATCAGGTTGTTTTCAATATAAGCAAATTCCATATTGCGAATGAATACATCTACTCGGAAGAATATTTTATTCCAATCGATAAGAACTGCCGTGTATTCTACAATGAGTGACTGAACTAAAGCTTTGTATACATTGACCATTTCTAATCAGATACAAGTAGAATGCTTTATTTCCAGGGAAACAGTTAACAATGGATTTTATCGCAAATTCACATCAATGCTTGAAAACATGATAATTTTTCATTTCATTCAATGTGTATGATGATTTGAGAATTAGTGAGATTTTGTCAACTCGCATTGTTGAAGTCCTGAACAAGGATTTGTGATTCTCTATTGAGAACCTGCATAGACTGTTTCAATAAAGCTGTTAATTTTCAGTTTATTGATTCAAATTTGAATGGTGATTAGATGTGACATCCAGAATACAAATTTCATCACAAAAATGATTGGTCAATCAGTTGATGAATGGTGTGTATTTATCACACTGATCGTCCAATCTTCACTTTATATTCAAATGATTGTACAAATGCGAACTGTGTATAGCTAATTGTAGAATCCTCTTCTGTCATCACTATTGACAATGGTGTATAATGAATAATTTGATGGTATAAAATGAATGCTACTGTTTTGTTTATTCCGAAGATCTCCGAGCTTAATGAATTGAGTACACCAACACCCACCATTCCATATGAAAGCACTTTGATGAGCACTGAAGTTCACTTAACAGAAAACCTCACTGAAACTACTGAAGGAACCTACCAATACTCGGTAAATGTTTAACAATTGGTAATTAATGCTACTTTTTCCGTGTGAAAAGGCTAATAGATATATTGGACGTAACGACCACGCAACTCATGACTTGAATTTTAATCATTGTTTTTGGTGGAGTTTTGTTCTCTGAGCTGGATGGTTTGGTCCATCCACCTGAGCTACAAATCTTCTCCACCATCTTTAATCATTGTCCTGTCGAGGTAACTACTTGTTAAACTTATCAGGTTGTTTTTAATATAAGCAAATTCCATATTGCGAATGAATACATCTACTCGGAAGAATATTTTATTCCAATCGATAAGAACTGCCGTGTATTCTACAATGAGTGACTGAACTAAAGCTTTGTATACATTGACCATTTCTAATCAGATACAAGTAGAATGCTTTATTTCCAGGGAAACAGTTAACAATGGATTTTATCGCAAATTCACATCAATGCTTGAACACATGATAATTTTTCATTTCATTCAATGTGTATGATGATTTGAGAATTAGTGAGATTTCGTCAACTCGCATTGTTGAAGTCCTGAACAAGGATTTGTGATTCTCTATTGAGAACCTGCATAGACTGTTTCAATAAAGCTGTTAATTTTCAGTTTATTGATTCAAATTTGAATGGTGATTAGATGTGACATCCAGAATACAAATTTCATCACAAAAATGATTGGTCAATCAGTTGATGAATGGTGTGTATTTATCACACTGATCGTCCAATCTTCACTTTATATTCAAATGATTGTACAAATGCGAACTGTGTATAACTAATTGTAGAATCCTCTTCTGTCATCACTATTGACAATGGTGTATAATGAATAATTTGATGATATTAAATGAATGCTACTGTTTTGTTTATTCCGAAGATCTCCGAGCTTAATGAATTGAGTACACCAACACCCACCATTCCATATGAAAGCACTTTGATGAGCACTGAAGTTCACTTAACAGAAAACCTCACTGAAACTACTGAAGGAACCTACCAATACTCGGTAAATGTTTAATAATTGGTAATTAATGCTACTTTTTCCGTGTGAAAAGGCTAAAAGATATATTGAACGTAACGACCACGCAACTCATGACTTGAATTTTAATCATTGTCCTGTCGAGGTAACTACTTGTTAAACTTATCAGGTTGTTTTCAATATAAGCAAATTCCATATTGCGAATGAATACATCTACTCGGAAGAATATTTTATTCCAATCGATAAGAACTGCCGTGTATTCTACAATGAGTGACTGAACTAAAGCTTTGTATACATTGACCATTTCTAATCAGATACAAGTAGAATGCTTTATTTCCAGGGAAACAGTTAACAATGGATTTTATCGCAAATTCACATCAATGCTTGAAAACATGATAATTTTTCATTTCATTCAATGTGTATGATGATTTGAGAATTAGTGAGATTTTGTCAACTCGCATTGTTGAAGTCCTGAACAAGGATTTGTGATTCTCTATTGAGAACCTGCATAGACTGTTTCAATAAAGCTGTTAATTTTCAGTTTATTGATTCAAATTTGAATGGTGATTAGATGTGACATCCAGAATACAAATTTCATCACAAAAATGATTGGTCAATCAGTTGATGAATGGTGTGTATTTATCACACTGATCGTCCAATCTTCACTTTATATTCAAATGATTGTACAAATGCGAACTGTGTATAACTAATTGTAGAATCCTCTTCTGTCATCACTATTGACAATGGTGTATAATGAATAATTTGATGATATTAAATGAATGCTACTGTTTTGTTTATTCCGAAGATCTCCGAGCTTAATGAATTGAGTACACCAACACCCACCATTCCATATGAAAGCACTTTGATGAGCACTGAAGTTCACTTAACAGAAAACCTCACTGAAACTACTGAAGGAACCTACCAATACTCGGTAAATGTTTAATAATTGGTAATTAATGCTACTTTTTCCGTGTGAAAAGGCTAATAGATATATTGAACGTAACGACCACGCAACTCATGACTTGAATTTTAATCATTGTCCTGTCGAGGTAACTACTTGTTAAACTTATCAGGTTGTTTTCAATATAAGCAAATTCCATATTGCGAATGAATACATCTACTCGGAAGAATATTTTATTCCAATCGATAAGAACTGCCGTGTATTCTACAATGAGTGACTGAACTAAAGCTTTGTATACATTGACCATTTCTAATCAGATACAAGTAGAATGCTTTATTTCCAGGGAAACAGTTAACAATGGATTTTATCGCAAATTCACATCAATGCTTGAAAACATGATAATTTTTCATTTCATTCAATGTGTATGATGATTTGAGAATTAGTGAGATTTCGTCAACTCGCATTGTTGAAGTCCTGAACAAGGATTTGTGATTCTCTATTGAGAACCTGCATAGACTGTTTCAATAAAGCTGTTAATTTTCAGTTTATTGATTCAAATTTGAATGGTGATTAGATGTGACATCCAGAATACAAATTTCATCACAAAAATGATTGGTCAATCAGTTGATGAATGGTGTGTATTTATCACACTGATCGTACAATCTTCACTTTATATTCAAATGATTGTACAAATGCGAACTGTGTATAACTAATTGTAGAATCCTCTTCTGTCATCACTATTGACAATGGTGTATAATGAATAATTTGATGATATTAAATGAATGCTACTGTTTTGTTTATTCCGAAGATCTCCGAGCTTAATGAATTGAGTACACTAACACCCACCATTCCATATGAAAGCACTTTGATGAGCACTGAAGTTCACTTAACAGAAAACCTCACTGAAACTACTGAAGGAACCTACCAATACTCGGTAAATGTTTAATAATTGGTAATTAATGCTACTTTTTCCGTGTGAAAAGGCTAATAGATATATTGAACGTAACGACCACGCAACTCATGACTTGAATTTTAATCATTGTCCTGTCGAGGTAACTACTTGTTAAACTTATCAGGTTGTTTTCAATATAAGCAAATTCCATATTGCGAATGAATACATCTACTCGAAAGAATATTTTATTCCAATCGATAAGAACTGCCGTGTATTCTACAATGAGTGACTGAACTAAAGCTTTGTATACATTGACCATTTCTAATCAGATACAAGTAGAATGCTTTATTTCCAGGGAAACAGTTAACAATGGATTTTATCGCAAATTCACATCAATGCTTGAACACATGATAATTTTTCATTTCATTCAATGTGTATGATGATTTGAGAATTAGTGAGATTTCGTCAACTCGCATTGTTGAAGTCCTGAACAAGGATTTGTGATTCTCTATTGAGAACCTGCATAGACTGTTTCAATAAAGCTGTTAATTTTCAGTTTATTGATTCAAATTTGAATGGTGATTAGATGTGACATCCAGAATACAAATTTCATCACAAAAATGATTGGTCAATCAGTTGATGAATGGTGTGTATTTATCACACTGATCGTCCAATCTTCACTTTATATTCAAATGATTGTGCAAATGCGAACAGTGTATAACCAATTGTAGAATCCTCTTCTGTCATCACTATTGACAATGGTGTATAATGAATAATTTGATGATATTAAATGAATGCTACTGTTTTGTTTATTCCGAAGATCTCCGAGCTTAATGAATTGAGTACACCAACACCCACCATTCCATATGAAAGCACTTTGATGAGCACTGAAGTTCACTTAACAGAAAACCTCACTGAAACTACTGAAGGAACCTACCAATACTCGGTAAATGTTTAATAATTGGTAATTAATGCTACTTTTTCCGTGTGAAAAGGCTAATAGATATATTGAACGTAACGACCACGCAACTCATGACTTGAATTTTAATCATTGTCCTGTCGAGGTAACTACTTGTTAAACTTATCAGGTTGTTTTCAATATAAGCAAATTCCATATTGCGAATGAATACATCTACTCGGAAGAATATTTTATTCCAATCGATAAGAACTGCCGTGTATTCTACAATGAGTGACTGAACTAAAGCTTTGTATACATTGACCATTTCTAATCAGATACAAGTAGAATGCTTTATTTCCAGGGAAACAGTTAACAATGGATTTTATCGCAAATTCACATCAATGCTTGAACACATGATAATTTTTCATTTCATTCAATGTGTATGATGATTTGAGAATTAGTGAGATTTCGTCAACTCGCATTGTTGAAGTCCTGAACAAGGATTTGTGATTCTCTATTGAGAACCTGCATAGACTGTTTCAATAAAGCTGTTAATTTTCAGTTTATTGATTCAAATTTGAATGGTGATTAGATGTGACATCCAGAATACAAATTTCATCACAAAAATGATTGGTCAATCAGTTGATGAATGGTGTGTATTTATCACACTGATCGTCCAATCTTCACTTTATATTCAAATGATTGTGCAAATGCGAACAGTGTATAACCAATTGTAGAATCCTCTTCTGTCATCACTATTGACAATGGTGTATAATGAATAATTTGATGATATTAAATGAATGCTACTGTTTTGTTTATTCCGAAGATCTCCGAGCTTAATGAATTGAGTACACCAACACCCACCATTCCATATGAAAGCACTTTGATGAGCACTGAAGTTCACTTAACAGAAAACCTCACTGAAACTACTGAAGGAACCTACCAATACTCGGTAAATGTTTAATAATTGGTAATTAATGCTACTTTTTCCGTGTGAAAAGGCTAATAGATATATTGAACGTAACGACCACGCAACTCATGACTTGAATTTTAATCATTGTCCTGTCGAGGTAACTACTTGTTAAACTTATCAGGTTGTTTTCAATATAAGCAAATTCCATATTGCGAATGAATACATCTACTCGGAAGAATATTTTATTCCAATCGATAAGAACTGCCGTGTATTCTACAATGAGTGACTGAACTAAAGCTTTGTATACATTGACCATTTCTAATCAGATACAAGTAGAATGCTTTATTTCCAGGGAAACAGTTAACAATGGATTTTATCGCAAATTCACATCAATGCTTGAACACATGATAATTTTTCATTTCATTCAATGTGTATGATGATTTGAGAATTAGTGAGATTTCGTCAACTCGCATTGTTGAAGTCCTGAACAAGGATTTGTGATTCTCTATTGAGAACCTGCATAGACTGTTTCAATAAAGCTGTTAATTTTCAGTTTATTGATTCAAATTTGAATGCTGATTAGATGTGACATCCAGAATACAAATTTCATCACAAAAATGATTGGTCAATCAGTTGATGAATGGTGTGTATTTATCACACTGATCGTCCAATCTTCACTTTATATTCAAATGATTGTGCAAATGCGAACAGTGTATAACCAATTGTAGAATCCTCTTCTGTCATCACTATTGACAATGGTGTATAATGAATAATTTGATGATATTAAATGAATGCTACTGTTTTGTTTATTCCGAAGATCTCCGAGCTTAATGAATTGAGTACACCAACACCCACCATTCCATATGAAAGCACTTTGATGAGCACTGAAGTTCACTTAACAGAAAACCTCACTGAAACTACTGAAGGAACCTACCAATACTCGGTAAATGTTTAATAATTGGTAATTAATGCTACTTTTTCCGTGTGAAAAGGCTAATAGATATATTGAACGTAACGACCACGCAACTCATGACTTGAATTTTAATCATTGTCCTGTCGAGGTAACTACTTGTTAAACTTATCAGGTTGTTTTCAATATAAGCAAATTCCATATTGCGAATGAATACATCTACTCGGAAGAATATTTTATTCCAATCGATAAGAACTGCCGTGTATTCTACAATGAGTGACTGAACTAAAGCTTTGTATACATTGACCATTTCTAATCAGATACAAGTAGAATGCTTTATTTCCAGGGAAACAGTTAACAATGGATTTTATCGCAAATTCACATCAATGCTTGAAAACATGATAATTTTTCATTTCATTCAATGTGTATGATGATTTGAGAATTAGTGAGATTTTGTCAACTCGCATTGTTGAAGTCCTGAACAAGGATTTGTGATTCTCTATTGAGAACCTGCATAGACTGTTTCAATAAAGCTGTTAATTTTCAGTTTATTGATTCAAATTTGAATGGTGATTAGATGTGACATCCAGAATACAAATTTCATCACAAAAATGATTGGTCAATCAGTTGATGAATGGTGTGTATTTATCACACTGATCGTCCAATCTTCACTTCATGTTCAAATGATTGTACAAATGCGAACTGTGTATAGCTAATTGTAGAATCCTCTTCTGTCATCACTATTGACAATGGTGTATAATGAATAATTTGATGATATTAAATGAATGCTACTGTTTTGTTTATTCCGAAGATCTCCGAGCTTAATGAATTGAGTACACCAACACCCACCATTCCATATGAAAGCACTTTGATGAGCACTGAAGTTCACTTAACAGAAAACCTCACTGAAACTACTGAAGGAACCTACCAATACTCGGTAAATGTTTAATAATTGGTAATTAATGCTACTTTTTCCGTGTGAAAAGGCTAATAGATATATTGAACGTAACGACCACGCAACTCATGACTTGAATTTTAATCATTGTCCTGTCGAGGTAACTACTTGTTAAACTTATCAGGTTGTTTTCAATATAAGCAAATTCCATATTGCGAATGAATACATCTACTCGGAAGAATATTTTATTCCAATCGATAAGAACTGCCGTGTATTCTACAATGAGTGACTGAACTAAAGCTTTGTATACATTGACCATTTCTAATCAGATACAAGTAGAATGCTTTATTTCCAGGGAAACAGTTAACAATGGATTTTATCGCAAATTTACATCAATGCTTGAAAACATGATAATTTTTCATTTCATTCAATGTGTATGATGATTTGAGAATTAGTGAGATTTCGTCAACTCGCATTGTTGAAGTCCTGAACAAGGATTTGTGATTCTCTATTGAGAACCTGCATAGACTGTTTCAATAAAGCTGTTAATTTTCAGTTTATTGATTCAAATTTGAATGGTGATTAGATGTGACATCCAGAATACAAATTTCATCACAAAAATGATTGGTCAATCAGTTGATGAATGGTGTGTATTTATCACACTGATCGTCCAATCTTCACTTTATATTCAAATGATTGTACAAATGCGAACTGTGTATAGCTAATTGTAGAATCCTCTTCTGTCATCACTATTGACAATGGTGTATAATGAATAATTTGATGATATTAAATGAATGCTACTGTTTTGTTTATTCCGAAGATCTCCGAGCTTAATGAATTGAGTACACCAACACCCACCATTCCATATGAAAGCACTTTGATGAGCACTGAAGTTCACTTAACAGAAAACCTCACTGAAACTACTGAAGGAACCTACCAATACTCGGTAAATGTTTAATAATTGGTAATTAATGCTACTTTTTCCGTGTGAAAAGGCTAATAGATATATTGAACGTAACGACCACGCAACTCATGACTTGAATTTTAATCATTGTCCTGTCGAGGTAACTACTTGTTAAACTTATCAGGTTGTTTTCAATATAAGCAAATTCCATATTGCGAATGAATACATCTACTCGGAAGAATATTTTATTCCAATCGATAAGAACTGCCGTGTATTCTACAATGAGTGACTGAACTAAAGCTTTGTATACATTGACCATTTCTAATCAGATACAAGTAGAATGCTTTATTTCCAGGGAAACAGTTAACAATGGATTTTATCGCAAATTCACATCAATGCTTGAAAACATGATAATTTTTCATTTCATTCAATGTGTATGATGATTTGAGAATTAGTGAGATTTCGTCAACTCGCATTGTTGAAGTCCTGAACAAGGATTTGTGATTCTCTATTGAGAACCTGCATAGACTGTTTCAATAAAGCTGTTAATTTTCAGTTTATTGATTCAAATTTGAATGGTGATTAGATGTGACATCCAGAATACAAATTTCATCACAAAAATGATTGGTCAATCAGTTGATGAATGGTGTGTATTTATCACACTGATCGTCCAATCTTCACTTCATGTTCAAATGATTGTACAAATGCGAACTGTGTATAGCTAATTGTAGAATCCTCTTCTGTCATCACTATTGACAATGGTGTATAATGAATAATTTGATGATATTAAATGAATGCTACTGTTTTGTTTATTCCGAAGATCTCCGAGCTTAATGAATTGAGTACACCAACACCCACCATTCCATATGAAAGCACTTTGATGAGCACTGAAGTTCACTTAACAGAAAACCTCACTGAAACTACTGAAGGAACCTACCAATACTCGGTAAATGTTTAATAATTGGTAATTAATGCTACTTTTTCCGTGTGAAAAGGCTAATAGATATATTGAACGTAACGACCACGCAACTCATGACTTGAATTTTAATCATTGTCCTGTCGAGGTAACTACTTGTTAAACTTATCAGGTTGTTTTCAATATAAGCAAATTCCATATTGCGAATGAATACATCTACTCGGAAGAATATTTTATTCCAATCGATAAGAACTGCCGTGTATTCTACAATGAGTGACTGAACTAAAGCTTTGTATACATTGACCATTTCTAATCAGATACAAGTAGAATGCTTTATTTCCAGGGAAACAGTTAACAATGGATTTTATCGCAAATTCACATCAATGCTTGAAAACATGATAATTTTTCATTTCATTCAATGTGTATGATGATTTGAGAATTAGTGAGATTTCGTCAACTCGCATTGTTGAAGTCCTGAACAAGGATTTGTGATTCTCTATTGAGAACCTGCATAGACTGTTTCAATAAAGCTGTTAATTTTCAGTTTATTGATTCAAATTTGAATGGTGATTAGATGTGACATCCAGAATACAAATTTCATCACAAAAATGATTGGTCAATCAGTTGATGAATGGTGTGTATTTATCACACTGATCGTCCAATCTTCACTTCATGTTCAAATGATTGTACAAATGCGAACTGTGTATAGCTAATTGTAGAATCCTCTTCTGTCATCACTATTGACAATGGTGTATAATGAATAATTTGATGATATTAAATGAATGCTACTGTTTTGTTTATTCCGAAGATCTCCGAGCTTAATGAATTGAGTACACCAACACCCACCATTCCATATGAAAGCACTTTGATGAGCACTGAAGTTCACTTAACAGAAAACCTCACTGAAACTACTGAAGGAACCTACCAATACTCGGTAAATGTTTAATAATTGGTAATTAATGCTACTTTTTCCGTGTGAAAAGGCTAATAGATATATTGAACGTAACGACCACGCAACTCATGACTTGAATTTTAATCATTGTCCTGTCGAGGTAACTACTTGTTAAACTTATCAGGTTGTTTTCAATATAAGCAAATTCCATATTGCGAATGAATACATCTACTCGGAAGAATATTTTATTCCAATCGATAAGAACTGCCGTGTATTCTACAATGAGTGACTGAACTAAAGCTTTGTATACATTGACCATTTCTAATCAGATACAAGTAGAATGCTTTATTTCCAGGGAAACAGTTAACAATGGATTTTATCGCAAATTCACATCAATGCTTGAAAACATGATAATTTTTCATTTCATTCAATGTGTATGATGATTTGAGAATTAGTGAGATTTCGTCAACTCGCATTGTTGAAGTCCTGAACAAGGATTTGTGATTCTCTATTGAGAACCTGCATAGACTGTTTCAATAAAGCTGTTAATTTTCAGTTTATTGATTCAAATTTGAATGGTGATTAGATGTGACATCCAGAATACAAATTTCATCACAAAAATGATTGGTCAATCAGTTGATGAATGGTGTGTATTTATCACACTGATCGTCCAATCTTCACTTTATATTCAAATGATTGTACAAATGCGAACTGTGTATAACTAATTGTAGAATCCTCTTCTGTCATCACTATTGACAATGGTGTATAATGAATAATTTGATGATATTAAATGAATGCTACTGTTTTGTTTATTCCGAAGATCTCCGAGCTTAATGAATTGAGTACACCAACACCCACCATTCCATATGAAAGCACTTTGATGAGCACTGAAGTTCACTTAACAGAAAACCTCACTGAAACTACTGAAGGAACCTACCAATACTCGGTAAATGTTTAATAATTGGTAATTAATGCTACTTCTTCCGTGTGAAAAGGCTAATAGATATATTGAACGTAACGACCACGCAACTCATGACTTGAATTTTAATCATTGTCCTGTCGAGGTAACTACTTGTTAAACTTATCAGGTTGTTTTCAATATAAGCAAATTCCATATTGCGAATGAATACATCTACTCGGAAGAATATTTTATTCCAATCGATAAGAACTGCCGTGTATTCTACAATGAGTGACTGAACTAAAGCTTTGTATACATTGACCATTTCTAATCAGATACAAGTAGAATGCTTTATTTCCAGGGAAACAGTTAACAATGGATTTTATCGCAAATTCACATCAATGCTTGAAAACATGATAATTTTTCATTTCATTCAATGTGTATGATGATTTGAGAATTAGTGAGATTTCGTCAACTCGCATTGTTGAAGTCCTGAACAAGGATTTGTGATTCTCTATTGAGAACCTGCATAGACTGTTTCAATAAAGCTGTTAATTTTCAGTTTATTGATTCAAATTTGAATGGTGATTAGATGTGACATCCAGAATACAAATTTCATCACAAAAATGATTGGTCAATCAGTTGATGAATGGTGTGTATTTATCACACTGATCGTCCAATCTTCACTTCATGTTCAAATGATTGTACAAATGCGAACTGTGTATAGCTAATTGTAGAATCCTCTTCTGTCATCACTATTGACAATGGTGTATAATGAATAATTTGATGATATTAAATGAATGCTACTGTTTTGTTTATTCCGAAGATCTCCGAGCTTAATGAATTGAGTACACCAACACCCACCATTCCATATGAAAGCACTTTGATGAGCACTGAAGTTCACTTAACAGAAAACCTCACTGAAACTACTGAAGGAACCTACCAATACTCGGTAAATGTTTAATAATTGGTAATTAATGCTACTTTTTCCGTGTGAAAAGGCTAATAGATATATTGAACGTAACGACCACGCAACTCATGACTTGAATTTTAATCATTGTCCTGTCGAGGTAACTACTTGTTAAACTTATCAGGTTGTTTTCAATATAAGCAAATTCCATATTGCGAATGAATACATCTACTCGGAAGAATATTTTATTCCAATCGATAAGAACTGCCGTGTATTCTACAATGAGTGACTGAACTAAAGCTTTGTATACATTGACCATTTCTAATCAGATACAAGTAGAATGCTTTATTTCCAGGGAAACAGTTAACAATGGATTTTATCGCAAATTCACATCAATGCTTGAAAACATGATAATTTTTCATTTCATTCAATGTGTATGATGATTTGAGAATTAGTGAGATTTCGTCAACTCGCATTGTTGAAGTCCTGAACAAGGATTTGTGATTCTCTATTGAGAACCTGCATAGACTGTTTCAATAAAGCTGTTAATTTTCAGTTTATTGATTCAAATTTGAATGGTGATTAGATGTGACATCCAGAATACAAATTTCATCACAAAAATGATTGGTCAATCAGTTGATGAATGGTGTGTATTTATCACACTGATCGTCCAATCTTCACTTTATATTCAAATGATTGTACAAATGCGAACTGTGTATAACTAATTGTAGAATCCTCTTCTGTCATCACTATTGACAATGGTGTATAATGAATAATTTGATGATATTAAATGAATGCTACTGTTTTGTTTATTCCGAAGATCTCCGAGCTTAATGAATTGAGTACACCAACACCCACCATTCCATATGAAAGCACTTTGATGAGCACTGAAGTTCACTTAACAGAAAACCTCACTGAAACTACTGAAGGAACCTACCAATACTCGGTAAATGTTTAATAATTGGTAATTAATGCTACTTCTTCCGTGTGAAAAGGCTAATAGATATATTGAACGTAACGACCACGCAACTCATGACTTGAATTTTAATCATTGTCCTGTCGAGGTAACTACTTGTTAAACTTATCAGGTTGTTTTCAATATAAGCAAATTCCATATTGCGAATGAATACATCTACTCGGAAGAATATTTTATTCCAATCGATAAGAACTGCCGTGTATTCTACAATGAGTGACTGAACTAAAGCTTTGTATACATTGACCATTTCTAATCAGATACAAGTAGAATGCTTTATTTCCAGGGAAACAGTTAACAATGGATTTTATCGCAAATTCACATCAATGCTTGAAAACATGATAATTTTTCATTTCATTCAATGTGTATGATGATTTGAGAATTAGTGAGATTTCGTCAACTCGCATTGTTGAAGTCCTGAACAAGGATTTGTGATTCTCTATTGAGAACCTGCATAGACTGTTTCAATAAAGCTGTTAATTTTCAGTTTATTGATTCAAATTTGAATGGTGATTAGATGTGACATCCAGAATACAAATTTCATCACAAAAATGATTGGTCAATCAGTTGATGAATGGTGTGTATTTATCACACTGATCGTCCAATCTTCACTTCATGTTCAAATGATTGTACAAATGCGAACTGTGTATAGCTAATTGTAGAATCCTCTTCTGTCATCACTATTGACAATGGTGTATAATGAATAATTTGATGATATTAAATGAATGCTACTGTTTTGTTTATTCCGAAGATCTCCGAGCTTAATGAATTGAGTACACCAACACCCACCATTCCATATGAAAGCACTTTGATGAGCACTGAAGTTCACTTAACAGAAAACCTCACTGAAACTACTGAAGGAACCTACCAATACTCGGTAAATGTTTAATAATTGGTAATTAATGCTACTTTTTCCGTGTGAAAAGGCTAATAGATATATTGAACGTAACGACCACGCAACTCATGACTTGAATTTTAATCATTGTCCTGTCGAGGTAACTACTTGTTAAACTTATCAGGTTGTTTTCAATATAAGCAAATTCCATATTGCGAATGAATACATCTACTCGGAAGAATATTTTATTCCAATCGATAAGAACTGCCGTGTATTCTACAATGAGTGACTGAACTAAAGCTTTGTATACATTGACCATTTCTAATCAGATACAAGTAGAATGCTTTATTTCCAGGGAAACAGTTAACAATGGATTTTATCGCAAATTCACATCAATGCTTGAAAACATGATAATTTTTCATTTCATTCAATGTGTATGATGATTTGAGAATTAGTGAGATTTCGTCAACTCGCATTGTTGAAGTCCTGAACAAGGATTTGTGATTCTCTATTGAGAACCTGCATAGACTGTTTCAATAAAGCTGTTAATTTTCAGTTTATTGATTCAAATTTGAATGGTGATTAGATGTGACATCCAGAATACAAATTTCATCACAAAAATGATTGGTCAATCAGTTGATGAATGGTGTGTATTTATCACACTGATCGTCCAATCTTCACTTTATATTCAAATGATTGTACAAATGCGAACTGTGTATAACTAATTGTAGAATCCTCTTCTGTCATCACTATTGACAATGGTGTATAATGAATAATTTGATGATATTAAATGAATGCTACTGTTTTGTTTATTCCGAAGATCTCCGAGCTTAATGAATTGAGTACACCAACACCCACCATTCCATATGAAAGCACTTTGATGAGCACTGAAGTTCACTTAACAGAAAACCTCACTGAAACTACTGAAGGAACCTACCAATACTCGGTAAATGTTTAATAATTGGTAATTAATGCTACTTCTTCCGTGTGAAAAGGCTAATAGATATATTGAACGTAACGACCACGCAACTCATGACTTGAATTTTAATCATTGTCCTGTCGAGGTAACTACTTGTTAAACTTATCAGGTTGTTTTCAATATAAGCAAATTCCATATTGCGAATGAATACATCTACTCGGAAGAATATTTTATTCCAATCGATAAGAACTGCCGTGTATTCTACAATGAGTGACTGAACTAAAGCTTTGTATACATTGACCATTTCTAATCAGATACAAGTAGAATGCTTTATTTCCAGGGAAACAGTTAACAATGGATTTTATCGCAAATTCACATCAATGCTTGAAAACATGATAATTTTTCATTTCATTCAATGTGTATGATGATTTGAGAATTAGTGAGATTTCGTCAACTCGCATTGTTGAAGTCCTGAACAAGGATTTGTGATTCTCTATTGAGAACCTGCATAGACTGTTTCAATAAAGCTGTTAATTTTCAGTTTATTGATTCAAATTTGAATGGTGATTAGATGTGACATCCAGAATACAAATTTCATCACAAAAATGATTGGTCAATCAGTTGATGAATGGTGTGTATTTATCACACTGATCGTCCAATCTTCACTTTATATTCAAATGATTGTACAAATGCGAACTGTGTATAACTAATTGTAGAATCCTCTTCTGTCATCACTATTGACAATGGTGTATAATGAATAATTTGATGATATTAAATGAATGCTACTGTTTTGTTTATTCCGAAGATCTCCGAGCTTAATGAATTGAGTACACCAACACCCACCATTCCATATGAAAGCACTTTGATGAGCACTGAAGTTCACTTAACAGAAAACCTCACTGAAACTACTGAAGGAACCTACCAATACTCGGTAAATGTTTAATAATTGGTAATTAATGCTACTTTTTCCGTGTGAAAAGGCTAATAGATATATTGAACGTAACGACCACGCAACTCATGACTTGAATTTTAATCATTGTCCTGTCGAGGTAACTACTTGTTAAACTTATCAGGTTGTTTTCAATATAAGCAAATTCCATATTGCGAATGAATACATCTACTCGGAAGAATATTTTATTCCAATCGATAAGAACTGCCGTGTATTCTACAATGAGTGACTGAACTAAAGCTTTGTATACATTGACCATTTCTAATCAGATACAAGTAGAATGCTTTATTTCCAGGGAAACAGTTAACAATGGATTTTATCGCAAATTCACATCAATGCTTGAAAACATGATAATTTTTCATTTCATTCAATGTGTATGATGATTTGAGAATTAGTGAGATTTCGTCAACTCGCATTGTTGAAGTCCTGAACAAGGATTTGTGATTCTCTATTGAGAACCTGCATAGACTGTTTCAATAAAGCTGTTAATTTTCAGTTTATTGATTCAAATTTGAATGGTGATTAGATGTGACATCCAGAATACAAATTTCATCACAAAAATGATTGGTCAATCAGTTGATGAATGGTGTGTATTTATCACACTGATCGTCCAATCTTCACTTTATATTCAAATGATTGTACAAATGCGAACTGTGTATAACTAATTGTAGAATCCTCTTCTGTCATCACTATTGACAATGGTGTATAATGAATAATTTGATGATATTAAATGAATGCTACTGTTTTGTTTATTCCGAAGATCTCCGAGCTTAATGAATTGAGTACACCAACACCCACCATTCCATATGAAAGCACTTTGATGAGCACTGAAGTTCACTTAACAGAAAACCTCACTGAAACTACTGAAGGAACCTACCAATACTCGGTAAATGTTTAATAATTGGTAATTAATGCTACTTTTTCCGTGTGAAAAGGCTAATAGATATATTGAACGTAACGACCACGCAACTCATGACTTGAATTTTAATCATTGTCCTGTCGAGGTAACTACTTGTTAAACTTATCAGGTTGTTTTCAATATAAGCAAATTCCATATTGCGAATGAATACATCTACTCGGAAGAATATTTTATTCCAATCGATAAGAACTGCCGTGTATTCTACAATGAGTGACTGAACTAAAGCTTTGTATACATTGACCATTTCTAATCAGATACAAGTAGAATGCTTTATTTCCAGGGAAACAGTTAACAATGGATTTTATCGCAAATTCACATCAATGCTTGAAAACATGATAATTTTTCATTTCATTCAATGTGTATGATGATTTGAGAATTAGTGAGATTTCGTCAACTCGCATTGTTGAAGTCCTGAACAAGGATTTGTGATTCTCTATTGAGAACCTGCATAGACTGTTTCAATAAAGCTGTTAATTTTCAGTTTATTGATTCAAATTTGAATGGTGATTAGATGTGACATCCAGAATGCAAATTTCATCACAAAAATGATTGGTCAATCAGTTGATGAATGGTGTGTATTTATCACACTGATCGTACAATCTTCACTTCATATTCAAATGATTGTGCAAATGCGAACAGTGTATAACCAATTGTAGAATCCTCTTCTGTCATCACTATTGACAATGGTGTATAATGAATAATTTGATGATATTAAATGAATGCTACTGTTTTGTTTATTCCGAAGATCTCCGAGCTTAATGAATTGAGTACACCAACACCCACCATTCCATATGAAAGCACTTTGATGAGCACTGAAGTTCACTTAACAGAAAACCTCACTGAAACTACTGAAGGAACCTACCAATACTCGGTAAATGTTTAATAATTGGTAATTAATGCTACTTTTTCCGTGTGAAAAGGCTAATAGATATATTGAACGTAACGACCACGCAACTCATGACTTGAATTTTAATCATTGTCCTGTCGAGGTAACTACTTGTTAAACTTATCAGGTTGTTTTCAATATAAGCAAATTCCATATTGCGAATGAATACATCTACTCGGAAGAATATTTTATTCCAATCGATAAGAACTGCCGTGTATTCTACAATGAGTGACTGAACTAAAGCTTTGTATACATTGACCATTTCTAATCAGATACAAGTAGAATGCTTTATTTCCAGGGAAACAGTTAACAATGGATTTTATCGCAAATTCACATCAATGCTTGAAAACATGATAATTTTTCATTTCATTCAATGTGTATGATGATTTGAGAATTAGTGAGATTTCGTCAACTCGCATTGTTGAAGTCCTGAACAAGGATTTGTGATTCTCTATTGAGAACCTGCATAGACTGTTTCAATAAAGCTGTTAATTTTCAGTTTATTGATTCAAATTTGAATGGTGATTAGATGTGACATCCAGAATGCAAATTTCATCACAAAAATGATTGGTCAATCAGTTGATGAATGGTGTGTATTTATCACACTGATCGTCCAATCTTCACTTCATATTCAAATGATTGTGCAAATGCGAACAGTGTATAACCAATTGTAGAATCCTCTTCTGTCATCACTATTGACAATGGTGTATAATGAATAATTTGATGATATTAAATGAATGCTACTGTTTTGTTTATTCCGAAGATCTCCGAGCTTAATGAATTGAGTACACCAACACCCACCATTCCATATGAAAGCACTTTGATGAGCACTGAAGTTCACTTAACAGAAAACCTCACTGAAACTACTGAAGGAACCTACCAATACTCGGTAAATGTTTAATAATTGGTAATTAATGCTACTTTTTCCGTGTGAAAAGGCTAATAGATATATTGAACGTAACGACCACGCAACTCATGACTTGAATTTTAATCATTGTCCTGTCGAGGTAACTACTTGTTAAACTTATCAGGTTGTTTTCAATATAAGCAAATTCCATATTGCGAATGAATACATCTACTCGGAAGAATATTTTATTCCAATCGATAAGAACTGCCGTGTATTCTACAATGAGTGACTGAACTAAAGCTTTGTATACATTGACCATTTCTAATCAGATACAAGTAGAATGCTTTATTTCCAGGGAAACAGTTAACAATGGATTTTATCGCAAATTCACATCAATGCTTGAAAACATGATAATTTTTCATTTCATTCAATGTGTATGATGATTTGAGAATTAGTGAGATTTCGTCAACTCGCATTGTTGAAGTCCTGAACAAGGATTTGTGATTCTCTATTGAGAACCTGCATAGACTGTTTCAATAAAGCTGTTAATTTTCAGTTTATTGATTCAAATTTGAATGGTGATTAGATGTGACATCCAGAATGCAAATTTCATCACAAAAATGATTGGTCAATCAGTTGATGAATGGTGTGTATTTATCACACTGATCGTCCAATCTTCACTTCATATTCAAATGATTGTGCAAATGCGAACAGTGTATAACCAATTGTAGAATCCTCTTCTGTCATCACTATTGACAATGGTGTATAATGAATAATTTGATGATATTAAATGAATGCTACTGTTTTGTTTATTCCGAAGATCTCCGAGCTTAATGAATTGAGTACACCAACACCCACCATTCCATATGAAAGCACTTTGATGAGCACTGAAGTTCACTTAACAGAAAACCTCACTGAAACTACTGAAGGAACCTACCAATACTCGGTAAATGTTTAATAATTGGTAATTAATGCTACTTTTTCCGTGTGAAAAGGCTAATAGATATATTGAACGTAACGACCACGCAACTCATGACTTGAATTTTAATCATTGTCCTGTCGAGGTAACTACTTGTTAAACTTATCAGGTTGTTTTCAATATAAGCAAATTCCATATTGCGAATGAATACATCTACTCGGAAGAATATTTTATTCCAATCGATAAGAACTGCCGTGTATTCTACAATGAGTGACTGAACTAAAGCTTTGTATACATTG
>OX104025.1:47458720-47533720 GCA_944470205.2 Schistosoma margrebowiei | reverse complement strand
GACAGCAGATGCACTATCGAGAATAAATATTAATGCCTCCTCGATCCCTGATATAATTATCAAGAAATGGCAAAGCATCAAAAGCTCTATACGGAGCTGCAAAAACTGTTGCAGTCTAAGGTAACGAAATTATTATTTTAAAACATCCCCATAAACAACAAGGACACCTTAACTTGTGATACCTCAACAGGTAAACTCGCCCCTTTGTACCTTATGGTATGAGACGGAACAGTTTTGAGAAATTACACAATATATCTCATCCAGGTATAAAAGCCACTGTAAAGCTTGTCTCAGATAGATTTGTATGGCCAAACATAAACAAAGACGTACGAAAGCGGTCGCGGGAATGCATCCAATACCAAAAGTCAAGAGTACATACGCACATCATACCCCCTAGAGGAAGTTTTCCCGCCGCTAGCGCCCGGTTCGACCACATTCATATCGACATTGTAGGACCGTTACCAATTTCTAATGGTTACACGCATATATTAACATATATAGATAGATTTACGAGATGGCCCTTAGCTGTTCCGTTAAAAGACACGTCGGCATCAACAGTGGTGAAGAAGCTGGTGAAACACTGGATTACAAAATTCGGTGTCCCTACAACAATTACGATCGACTGTGGAACGCGATTCGAAAGCAAACTATTTCAGCAACTTACGGATACTTTCTGTATAAAGAGAATCGGAGCCACTGCTTAACATCCGTCTGCTAACGGAATGATAGAAATGTTCCACAGACAGTTAAAAGCCTTTTTGAAGGCCGCATGAGGGGATTACAAATGGGATGTCAAGCTTCCTTTGATACCATTAGTCATTCGCTCAACCATCAAACAAGACCTTGGTTGTTGTGCAGCTGAGTTGGTTTCTGCAACAACGTCACGTTTGCCTGGTGAATTCCTTGACCGTGCAGCAGATATTCCAGCAGATATAACCAACTACGTGCAACAATTAAAACAGCCGATGGAATCCATTAGGTCCGTTAAACCACGAACTGAAAAGGTGAAATCATTCGTACACAATGAATTAGACAAATGGTCACATGCATTCGTCAGAAATGATAGAGTACGACAGCTGTTACAGACTCCTTATGACGGCCCTTTTAAAATCATCCGAAACGACACTGAAACGGTTACAGTGGAAAGAGCAGGTAAACATGATACTGTTAGCATCGACAGAGTAAAACCAGCATTTTCGAGAACACTGAAAAACAGACAACTGTAAAACCGTCTAAACCCGTAGCAGAGTAAGCACCATTCAAACTACCTGAAACAAACAATACTTTAAATCAAACTTCAGCAGCAACAGAAACCACAACAAGATCACGAAGAAGAGTACATTGGCCAGATAGGTAGGTAGCAACCACCATATTTATCTAGACCAAATCCTGAGATTGCACTCATAACACAAAAGAAATCCTACTTTATTTGGATTACTATTTTCTTTATTGGCCTCACGGATCAACATTATGCTTACATTTTAACTTTATACAATTCGTTAATGTTAAATATACACTTGTATATACATGATATGGAACGTTTCAACACACAAGCTGTTGTTACTCAAACTTAACTTGTAACACCGATCGGAAGTACAAAACCTGACAGCAGAACGTTAAAAAGATCGAGTTGAAGAGAATATAAGGGAAAGAAGAGAGTGTAGTCTGGAAGGATCACACAGAATGTGATAAACAAATGATGGAAATTCACAAATGAAGTGTTCAATGCAATGGTTGTGATATCTTATCAAGCTGCCAAATGCCCTGGTATGGATGACAGTGTATGTATGAATGTATGAAAATAACTAACACTTTTATCATTTCGAAGTTACTGTCTCAATTAATATTCATTGAACCGTAGATATAGTGGCTTTATGAAGTGAATTATCACGAGAACTTGTCAATTTCCAAACCTACTTCATACAAACACCACAAACCTGTATATCGTATGCAGTGAGGAATAAGATTTGCAAAGACAAATTGAGAATTCTCTCTGATTCATCGCACTGAATCTAACATAACACCACGTTCTATCACCATTTCTCTTTACATCCGATAACATTTTCAAAGTTAAATTGATTGCTCTTTCTTCAATCTCAGTGAAGTCAACGTGTTTGTCTAATGAACAAAACATATTTGTGTTGACCTCTTTCTTGTTTATGATTATACTTTGTTTATCATTGATCACCTCAGTCTATCTCATTAATCAAAAGATAATATGGTATTCTCTATTGTGTATCGTGGGTGTCATATGAAGGTTGTTTGTTTATTTGACTGACATCAAAGATGAGTGAAATTCTCATTTTACATATAATTACTACTTTGCTAAAAAGAAGATGAAGTGAAAGCAAATGTTCTGGTTGTCAATTCATAAATGGTCTTGCTTCAGCTATGAATAAACACTTCAATCATCGACTATCTCCGTTGTATTGTTCAACTAACTTCATGTTTTATGATAAGAATAAGTCGTTTTGTGATTCCTGTTTTCTCATACTCCTGGTAGATTTACATATACTGGATGAGTTGCAAAGCGAAAAACATGAAGTGTATCTCTCAGGAGTAAGAAATGAAGATGGAGAGAGATTTGTAAATCTATGTGCATTCATCAAATTGATTATAGACATCACAAAATCACCCCACAAATGCATTCACAAAGCTACACGGGTCTCACCGGATCACACTGCATAGAATCAGACAGATCAAGATAATAAAAAACGTTGAGGAACCAACCAACAACAGCCGAACAATAACATAGGAAATCAATGACCGAGCTGCATAAACGGAAGCAAAATATCAAGTGAAGAGGAGCATTACAGCCAACAAGCAAGCGTACGTGGAGCATCAAGCAACGAGAGCAGATGAAGCCGTAGCTGCAAGAAACATGAATCAACTACGCAAAACGACGAACAAACTGGCAGGAAAATATAGTAAACCAGTGTTGACCGGTAAAGAACAAAGTATTCAAGTCAATCAATGAGATTGAAGATCAGAGGAATAGATGGGTGGAATACTTCAAGCAACTCTTGAATAGACGAGCTTTATTGAGTCCACCGGAGATCAAAGCAGCACACACTGACATTTTTATATATGTCACTCTTGCTAATGAAACAAACACCTCTGAACTGTGTGCATTTCGGAATATGTTTTAATAATGCGGGAATTCTGTCCAATTCACCGCATTGAATACAACAACACACCACGTTCTATCATTATTTCTCTTAAATTCGACAACATTTTCAGAGTAAAGTTGATTAGTGCTTCTTCAATTTCAGTGTAGACAACGTGTGTTTTTACTTAACAAACATAATTCTGTTGACCTCTTTTATTTATAGAAACACTAATGATCATACTTTGTTGTCAATTATCACCTCATTCCATCTCATAATGAGATCATATGATATTGTCTATACTCTATTCTGTTTTGTGGGTGTAATATAAATCTTAGTTAGAGTGAAATATTTCGCTTCGTAATAATCTGTTCATGTGACTGACAAAATGATTAGAATTCTGATGTTATAGAAGATTACTACTTCTCTTAAGGAAAATCAATTGAAACCAATCACTGTTGTTGTATTTATAAAACTATGGGGTCCAATCTTCATGTTTTTTCATTCGCTGGAGTACCTGCAGTTGTATGATCGCTGTTTGCTCATTCATTTCTTATGGAATCAGAAGTGTCTTCATCAAACAGTACTATAAGATCTGCATATTGTGAGTCGATAAGTGGAATACTTGGAAGGAGATCAATACCCGAGAATTCAGTCGACGAGAATGTTATATCCATCAGTAGACCTATGATGAAGTTAAACAGAAATGGAGAAAGTGGACAGCCTTGACGTACTCCACTTGAGGTTGCAAAATCAGATGACAGTTCGCCATAAACTCTGACTCGACTAGTAGTGTTCGAGTAAAGAGCTTTCACAAAGTTTATGTACTTCTGATGTGAGCCTTTCAATGACAGACTGTCACATCACCTCTCGATCCACGGAGTCAAATGCTGCTTTTTATTCAAGAAAAACTATCATCAGTACTCATTCATATATATATATATACCACTCTAATCCTTAGGAAATTGATCCATTTCACAGACAATGAAATGAAAATTTCTTTCAGGTCATTTCTGATTGCCATCGGTTGAACTTCGCGTTAGACTACTTCTGATTAGCTCTCC
Organism: Schistosoma margrebowiei; assembly: GCA_944470205.2. Lineage (NCBI taxonomy): Eukaryota > Metazoa > Platyhelminthes > Trematoda > Strigeidida > Schistosomatidae > Schistosoma > Schistosoma margrebowiei. Next base: position 47,529,549 of record OX104025.1, on the reverse strand, counting down.
ATATCAACATATCCCTTATTCATTATAGTTATCTAATTATGAAAATGTCTCACTAATTTTTCATGTCATTCTAAGATTACGCTTAAGTGATCTGTTTGTAAGTGAATAATTTCCATAAAATACTTTTAGAATTACTGCACAACCTTCCTCATTGGTTCGATATTCACTTAATGTGATGTGTATGGATTTCACATTTAACAATGTCAAATAGTAGGAGACAATCAATTATAATATGTAGAACTTGACAGTATGACATATCTGTAATCTTGAAGGGATTGACGTTCTGTGAGTACATTGAATCCATATTACCGAATATCGGCCAAAGAATCTGATATTGAGCTACTAAGATTGAAACTAATCTCCAGTAATATTCAGCTAATAATGTTACTGATATTCGATCATAAGTGTCTTTGAAGCATTGATCGTATATCTTGGGACCACCGGGTAAGTAATCCAGTTATTAGGAAATGAGTACTAGATAAGGATGACAAATCATTTGATGGATTAGTGAAACTTCATTGGTTGAGATCACTGGAACACGTGTAACGTATACGCAAACATCGACCGTGATGGCGTGCTAAGCGAATGGTACTGAGTAGGAATGCCAGAGTGAACATCAACTCTCTGAAATGCAGGAACATCCAGCTGACGAGTCTCAAATAGGACGAAACGCGTGTCAAACTGGAAGCCACTGCTAGCCACCATCCATCATTGCTTACAATTAAAGAGTAAAGTTAAGATGAACTGATACTAATTATAATGAAATGAATGATATTTTAAGAAAACGCCTAATTGAAAAGAAAAAAAGAGAGTTGATCTTTATGTCATAGAAATTAATTAACACAATTGTTTCTAATTCTCTTTTTCCATTCCAAATGTAGTTGTGCTGCGTTTATCTGTGGAGTTCGCAATCAGTTGGTGAGTCTATGTAGAGTGTGTAATTAGCCCGATCTCCACTACCCGGGTTACCGCTCACGTTGGTTCATGAGACATTCGTCTCAATATCCAGGAAGCACGACGCGGACGTGTGAGTCGGATTTTGCCTCTAACTACTTTTATCGATATAAGTAGTTAAATATGATTAAAATTTGATAGTAACCAATTTCTCACTGCATATTCGTGTGATTTCTTCACAGAAAATGTAGTATAATGAGGGAAATTTCGACATGAATCATCAATCTTTTCTTCATCTTCATCAGTTTTCTCTTCAGTAGTCTGTTAAAGACTCAATTCAGTAGAAGTATTTGGAAAGAATCTTTCATCAATCATATTATCATCATCATCTTCATCATTGGGTGAAGAATTGAGTTGATTTTTAACTTGTATCAATAATGATTTAAGATGATCTAAATTCTTTCGAACTTCATCTGTTTCATTTTCATCAAGACTAGATATTGAATATGGAGATTTTTCTCTTGGAATATAAGAACATCTCGGAGACAATTGACTCATCATATTCCTTACGTCAGTTGAAAAACAGAAAACAAGTATGGTTGATAATCATCAAGAGAAAAGTGAACAATTATGAAGTTGCAACTAATATTCAAAACTATTAAACCAATAAATTACAACTTGATAGATTGGCAAAAGACCAATCGTTTGGTGAATATCGCTAATGGTCACATCTCAAACTATGAGGATATATGATGTCTATTTTAAACACGCAGAGAATATCAGTGTTCTCAGAGTTGAAAATATGCCCTAGATGATGAACGCCAATAAGTACAATGAAAGATGAGGTAGGATTTCGTGTAGATCGCCTATAGAGATGTAATTAATGTCAAGAATTAGATTATTTGTGATAAACGTTTTCCAATGGTTTATGATAGAATTGAAAATGTAAACCATTATAGTTTTGACTTATAGTGATGATGAGTCTAGAATTCAATAATCATTCAACTGACTTCAGTCATATCTTCATTAAAAATCATAAAATCTCTTCTATCCAATCATTTATCGATCATTATCAGTATGGGGTTGCGAAGATTTTTAGGTTTTCGATTGAGATCATCAACTGATTGATGTTAGACCATCACCAGTAACACTGGACGGCCGTCCAGTGCTTCCAGGTTTTCAATGGTCGTCTAACATCAATTGGTTCATGATCTTAATCAACATACACCGATAATTTCTCTTCACAGACTGTCAATTCGAAGGATTGATCTAACTTGAAATGAATGAAGAGACTGCTTGTTTTTGAATAACATTTCTAATGAAATGCCATTCTACGCGGGGTTCACTTTTCCATACACTAGTCACTACACAATCCTTCTATTCTTGACATCAATTTCTTGACTTATACGATTTATTGCGACTTTATGAGCCGCTTGTTATCAGGTAATCTATTCGTCAATCAAAATAAGACTTATTCACACTTATACTGCACTGAATTAATGACATCCGGCCGGTCTAATCAGCCTAGCGTCCTAATTTTTCGTTGCTCACTTGAGTTCAACAACAACATTCATTATGCGAATCATGTATTTCAGACATACTGGGTTTATATACCAGCCAAACAGACTGCAACGCAGCATCAAATAGAAAATAACACTCATACACAGTAACGCCAAAATGTGTCTGTGAACGTGGGAGACGGTAATTAATAAACTGAACGTAAACTAAGAACAATATAGCATATACTTATAATCTATATGTTAAAATGAAGCTTATTATAAGAGGAATATAGATGTCTACAGTCCATTTACTGATTATGTATACCCTAAGAATATATAGATAATATTAATCGATTATTAGGTTTCAGACGCTACTCGTAATTCAATCTTCACTACGATATAACAATTTCCATGTATAGAATATAGACCGAACAGAACATCTCATCCAACTTGTTATTCTTATATTCTTATTTTAACACATTGATACAATGAAGCATCGAATAGATGTGCGTCATACTTCATCATTCGATTTGTGTGAGGGCTGTGATACTAATTGGGTACCCAAAAACCGTACCACTAGTCAGGAGATGCAGTCCAATGGTAGCCGATGATCAAAAATTGGTCCAAATGCTGTTTGTTTCCTTGAGATTCTGGAACCCATGTACACCAGTGGCTAGAAATTATTGTTTTACATATTCGCTAGATGGATCCTCCAAGTCCTACAACCCGGTTAAAGTGTTGGATATTCGCTTTTTCTCCTCTCCACTTCATAAACAACAATCCTCATGCAAGAAGGTAGCGATTTGGACTTCCCTGACATTGGTTGTATGCACATGGTCATGTGAAGGCATTTCGAGAAGGAATGCCTAATCTCTTCATTCTCAACCAAACCAGGGCATTTGAGGTTCTGATTTTCATGGGCTTTGTTTATAAATCTCTATAATTGTACTTTGAAGAAATTGAAATTCATAGTATTCAATAGTGATTATTCAATAATCCAAGAGATGGAAATGTTATCATCAACGTACATAAATGATCCATATGTTTGGTTAGATTAGACAATTTTCAATTAATTGTGGAATGTACTTTAGTGACTTCCTCATGTGTCATAATCGACTTAATTGGGGTTAGTGTTTACTTTGTTTCACATTGTTTTTACACACTTTTCTTCCAGTCTTCAGTATATATTGTTATGTACTACTTATTTATATTGAGTAAGTATTTGTATTCCCAACTTTGTTTTCACTTCTGTTGTAATGCAAGTTGTCGTGTAGCATTCTGAAATATTTATTTATAATGTGGTGTGTGCTACTTAAATTGATGTAAGTAGTAGATGATGTTAGTCGTGAACAGATGGTCTGGCAGCAAAGAGACAAGAGAATCAAACAGTAAAGAATGGAAACAGGATGCAATTTGTATGAAAATGCAAGGACAATGAAGTCTGAGTCATTTTGAGACAATCGATGAACATTTTGCAAATTACGTATTCACTTCATGATTTCATTCTGTGAAGCTAGACCACCATGGAAAACCTGGAAGCACTGGGCGGTTTTTTCATTCTTGTCCGAAACTCCTTACCAGTGCGCATCCACAACCTCACCCTCCGCGAGATTTTAACCCAAGACCTATCGGTCTCGTGCGCGACAGCACTCTCGTGGATTGGTCGAAGTTAGAAATTAACAACGTTGGATGTCGGCCATCTCAGTGGTCCAGTGGTTAAGGGTACGCACGCGAGACTAACAGGTCCTGAGTCTGAAACATACAGGGGGCGAGATCGTGAATGCACACAGCTGAGGTGTCCCAGACTATGATGAATCGACTATCCAGTGTTTCCACGTTTTCCATGGTGATCTAACTTCAATTGACTCATGATTTCAACCAGCGAATTCAATGAAGAGTTTGTTTTTTTCTAAAATGTTATTACTTACGATTTAGGATTAATTAAATTATTCACTTGAATATGACCATGTTCTTTTATGAATTGATCAAGTAATTGATTATAATGAAATTTCATTGGATATAAATGATGATTTCGTTGATTGATAGTAACTAACAAATGGTTTCGTTTTGATTGTTCAATTTGTAAAGATTTCATAGTCAATTGTGTTTCATTTGGACCTAAAATACTGTTTATATGAACAATGAATAATAGTGTGTATATAGATTGATTCATTGAGAAAATTCTTCATTCAAGTTTTATAATCATTAATGATAATTATTAAACTCTAAAAATGGCATCAGTTTAGGGGATCAAAACTTGACCATCTCAAGTTTTGATCCCGGGAGCGGGAACGTTGACGCGCACTGTGTTGAGGACTCCCACAACAGAGGGATGCAGCTATCCAGTGCTCTCAGGTTTTAAATTTTGGTCTAACATCATCAATCGGTTCATGATCTGAATCAATAACAAATATCAGTTAGGATTGGTAGATTAGAATAGAAATCTTAATGTTATTATGTTTAAATGAAATGTCATTGTGTTATATCTCGATAAACATAATGAATGGTAATCATTTGGGATCCATTAATGTATCAATACTATACGTATAATGTAATTGTATAGCTGTCATCTAACTAAACTACTCATACTCCTGTTCCTCTTATTATGAGCTTAATTTCGACCTATGAATGATTATTATACGATTTACCATTCTTGAATTATGGCCAGTCTATCAATCACTACCTCCAACACTCACAGCTACATTTGGCCAATCGTGTACAAATGTTGTTTCCTATTTTTCATGGTACGATGTGGTCTGTTTGATTGGTATATAAACTCAGTATGTTTGGAATATAAGGATTCGTATTGCAGAGGCTGAGATTGGTGTTCTGGACTAAAATGGCTGAGTTTGACAGGAAGCAGGACCGATCACGACTCTACACTTCTCGTACGTGTTTTCGGCGTCACTGGTTCGATCGATAATGCACTGTTCTTTAATTGACGGTATAATTTCATTATGCATGAACAGGGCACACAGAACACACGTGATAATACATTCAAATCATTTATAATTTACTGCTGTTTTATCCAAGGCTATACAGTCAGATAGGTGATGAACAGTACTTATTTATACCATGTTACCTCTGATGAAGAGGCATAAGTCACTTATCAGCAATCTTCATTGAACTCTAACCTGAACAATCTGTTCCAGTTGTTTTCACTTGCTGTTCATCGTTTTGTTTTCACGTCTGTTTTCAATTCTTGATATAATGTGTGTACTTTGGTCTTTCTCTTCCCCGTTTTCCACATAATAACTAATAATACTTATTGGATGTCACAAAATCTCCATTAACTTTAATAAACAATTCAGTTCATTAGTTTTCTACATTCGTTTACTTTGTATCTGAACGTAGACTGGCAAGACTTTAATTTATGGACGAGTCAATCGGAGGCGTTTAAGAGATTTTAAGGTTACGGCGCCAATTTCACTGCTGAATGTTAACGTATGATCGGTTAACAGGGAATTTCGTGCACATAACAAATAAAATGGCGAGACTATAATTTGTGGACGAATCAATCAGGTATAAGATAATAGATCTCGGATTTTAACTTGAAAGCCTTTCATCAATTTGACTAAATAAATTTCTGGCATTATTGTTGATGTCAGTTCGTGATGAAAACCCTAACTAAGACAAATTAAGACAATTATCGAGAACTGGATAGTAAAAGCATCAGTGGCACTGTCTGCAACCAGGTACTACAATATATACGGATGTTTGGAGAGCGTACAGACTCGTACATAGACTTGGTTATGTGCATCGTGTCGTTATCCACAAGTAGCATTTCGTGCACTCAACAACCAGAGTGAACATAAACAATATTGAATCTATGTGGTCGAGGCTCCAAATGTCGACTATTCTGTAGCCTTATGGATGATTTCCTCTACTGTATGCATCACGGTTTTAGAACCTCTGCACCTCTTTCTAACCTTGACAAGTTTTTGAACCATGTAGACGACGTGTATTCACTTTATTTCTTTCGTTTTGTATTATATATTTTTACTCTATACTAAGTGTTTCTTGATTAGCTAATATTTCTCAAATTCACTTAAGATTCGTTCAAAGGTCGTTCATAAATTAGAATCTCGCCTTAATTTTTAATAAGTAGATTTCAAGTATATAGGAAATGATATACATATATACTTATCACAATAACACGAGGAGATATATATAATGTTAGTTATACTGTGTTTTAAGCTTACATAACTTATTCTAATTTGGGGATAGACCGACTAATTCAACTGTTCTTCTTCAGTCAGATATCTTGATCTTATACATTATTCACTTATTAATCTTGATTATCTTTGTGTAAGCACTGGTGTGTATATTGTCTATTCTACTCGTTACATATCTATAGCTTAATTTTATTTAGCTCCAAATATTGATTAACTCTAGGTTGAATAGAGATGGCTTACATGGAATCTCCACTACTCGTCATTTCATATCTCTCCTATTCCGTTTATCACTTTGATTGCTTTTCCAGATCAGTGAGTGTACAAAATATACGCATTTCAGAATTCATTCTCGTATTTGACTTATTTTGATTCCATTATACATTAACGTCAGTTAAGTCGATGATTCTATACGAGATAAGCCAATAGGTGATAATATGTATTTCAATAACAATCATTCATATGATCTAACTGGAGTCAGATCGTGGGCGATTGAAGATAGTTGAAATATTATCATTATTATCAGAAGGGGTTTTGTGGAGATTGTGGTAATTTCAACAGTTGAGATCATAAGTCAATTGAAACTTGACTATCATCATTATTTTTTCAAAATTTGGATCAAATTTTAAAAATCAAATATGATGTGTAGGTGAGAATGATAAAGATTAGTTGTCTGCTTAGTCAGACATGTAGATAATCTGATAAATGTTAGATGAGTTATATATACCCCTATTCACCTCAGTACAATGAAAGCAGATCGCGCAATTTCTTGGTTTGTTTGAGGTTAGATATTAACACTATTGCATGGTGAACATCTTTGTGGTCTAGATGTTAGGCGTTTGCGCGCGATAATGAAGGACCTAGAATTGAGTCCTGAGAGCGGGAGTATGGATGCGCACTACTGAGTGCCACAATAGGATGAAACGCCTTCCAATGCTTCCAGGTTTTTAATGGTGGTCTAACATCAATCGGTTCATGAATTCAATCAATGAATTATTAATCTCCACTACCCTTATACTGATAATTAAGCTGATATAACATATTTTATATTTTGGATGAACAGGCCATTTATACCTTGCAACCTATTCACTTAAAATTCTTGACTGATTTTATATGAGCGTATGTGTCTGCATTGCTGATCTTATTCATCACATGACTGTAGCTTATTTTTGTGTAACTATAAATATTGATTAACGCTTGGTTAAATGGAGTTCGCTTACACTTCTTCTCCACTGTGTGCCATTTCACTTCATTCTCTTCTATTTGTATCGTTCCTATGAATGTCTGTCCAGATGAACGATGGTATGAAATATGCATGTTCGAAATCCTTTCTCGTTTTGGACTTATTTTAATTCCTTTATTCACTAAATTGTTAATTATCCACGAGGAAAGCCAGGATAACATTTTTAGTCGCCGGAGATCTGACTCCAGTTGGAACGTATGATTCAATGCTGTAGAAACATACATGTTGTCAATTGTCGTGTATAATTATTGACTTCACATATGTTAGTCAATAACAGAACTGAATAAGTCAAATATGTGAATGGATTTTGAACATAAATATTTTGTACACTCACTGATCCGACCAGACATTCAGAGCGACGAAGCGAGATGACGAGTAGTGGAGAATGCACATAAGCCAACTCTATTTAACCAAGTGTTAATCAATATTTATAGTCACACAAAAATAACCTACAGACAAACGATGAGTGGCATAAGAGGTGTACACACACACATACACTCATATAAAAACAGTCAAAGTTGTTAACTAAATAATTAATAAGTTGAAAACGTGACTCGAATTCAAATCAACGAAAAAATTGAGAGTAGAATAATTTTTTTTCTTCTACTCTCTCGTTTTTCTACTCCCCCTCCTCTCGTAGTCGTCGTCGTCGTTAATAAATTGTTATATCAATAATTGAAATCATGCTTCTATTGAAACTGGACTACCATGCAAGCACTGGACGGCCGTTTTGCCACAGTAAGGGACACCTCAGTTCCAGTGCGCATGCACGATCCCTCACCCCGCGAGGTTCGAACCCGTGACCTATCAGTTATATGCAAGGTGCTTAACCAACTAGACCATAGTGGTATTACTTAAATTGACTCATGATTTCAATCAGTGAAAAGTCTAAAATCTGCACAAATCCTCTTCTGATATATTGTTATATGTTTAGAAAATAATATGTATATAATTCTATAGAGTCTATAATAGAGTAAAACCTAATAGTTTGACTGATTAGTATCGATAAGATTTCTCGCCTCGCAAGATTTGAAACCAGGACATATCAATCTCTGGATTGTGGATACACACTGTTATGGAGTCCCATAATATAACAAAATGGCTATCCAATGCTTTCATGTTTTTCTTGGAGGTTTAACTTCAATTGATTCATGAATTGAACTATTGAAACTTCTATGATATCCACAAGGAATCCTTCTTATATATATATTTGATTGATATGATCTTATTCCATCACTTAGTGTGAATGTCATAGTTCTACATATGGTCTGTCGTTTAATGAATACTACATCAGTAACACTCAGTGATGTCGGATAGAAACTTTTAAGAATATCATTCTTGTCAAAAAGTCAGATAAAAGTTGGTAGATAAGCAGGTAATTGAGTAAAGATGCAAATGATGATTGAATAGATGAAGTGAGGATGGACGAATGTAACAATTTATTCGAGTTCAGTATGTCGATCGTGATACAACTGAAAACTATATTCCGTAATATGGATTGTATAGGTGCATGTCATAGACTCTTGGTTCAAAGTTGAATCCTCGAGTAAAGACAGTCACGAGACCTCGACATCGATTAAGCAAAACAACTGTTGTCAGATCAACTCCATCTTCTCATTGATCTATCTACTACTACTACTACTACTACTACTACTACTACTACTACTACTACTACTACTACTACTACTACTACTACTACTACTACTACTACTACTACTACTACTACTACTACTACTACTACTACTACTACTACTACTACTACTACTACTACTACTAATACTACTACTACTACTACTACTACTACTACTACTACTACTACTACTACTACTACTACTACTACTACTACTACTACTACTACTACTACTACTACTACTACTACTACTACTACTACTACTACTACTACTACTACTACTACTACTACTACTACTACTACTACTACTACTACTACTACTACTACTACTACTACTATCACTACTACTACTACTATCACTACTACTACTACTATCACTACTACTACTATTACTACTACTACTATCACTACTACTACTACTACTACTACTACTACTACTACTACTACTACTACTACTACTACTACTACTACTACTACTACTACTACTACTACTACTACTACTACTACTACTACTACTACTACTACTACTACTACTACTACTACTACTACTACTACTACTACTACTACACTACTACTACTACTACTACTACTACTACTACTACTACTACTACTACTACTACTACTACTACTACTACTACTACTACTACTACTACTACTATTACTACTACTACAAAACCTAGATCTGCAGACATTTTGTACGGTGCATCAGTTGATTTACTACACTAACTTCAACCAATTTATCATATTGTTACTACTCCACTTATAAATACCCTTCTGCATCTCTGATCCTGCTCGTTTAATGAATTCATGTAAACTAATTTTGTTGACCAACATTTATCTAGTGAAAATTTCTATTTCGTAACTAACTTCACTCCAATCTTTTTCTATTTGCAATGAAGTAGGTTAGATTTCGTTTGGTAATGTCATGGAATTAACAACTGTCCAATTACTCGTAATCCCATATAGCTTATACTTAACAGATTTCAAATACTACTGGGCATTAGAATATACGTTGCTTCAGTAGGAGCATCTCTTCAACATTTTGGATATCTCTCTTCAACTACTTCCAATATCGAATCTCATGTATCAACGCTCGTGTTTGAGTGTCTGTAATCGATGACTTTTATCTCTGAACGTACATGTTTCCGTGCCTTATCGAGCCATTAGTTTGCTATCTTTCTGACGATTTTCACTTCCAATTTCCCTCATACATAATTTCATTCACACTCTGTTAACATGTGTTGGTGCTGTTGCTGTTGCAATTTTAACTGCAACTGTTCTAAAGAAATCGACATTTTGTTTTCTGCTAATAATAATATTAACTCCAAAATCACCGGCAATTGTTGTGGCTTAAGTATATTGGTCCATTAATCTGTCTCCGAAATAACTCGTGATTTAATCTTTGCTCGGATACAGCACACTCCTTCAACAATAATATACCGTCAAACCAGACACAAACCTACATAGTTCATCTTTAAAATAAATCTGATACCATCTTCGACATTGACTTTTCGTAAATACAAGACAATGACAGGTCTAACACAATGATATAACATTGTAGGAAACAAAATGATTAAATACAAGTTTCAATTAAAAGAGCTGGTCAGTTAGGATATATTTTGAACTTGTTTGATTGCTGACTAGTCATGTCATTTCCTCTCAATACGTTTGACTCATATAAACATTTACGTACCAATATTCCACATTGTAGCAACAGCATGACTTGTCAACCAACACAGTTCAAAGGAGGACCTGACATCATGTCTGATTTTTCAACTAGTCTCCTATCTGACTGATTTCATGTTTTAGTACACTTTAGTTTGATGTGAAGTTGTTGTCGAGTTTCTTTGCTTGAACACACAGACACTGATATATTTGCCTACAATTAGTGAACACTGACAATCTTTAAAATCTGGTCACATGTAAATAAGCATGTGTGAGTGTGTGTGTGTGCATGTGTTGATGTTGTCATTATCGTCATCATCTTTGTTGTTTTTTTCTATTCACCATTTTCTCCTTTTATTTAATCTCCTCACTGTTTTTCCCACCTACGGAAATTTTAATATTGTTTATTTGAAGTGGTTGTTTTAAAAATAATCCTCAAATAAGTAGTATATTTTGTTCCGATCAAAAATATTTTTTCTTTTGATGGAATGTTCTCTTCTCGAATGTCAAGTGAAGCTTTATTGTCGAGCTTATTAGTATGGTTGTCATTTTGCAAGTCAGAGGAGAGGTGAGGATGATATTTCACTTTTGAGAGCCTTTGTAAGGATTCTTTAATAAACTAGTCCATTCCATAAATAGTTTAAATCTATGTTACACAACTAAAAGGTATGACAATATAAGGCAGGCATGAATAAAATTACCAATGTTATATGTGAAAAATGATGATCATTCTCATCTGTTTCTATAGAACTACTTGAAGATGATGTGATTTGTAAATAAGCCAAATCAGTTAATGAAGGTCAGAATGAGTTGTAGTAAGGTTTTTATCAATATAATAATATTAGTAGTAGTGATAATACCAACGTTGTGTGAATTCAGTATGTAATAAATGCGGTATAGTCAAGTTAATTACGATGAAGAGGAATCAATCTGAATTGGGAAAGATGAATGGGAAATTTAAGAAAGATATAAACATAAAAATAATTTGGATAAGAGGTTCTGAATACGAATTACTACCGAGCTAATTAAGCTCTCTGTGTGAGTTAGATTAGTTACATCAACGTTTTGTTTGTGCATTCTTTAGAGTTCAGATAATTCTCGAAATACCTAATGGTCTAGTTCCAGATGGAAAGAGACTTACATTCTCATCTCACAACCACCGTTAGTTCCCTAAAGTTAAGTGATACATCTTTTTGATCATTGTCAACTAACACGATGCACACGTTTATAGGCTCCTCTCGATTGCTTTCAATTACTGAACATTGAACCTTATAATATGCAACGACAAGACTGATGGTGACGCTACAATGGGAACATTAAACAAACATGACTCAGGTAATCAGTCAGTTCACACATGGGATTAATGAACTCATGGTTTACCTTTATTTGTAAAATAAATAAGATAATCCCTTGATTATCAAGAATTATTGAACCTCAACTAAACTTGAATGATAGTGTTATATATTCTAAGTATATGTATAGATATTTAGTGATGGAATAGTTTGACCGTAAAATGCATGGAAATATCATTGTTTGCAGTAGCAATGTAAATAACTGCAGTCAAAACGAAATGATTATACTGAGCAACACAGATGAACAATGAATGATGATGAATGATGACTGTGATGGACTTGAATTGTCTGAGCTCAAATAGAGAAGTCAAGCACACGGCACATTGAACATGGAAGAGACCATGATTATAGAGCAACTATTCAATAAGTTACTTGAAAAGATACAACATCAACCTTCTGAGCAACTGATCTTCACTCTACAATCTCAATATTTGATCACAGTTTTTAATGTTGAGTATCGTCCTTTCAAGTGAATTGTAATGTGATTGTCAGAAATCAATTCACTGGAAGAACAGCTTTATGATAATCAAAATAGTGAATGTTACATATACATTTCCACTCAGAAATCACAACTCGTTGAAATATAGTTCATTCTGGGCTCAACTAAGAATTTGTTCTTTGCTTCAATCCCACCGATATATACATTCTCTCATCATATTGGAGAAAGCAGAAACAATTATCGAACTAACTAAACTTACAATAAAAGTGAGTACAATGAATATTTGAACAAACCAGTCAACATTGTAAGAAGGTATTTTGTTGCGGGAAGGTAAGGCCATATATATTTAATAACATTCGTCTTCAGATTCAACCAGTGTATACTTTCCATCAAATATTTGTCTCAATGTATCTTGATCATAACCAAAACCATCTTTCACCTAGCCAACAATGATTTTCAACTTATGTGGCAATCAATATGGATTGATATTTTGCCAAACTGCTCCTGATGAAACTTGTGACATGTATGCTGCACTACTCCACTTAATATTCTGAATGATTTTCCCCAAGATCTTTTTGAATGTGAAGAGGAAAACGACATTTTAATAGTATAGTTGAGTTAATCTGAACATTCGTATGCATTAGACCATGTATTGTACTATGGTGTTTTGATGCACTGTTTGAAGCTACTGATATTTGTATAAGTAGTAAAGAAATTAGTCAGTAATGTCCAACAGAAGTGACTGAAGCCGGACTTCATGTTCATCTTCACTTTATAATTAAATATTTGCTACTTTGTGGTAGATCGAATCACCATTTTCGAAAGCATCCTGATCATGAATGCCACTATGAAGCTATTAAGAAATCTTCAAGATCGATTCGTGAATCTCTACGATATTGAAGTCAGTAGGCAATTAGAAGCAGATTAATTTCAGTTTAGAATTATTAGAATGAGGAAACATATAGAATAATTTGACTTTGGTAAAAAAATTACTCTCCTGAATCACATTAGATGCATAGAACCAGTACTCTCTGAATGATACAATTTTCCGGGAATCGAATTATCATTTAACATATTGTTGACTAAATCAGATTATTAAATGATGAGTGAATAGCAAAATATCACAATATTCAATCTGTGTAGATTTCGATTATTCAAGACACAAATCAAACTAAATGAATAAGACAATTCCGCTTGAACCGAATGATACTGGGTTTGAGTCACAGAGGTGACATCAATTATGGGATGTAGGTATATCCAGCTGATGATTCACAAATAAGGGGAAAAGCGAATCATGGATTCCATCGCTAGTCATCAGTCATATTTCCTGATAAAGATTGAGATATATTGCTTGACAGCTAGATGAGTACAGACGAACTTATTGTGTTCGAAATTCGAAATCAAACAGTCCAGAAGTACAAAAGGATCATTAAATTGTACAAACACCACAAACCTGTATATCGTATGCAGTGAGGAATAAGATTTGCAAAGCAATTGCGAATTCCATCTGATTCATCGCACTGAATCTAACATAACACCACGTTCTATCATCATTTCTCTTTACATCCGATAACATTTTCAAAGTAAAATTGATTACTCCTTCTTCAATCTCAGTGTCAACAACGTGTTTGTCTAATGAACAAAACATATTTGTGTTGACCTCTTTCTTGTTTATGATTATACTTTGTTTATCAATGATCACCTCAGTCTATCTCATTAATCAAAAGATAATATGGTATTTTCTATTGTGTATCGTGGGTGTCATATGAATGTTGTTTGTTTATTTGACTGACATCAAAGATGAGTGAAATTCTCATTTTACATATAATTACTACTTTGCTAAAAAGAAGATGAAGTGAAAGCAAATGTTCTGGTTGTTATTTCATAAATGGTCTTACTGCGGCTAAGAATAAACACTGTAACCATTCACCAATTCATTTCAAATGATTGGCGTGGTGGTCGATTTTTCTCATAAAATCATCCAGTTTCACGTCCCTGATTTATCAATCTATGAAACATCCATTATTAAATTTGATTCTTTAAAACTCGACTAGTTGTCACGTTCTGTGTATCTTTTCATACCAATCACTTTGACGGATACACTCATCATTAGCGCATATTCTGGATAAACACATTTGACTATTACCTAAGTGTATGCTTTCAATGAACATTAATTTAGGTTGGATATCATAGTTTAATGGAAGTTTAATTGAATCCTGTTTGTGGCTGGATTCATTAAGACATATCAATTGATAATGAAATATTTCATCATTTTTCTACAGAACTAAAATAGATTTTCCCCATAAAGAAGTATTCTTATTACAGATGTTGGGGACGTTAGATCTTCAGGACTCATTTGGAAAACGACGTCATTGTGTAATTTTATTTAGAAAATTTTAATTTTTTTCTTTTCACCTTCTTGTCACCTTCCTGTGGTATTTCCCAATTGGGAAATATCTTAAATGCTGTTGGTTCATTGTGTCTTTTGGTATGCTATTTGGAAAGTCTGCACGAGGACGGTTTTGTGCTTTATATATATGTTTTCATTTATGATTATTGTTGTCGCTGGTTTCTACCTGTTTGCAAAATGTACTTCCCCATTACAAGCTCCAACTCCTTCCTGTAGTTAGCGGGGCTGATGCGCATTAGAATATCTAGCTTATTGGTCTTTGCTCACTAAGTCTTTGTTCTCGTTCGCAGATTAAGTGAACTCGTAATAACTTGATGATATATCCAAGTTAATGAGGAGGGTTTAATATAAAGTCAGCATTTCAATAGCTCAGAATGCAACGCCGCTAAAAATATGCCAAACACACAAAATGAATTATAGCATACGAACTCTGACCTGGAATTTAAAGGATGTTCTTACACCACAACTGTGATGCTTCATGGCGAAGCCGAGAATATTCCGACGTCAAAACACCAACTCTCTTCTAATAACCAGAACAACACTTAATTAATGTAGATACATGGAACGTCCGGACATCATGTGAGACCAAGAGGACCATTCAATCATTATGTAAATGAGGAAGTGCAACTTGACAGTGCTTGATATCAGCAAAACCCATTGGACACAACTTAGTCAAATGGTTTGGATTCGATGGAGATGCTCTGATGCCGTGTAAAGAAGCAACTAACGCACTTGTGAGGTGCGAACCTCATGAACCTAGAAACATCAAATCATCCTTCAAGACAAAGAAGGAGGGATTCATAATGAATGCTACTAAATGTAATGCACACAGCAATGAAAGCAACGACAACGACAAAGATCGAGTTTTTGATGTTGTGCAATCGATCATGGAGAGGTTCTCGTCAAAAGACCTGATCATTCTCATCATTCTCACTAGTCACTACACAATCCTTCTATTCTAGACATCAATTTCTCGACTTATACGATTTATTGTGACTTTATGAGCCGCTTGTTATCAGGTAATCTATTCGCCAATCAAAATACGACTTATTCACACTTATACTGTACTAAATTAATGGTATCCGGCCGGTCTAATCAGCCTAGCATCCTAATGTTTCGTTGCTTACCAAGCCCATCCACTTGAGTTCAACAACAGCATCCATTATGCTTATGTTTATATACCAGCCAAACAGACTGCAACGCAGCATAAAATAGAAAATAACACTCATACCCTGACTAGTGGTGTGGCCACCTAAGAAAACCTCGGTTTTTGGGTACCCAATTAATATCACAGCCCTCGCACAAATCGAATGATGAAGTGAGAAGCATATCTTTTCGATGCTTCATTGTATCAATGTGTTAAAATAAGAATATAAGAATAACAAGTTAGATGAGATGTTCTGTTCGGTCTATATTCTATAGATGGAAATTGTTATATCCTAGTGAAGATTGAATTACGAGTAGCGTCTGAAACCTAATAATCAATATATTCTTATGGTATACATATTCTATATTGTTCTCCATATTCAATATCTAGTCTTGATGAAAATGAAATAGATGAAGTTCGAAAGAATTTAGATCATTATTGATACAAGTTAAAAATCAACTCAATTCTTCACCCAATGATGAAGATGATGATGATAATATGATTGATGAAAGATTCTTTCCAAATACTTCTACCGAAGTGAGTCTTTTACAGACTACTGAAGAGAATACTGTAGAATATGCAGAAAAGATTGATGATTCATGTCGAAATTTGCCTCATTATACTACATTTTCTGTGAAAAAATCGCATGAATATGCCGTGAGAAATTGGTTACTATCAAATTTTAATCATATTTAACTACTTACATCGATAAAAGTAGTTAGAGGCAAAATCCGACTCACACGTCCGCGTCGTGCTTCCTGGATATTGAGACGAATGTCTCATGAACCAACGTGAGCGGTAACCCGGGTAGTGGAGATCGGGCTAATTACACACTCTACATAGACTCACCAACTGATTGCGAACTCCACAGATAAACGCAGCACAACTACATTTGGAATGGAAAAAGAGAATTAGAAACAATTGTGTTAATTAATTTCTATGACATAAAGATCAACTCTCTTTTTTTCTTTTCAAATAAGCGTTTTCTTAAAATATCATTCATCTCATTATAATAAACTTTGGTATGTATGATATTCTTAGTATCAGTTCATCTTAACTTTACTCTTTAATTGTAAGCAATGATGGATGGTGGCTAGCAGTGGCTTCCAGTTTGACGCGCGTTTCGTCCTATTTGAGACTCATCAGCTGGATGTACCTGCATTTCAGAGAGTTGATGTTCACTCTGTCACTCGAACACAGTACCATTCGCTTCGCACGCCATCGCAGTCGGTGTTTGCGTATACGTAGCACGTGTTTCAGTGATCTCAACCAATGAAGCTTCACTAATCCATCAACTGATTTGTCATCCTTATCTAGTACTCATTTCCTAATAACTGGATTACTTACTCGGTGGTCCCAAGATATACGATCAATGCTTCAAAGACACTTATGATCGAATATCAGTAACATTATTAGCTGAATATTACTGGAGATTAGTTTCAATCTTAGTAGCTCAATATCAGATTCTTTGGCCGATATTCGGTAATATGGATTCAATGTACTCACAGAACGTCAATCCCCTACAGATTCAAGATATTTCATACTGTCAAGTTCTACATATTATAAGTAGTTGGATAATGACGGTCCCTAATTGATTGTCCCCTACTATTTGACATTGTTAAATGATAAATCCATACACATCATAATAAGTGAATATCGAACCAATGAGGAAGGTTGTGCAGTAATTCTATAAGTATTTTATGGAAATTATTCACTTACAAACAGATCACTTAAGCGTAATCCTAGAATGACATGAAAAATTAGTGAGACATTTTCATAATTAGATAACTATAATGAATAAGGGATATGTTGATATGGAGAGCTAATCAGAAGTAGTCTAACGCGAAGGTCAACCGATGGCATTCAGAAATGACCTGAAAGAAATTTTCATTTCATTGTCTGTGAAATGGATCAATTTCCTAAGGATTAGAGTGGTATATAAATATATATATATGAATGAGTACTGATGATAGTTTTTCTTGATTAAAAAGCAGCATTTGACCCTGTGGTCCGAGAGGTTCTGTGACAGTCTGTCATTGAAAGGCTCACATCAGAAGTACATAAACTTTGTGAAAGCTCTTTACTCGAACACTACTAGCCGAGTCAGAGCTTATGGCGAACTGTCATCTGATTTCGGAACCTCAAGTGGAGTACGTCAAGGCTGTCCACTTTCTCCATTTCTGTTTAAGTTCATCATAGGTCTACTGATGGATATAACATTCTCGTCGACTGAATTCTCGGGTATTGCTCTCCTTCCAAGAATTCCACTTATCCACTCACAATATGCAGATCATATAGTCCTGTTTGGTGAAGACACTTCCTGATTCCAAATAAAATGAACGAGCGAACGGCGATCGTTCCACTGAGATAGGAGATGTAATCAGTAGTCCGTTTCTATAAATTTAGCTATAGCTAAAATACAATGTGATACATATCTATATGTCTGTTACCAGTGTTTGACCAGCTGCAATGTTACCGTACAATTATGTAAATCTATAAATGAAAATAATATATTTGTAATATCCCAATGAGTAGAAAATTGAATTTTCTGACGTTTCGTGCCTTAGTGTAAGTCACTTCTTCAGAGAACAAATAACCAAATTAAAATTCATCCAAGTTTAAATAGTACAACGGAAAATGCAAGAATAATATTGGATCAATCAAAAACAAGTCTGAACAAGTTGATGTCATGTCATTTCTGTCAAGGTGATTCATAACTGATATGTATGTAAATTTGTGTGTATGTATATGTGCATTGTTTAAGAATGAAAACTTGTGTGACCTTTATGGTAAGAAAGGATAGAGTTTAAATTTGTAATAAGATAGTGTGAAATTGTAAATACGATCAGACTGAGTGGTTAGGATAGATTTTCCAAGTAGGCTATATAGTAAGACCTTCCTTTCTATTGAGAGAAGTAGGATTAAGCATTATATAGAACGCCTCAGCTACCCTCCTTTCTTTGTAGTTAGAAAAGCCTTTTTGCAATATTTTGATATTTTTAAAATCGATTCGGTGGTTGTTGAAAATGGCATGAACTGCTATTGCCGATTTAATTTGAAGTTGGTTCAATTCTACAGGATTGTTAGGAGGTTTCTTTGTGTACCTAATATGTTCTTTGGCTCTGGTCAAGATTTCGCGGGATGACTCTCCAATATAATAGGCATCACAATCGATACAACCTAATTTGTAGACGCAGTTCTGTGTGGACATGAAAGGGATTTTGTCTTTCAGGCGAACTAAAGTATTACGTAGTGTGTCCGTTGTTTTGTAATACACTTTGATTTTGTGATGTTTTAAGATTCTTTGAATTTCTTCTGTTGTGCCATGACGGTATGGTAGAACTACAGTACCAATCCATGGCATTTCATTCGAATCATTATTAGAATGTGATAAACTGTTTTGTTTTAATAAGCTTCTAATAATCTTCATAGGAAAATTATTAAATTGTAAGATGTTAACTATATTCGTTTGTTCTTTTTGTTTATCTTCCTCTGATGTGATGATCTTGTTAGCTCTTCTAAAATGATTTAAGGCTAGAGAGATCTTTGCACTGAAAGGATGTGCTGAATGGAAGTCAATATAACGATTTGAATGTGTCGGTTTTCGGTAAATGGAAAGGTTTAGACTTCCATTTGGATTTCTTTTTACTAAGCAATCCAAGAATGGTAGCTCACCATGTACATTTTCATTTTCATTCGTGAATTTGATGTGCGATGAAAGTGTATTTATTCGTTTTGAAAAAGATCTTAGATGAGTCTTTTTTATAATAACAAATGTATCATCTACATATCTAAGCCAAATTCGTGGTATAATGTTGTGGGCGAAGATATTTGATTCTATGTATGCCATAAAAAGGTTGGCTACAATCGGGGACACGGGGGATCCCATCGCTACACCGTTAGTTTGTTTAAATAACATACCGTTGAAAGTAAATAGCGTTGAATTTAAGCACAGTTTTAAGGATTTCATGATTAGACTGATGCTCAACGGACATCTGTCAGGAAGAGTATTGTCGTTCTCAAGTAAACTACTAATGAATTCTAAGCATTTATCAATAGGAACACTTGTGTATAAAGAAACGACATCAAAGCTTACCATAATTTCATTCTTCTCGATGAATAATCCGGATAATTTTGATTTAAAGTCATAAGTGTCTTTAATTATATTATGTAAGTTTAGTTGTAGTGGTTTTAATATGTTGCTTAAATATTTTGATAATGCATATGTTGGGGTGTTTGTGAAGTCTACTATAGGTCTTAGAGGAATATCTGGTTTATGAATTTTTGGTAAGCCACAAAACCGTGAGACATTACATGATTTGGGATGCAACGCAAACCAAAACGAGACCCCAATGAATGGTTTTAGCTCGTTCAGAAGTTGATTTGTTTGTAATTTGACTTTGTTCCTAATCGTAAGAGAAGTTTTTGGATTGATCTTTTCATACGGTCCTGTTGAGAGATGTTCAAGAGCTTTGTTAATATAATCTGTTTTATTCATGATTACTGTTGTGTTGCCTTTGTCGGCTTTTGTGATAATAATCGTTTTGTCTTTTTTAAGTGAATGCAGAGCCTTCACTTCTTCTTTTGAAATGTTTGGAGTAATGTGTTTTTGTTTAGTCAGAATATGAGATGTCTTTTGACGTAGTAAATGCGACTCTTTTTCCGGTAGTTGTGCGATCATTGGTTCTATAATTGGAGCAATTTCAAGAGTGCTAAGTGGTTTTCTGTGTAAATTGAAATTTAATCCCTTCTCTAGTAGAGTGATTTCGTGACTGTTTAAGTTTCTGTTAGAGAGATTATGAACAGTTCTTCTTAGATCATTCGAATTATATTTTGTTGTTGATGTTTTCGTATCTTTCTTCCTTACTTTGATGTTTTCGAATTTTTTAATTTGTCGATGTTTCGATGAATTTAAATAGTGGCGTTCTCTTTCTATAAACAGGTTGGATATCGTGGTTTGTAATTCGGTCGGGATTAACAGCCTCAGTAAATCATCAAGGTTTTTGATTCGTTCACGATATTTTTCTAGTAAATGTGTGCATTTGTGGATGCGTTCTCGTAAGAATATTCGAGAAGCGTGTTGTGAAGTCTGGATAGATCTCCAGGATCGTTCTGGAGGTTTTATAACAAGAGATTTAGGGATAATGTTATCTTGTAAACATCGTTTATTAAATATTCTGTGATTGTACCAATTGCATTTACACTTGGATAATTTGATCCGGTTATTAATGAGTTTGTAGGTGTCATTACCAAGGTTTGATTTGATAATTTCGAATAAATTGAGCATTGGGTTCATTGTTATAAATAAAAATAATATATTTGTAATATCCCAATGAGTAGAAAATTGAATTTTCTGACGTTTCGTGCCTTAGTGTAAGTCACTTCTTCAGAGAACAAATAACCGAATTAAAATTCATCCAAGTTTAAATAGTACAACGGAACAATGCAAGAATAATATTGGATCAATCAAAAACAAGTCTGAACAAGTTGATGTCATGTCATTTCTGTCAAGTTGATTCATAACTGATATGTATGTAAATTTGTGTGTATGTATATGTGCATTGTTTAAGAATGAAAACTTGTGTGACCTTTATGGTAAGAAAGGATAGAGTTTAAATTTGTAATAAGATAGTGTGAAATTGTAAATACGATCAGACTGAGTGGTTAGGATAGATTTTCCAAGTAGGCTGTATAGTAAGACCTTCCTTTCTATTGAGAGAAGTAGGATTAAGCATTATATGGAACGCCTCAGCTACCCTCCTTTCTTTGTAGTTAGAAAAGCCTTTTTGCAATATTTTGATATTTTTAAAATCGATTCGGTGGTTGTTGAAAATGGCATGAACTGCTATTGCCGATTTAATTTGAAGTTGGTTCAATTCTACAGGATTGTTAGGAGGTTTCTTTGTGTACCTAATATGTTCTTTGGCTCTGGTCAAGATTTCGCGGGATGACTCTCCAATATAATAGGCATCACAATCGATACAACCTAATTTGTAGACGCAGTTCTGTGTGGACATGAAAGGGATTTTGTCTTTCAGGCGAACTAAAGTATTACGTAGTGTGTCCGTTGTTTTGTAATACACTTTGATTTTGTAATGTTTTAAGATTCTTTGAATTTCTTCTGTTGTGCCATGACGGTATGGTAGAACTACAGTACCAATCCATGGCATTTCATTCGAATCATTATTAGAATGTGATAAACTGTTTTGTTTTAATAAGCTTCTAATAATCTTCATAGGAAAATTATTAAATTGTAAGATGCTAACTATATTCGTTTGTTCTTTTTGTTTATCTTCCTCTGATGTGATGATCTTGTTAGCTCTTCTAAAAAGATTTAAGGCTAGAGAGATCTTTGCACTGAAAGGATGTGCTGAATGGAAGTCAATATAACGATTTGAATGTGTCGGTTTTCGGTAAATGGAAAGGTTTAGACTTCCATTTGGATTTCTTTTTACTAAGCAATCCAAGAATGGTAGCTCACCATGTACATTTTCATTTTTATTCGTGAATTTGATGTGCGATGAAAGTGTATTTATTCGTTTTGAAAAAGATCTTAGATGAGTCTTTTTTATAATAACAAATGTATCATCTACATATCTAAGCCAAATTCGTGGTATAATGTTGTGGGCGAAGATATTTGATTCTATGTATGCCATAATGCCATAATGCCACAAATGCACACATTTACTAGAAAAATATCGTGAACGAATCAAAAACCTTGATGATTTACTGAAGCTGTTAATCCCGACCGAATTACAAACCACGATATCCAACCTGTTTATAGAAAGAGAACGCCACTATTTAAATTCATCGAAACATCGACAAATTAAAAAATTCGAAAACATCAAAGAAAAGAAGAAAGATACGAAAACATCAACAACAAAATATAATTCGAATGATCTAAGAAGAACTGTTCATAATCTCTCTAACAGAAACTTAAACAGTCACGAAATCACTCTACTAGAGAAGGGATTAAATTTCAATTTACACAGAAAACCACTTAGCACTCTTGAAATTGCTCCAATTATAGAACCAATGATCGCACAACTACCGGAAAAAGAGTCGCATTTACTACGTCAAAAGACATCTCATATTCTGACTAAACAAAAACACATTACTCCAAACATTTCAAAAGAAGAAGTGAAGGCTCTGCATTCACTTAAAAAAGACAAAACGATTATTATCACAAAAGCCGACAAAGGCAACACAACAGTAATCATGAATAAAACAGATTATATTAACAAAGCTCTTGAACATCTCTCAACAGGACCGTATGAAAAGATCAATCCAAAAACTTCTCTTACGATTAGGAACAAAGTCAAATTACAAACAAATCAACTTCTGAACGAGCTAAAACCATTCATTGGGGTCTCGTTTTGGTTTGCGTTGCATCCCAAATCATGTAATGTCTCACGGTTTTGTGGCTTACCAAAAATTCATAAACCAGATATTCCTCTAAGACCTATAGTAGACTTCACAAACACCCCAACATATGCATTATCAAAATATTTAAGCAACATATTAAAACCACTACAACTAAACTTACATAATATAATTAAAGACACTTATGACTTTAAATCAAAATTATCCGGATTATTCATCGAGAAGAATGAAATTATGGTAAGCTTTGATGTCGTTTCTTTATACACAAGTGTTCCTATTGATAAATGCTTAGAATTCATTAGTAGTTTACTTGAGAACGACAATACTCTTCCTGACAGATGTCCGTTGAGCATCAGTCTAATCATGAAATCCTTAAAACTGTGCTTAAATTCAACGCTATTTACTTTCAACGGTATGTTATTTAAACAAACTAACGGTGTAGCGATGGGATCCCCCGTGTCCCCGATTGTAGCCAACCTTTTTATGGCATACATAGAATCAAATATCTTCGCCCACAACATTATACCACGAATTTGGCTTAGATATGTAGATGATACATTTGTTATTATAAAAAAGACTCATCTAAGATCTTTTTCAAAACGAATAAATACACTTTCATCGCACATCAAATTCACGAATGAAAATGAAAATGTACATGGTGAGCTACCATTCTTGGATTGCTTAGTAAAAAGAAATCCAAATGGAAGTCTAAACCTTTCCATTTACCGAAAACCGACACATTCAAATCGTTATATTGACTTCCATTCAGCACATCCTTTCAGTGCAAAGATCTCTCTAGCCTTAAATCATTTTAGAAGAGCTAACAAGATCATCACATCAGAGGAAGATAAACAAAAAGAACAAACGAATATAGTTAGCATCTTACAATTTAATAATTTTCCTATGAAGATTATTAGAAGCTTATTAAAACAAAACAGTTTATCACATTCTAATAATGATTCGAATGAAATGCCATGGATTGGTACTGTAGTTCTACCATACCGTCATGGCACAACAGAAGAAATTCAAAGAATCTTAAAACATCACAAAATCAAAGTGTATTACAAAACAACGGACACACTACGTAATACTTAAGTTCGCCTGAAAGACAAAATCCCTTTCATGTCCACACAGAACTGCGTCTACAAATTAGGTTGTATCGATTGTGATGCCTATTATATTGGAGAGTCATCCCGCGAAATCTTGACCAGAGCCAAAGAACATATTAGGTACACAAAGAAACCTCCTAACAATCCTGTAGAATTGAACCAACTTCAAATTAAATCGGCAATAGCAGTTCATGCCATTTTCAACAACCACCAAATCGATTTTAAAAATATCAAAATATTGCAAAAAGGCTTTTCTAACTACAAAGAAAGGAGGGTAGCTGAGGCGTTCTATATAATGCTTAATCCTACTTCTCTCAATAGAAAGGAAGGTCTTACTATATAGCCTACTTGGAAAATCTATCCTAACCACTCAGTCTGATCGTATTTACAATTTCACACTATCTTATTACAAATTTAAACTCTATCCTTTCTTACCATAAAGGTCACACAAGTTTTCATTCTTAAACAATGCACATATACATACACACAAATTTACATACATATCAGTTATGAATCACCTTGACAGAAATGACATGACATCAACTTGTTCAGACTTGTTTTTGATTGATCCAATATTATTCTTGCATTGTTCCGTTGTACTATTTAAACTTGGATGAATTTTAATTCGGTTATTTGTTCTCTGAAGAAGTGACTTACACTAAGGCACGAAACGTCAGAAAATTCAATTTTCTACTCATTGGGATATTACAAATATATTATTTTTATTTATAACAATGAACCCAATGCTCAATTTATTCGAAATTATCAAATCAAACCTTGGTAATGACACCTACAAACTCATTAATAACCGGATCAAATTATCCAAGTGTAAATGCAATTGGTACAATCACAGAATATTTAATAAACGATGTTTACAAGATAACATTATCCCTAAATCTCTTGTTATAAAACCTCCAGAACGATCCTGGAGATCTATCCAGACTTCACAACACGCTTCTCGAATATTCTTACGAGAACGCATCCACAAATGCACACATTTACTAGAAAAATATCGTGAACGAATCAAAAACCTTGATGATTTACTGAAGCTGTTAATCCCGACCGAATTACAAACCACGATATCCAACCTGTTTATAGAAAGAGAACGCCACTATTTAAATTCATCGAAACATCGACAAATTAAAAAATTCGAAAACATCAAAGAAAAGAAGAAAGATACGAAAACATCAACAACAAAATATAATTCGAATGATCTAAGAAGAACTGTTCATAATCTCTCTAACAGAAACTTAAACAGTCACGAAATCACTCTACTAGAGAAGGGATTAAATTTCAATTTACACAGAAAACCACTTAGCACTCTTGAAATTGCTCTAATTATAGAACCAATGATCGCACAACTACCGGAAAAAGAGTCGCATTTACTACGTCAAAAGACATCTCATATTCTGACTAAACAAAAACACATTACTCCAAACATTTCAAAAGAAGAAGTGAAGGCTCTGCATTCACTTAAAAAAGACAAAACGATTATTATCACAAAAGCCGACAAAGGCAACACAACAGTAATCATGAATAAAACAGATTATATTAACAAAGCTCTTGAACATCTCTCAACAGGACCGTATGAAAAGATCAATCCAAAAACTTCTCTTACGATTAGGAACAAAGTCAAATTACAAACAAATCAACTTCTGAACGAGCTAAAACCATTCATTGGGGTCTCGTTTTGGTTTGCGTTGCATCCCAAATCATGTAATGTCTCACGGTTTTGTGGCTTACCAAAAATTCATAAACCAGATATTCCTCTAAGACCTATAGTAGACTTCACAAACACCCCAACATATGCATTATCAAAATATTTAAGCAACATATTAAAACCACTACAACTAAACTTACATAATATAATTAAAGACACTTATGACTTTAAATCAAAATTATCCGGATTATTCATCGAGAAGAATGAAATTATGATAAGCTTTGATGTCGTTTCTTTATACACAAGTGTTCCTATTGATAAATGCTTAGAATTCATTAGTAGTTTACTTGAGAACGACAATACTCTTCCTGACAGATGTCCGTTGAGCATCAGTCTAATCATGAAATCCTTAAAACTGTGCTTAAATTCAACGCTATTTACTTTCAACGGTATGTTATTTAAACAAACTAACGGTGTAGCGATGGGATCCCCCGTGTCCCCGATTGTAGCCAACCTTTTTATGGCATACATAGAATCAAATATCTTCGCCCACAACATTATACCACGAATTTGGCTTAGATATGTAGATGATACATTTGTTATTATAAAAAAGACTCATCTAAGATCTTTTTCAAAACGAATAAATACACTTTCATCGCACATCAAATTCACGAATGAAAATGAAAATGTACATGGTGAGCTACCATTCTTGGATTGCTTAGTAAAAAGAAATCCAAATGGAAGTCTAAACCTTTCCATTTACCGAAAACCGACACTTTCAAATCGTTATATTGACTTCCATTCAGCACATCCTTTCAGTGCAAAGATCTCTCTAGCCTTAAATCTTTTTAGAAGAGCTAACAAGATCATCACATCAGAGGAAGATAAACAAAAAGAACAAACGAATATAGTTAGCATCTTACAATTTAATAATTTTGCTATGAAGATTATTAGAAGCTTATTAAAACAAAACAGTTTATCACATTCTAATAATGATTCGAATGAAATGCCATGGATTGGTACTGTAGTTCTACCATACCGTCATGGCACAACAGAAGAAATTCAAAGAATCTTAAAACATCACAAAATCAAAGTGTATTACAAAACAACGGACACACTACGTAATACTTTAGTTCGCCTGAAAGACAAAATCCCTTTCATGTCCACACAGAACTGCGTCTACAAATTAGGTTGTATCGATTGTGATGCCTATTATATTGGAGAGTCATCCCGCGAAATCTTGACCAGAGCCAAAGAACATATTAGGTACACAAAGAAACCTCCTAACAATCCTGTAGAATTGAACCAACTTCAAATTAAATCGGCAATAGCAGTTCATGCCATTTTCAACAACCACCAAATCGATTTTAAAAATATCAAAATATTGCAAAAAGGCTTTTCTAACTACAAAGAAAGGAGGGTAGCTGAGGCGTTCCATATAATGCTTAATCCTACTTCTCTCAATAGAAAGGAAGGTCTTACTATACAGCCTACTTGGAAAATCTATCCTAACCACTCAGTCTGATCGTATTTACAATTTCACACTATCTTATTACAAATTTAAACTCTATCCTTTCTTACCATAAAGGTCACACAAGTTTTCATTCTTAAACAATGCACATATACATACACACAAATTTACATACATATCAGTTATGAATCACCTTGACAGAAATGACATGACATCAACTTGTTCAGACTTGTTTTTGATTGATCCAATATTATTCTTGCATTGTTCCGTTGTACTATTTAAACTTGGATGAATTTTAATTCGGTTATTTGTTCTCTGAAGAAGTGACTTACACTAAGGCACGAAACGTCAGAAAATTCAATTTTCTACTCGTTGGGATATTACAAATATATTATTTTTATTTATAACAATGAACCCAATGCTCAATTTATTCGAAATTATCAAATCAAACCTTGGTAATGACACCTACAAACTCATTAATAACCGGATCAAATTATCCAAGTGTAAATGCAATTGGTACAATCACAGAATATTTAATAAACGATGTTTACAAGATAACATTATCCCTAAATCTCTTGTTATAAAACCTCCAGAACGATCCTGGAGATCTATCCAGACTTCACAACACGCTTCTCGAATATTCTTACGAGAACGCATCCACAAATGCACACATTTACTAGAAAAATATCGTGAACGAATCAAAAACCTTGATGATTTACTGAGGCTGTTAATCCCGACCGAATTACAAACCACGATATCCAACCTGTTTATAGAAAGAGAACGCCACTATTTAAATTCATCGAAACATCGACAAATTAAAAAATTCGAAAACATCAAAGAAAAGAAGAAAGATACGAAAACATCAACAACAAAATATAATTCGAATGATCTAAGAAGAACTGTTCATAATCTCTCCAACAGAAACTTAAACAGTCACGAAATCACTCTACTAGAGAAGGGATTAAATTTCAATTTACACAGAAAACCACTTAGCACTCTTGAAATTGCTCTAATTATAGAACCAATGATCGCACAACTACCGGAAAAAGAGTCGCATTTACTACGTCAAAAGACATCTCATATTCTGACTAAACAAAAACACATTACTCCAAACATTTCAAAAGAAGAAGTGAAGGCTCTGCATTCACTTAAAAAAGACAAAACGATTATTATCACAAAAGCCGACAAAGGCAACACAACAGTAATCATGAATAAAACAGATTATATTAACAAAGCTCTTGAACATCTCTCAACAGGACCGTATGAAAAGATCAATCCAAAAACTTCTCTTACGATTAGGAACAAAGTCAAATTACAAACAAATCAACTTCTGAACGAGCTAAAACCATTCATTGGGGTCTCGTTTTGGTTTGCGTTGCATCCCAAATCATGTAATGTCTCACGGTTTTGTGGCTTACCAAAAATTCATAAACCAGATATTCCTCTAAGACCTATAGTAGACTTCACAAACACCCCAACATATGCATTATCAAAATATTTAAGCAACATATTAAAACCACTACAACTAAACTTACATAATATAATTAAAGACACTTATGACTTTAAATCAAAATTATCCGGATTATTCATCGAGAAGAATGAAATTATGGTAAGCTTTGATGTCGTTTCTTTATACACAAGTGTTCCTATTGATAAATGCTTAGAATTCATTAGTAGTTTACTTGAGAACGACAATACTCTTCCTGACAGATGTCCGTTGAGCATCAGTCTAATCATGAAATCCTTAAAACTGTGCTTAAATTCAACGCTATTTACTTTCAACGGTATGTTATTTAAACAAACTAACGGTGTAGCGATGGGATCCCCCGTGTCCCCGATTGTAGCCAACCTTTTTATGGCATACATAGAATCAAATATCTTCGCCCACAACATTATACCACGAATTTGGCTTAGATATGTAGATGATACATTTGTTATTATAAAAAAGACTCATCTAAGATCT
The DNA here is from genome assembly GCA_944470205.2 of Schistosoma margrebowiei. Taxonomy (NCBI): domain Eukaryota; kingdom Metazoa; phylum Platyhelminthes; class Trematoda; order Strigeidida; family Schistosomatidae; genus Schistosoma; species Schistosoma margrebowiei. Next base: position 47,499,512 of record OX104025.1, on the reverse strand, counting down.
TTTTCAAAACGAATAAATACACTTTCATCGCACATCAAATTCACGAATAAAAATGAAAATGTACATGGTGAGCTACCATTCTTGGATTGCTTAGTAAAAAGAAATCCAAATGGAAGTCTAAACCTTTCCATTTACCGAAAACCGACACATTCAAATCGTTATATTGACTTCCATTCAGCACATCCTTTCAGTGCAAAGATCTCTCTAGCCTTAAATCATTTTAGAAGAGCTAACAAGATCATCACATCAGAGGAAGATAAACAAAAAGAACAAACGAATATAGTTAGCATCTTACAATTTAATAATTTTGCTATGAAGATTATTAGAAGCTTATTAAAACAAAACAGTTTATCACATTCTAATAATGATTCGAATGAAATGCCATGGATTGGTACTGTAGTTCTACCATACCGTCATGGCACAACAGAAGAAATTCAAAGAATCTTAAAACATCACAAAATCAAAGTGTATTACAAAACAACGGACACACTACGTAATACTTTAGTTCGCCTGAAAGACAAAATCCCTTTCATGTCCACACAGAACTGCGTCTACAAATTAGGTTGTATCGATTGTGATGCCTATTATATTGGAGAGTCATCCCGCGAAATCTTGACCAGAGCCAAAGAACATATTAGGTACACAAAGAAACCTCCTAACAATCCTGTAGAATTGAACCAACTTCAAATTAAATCGGCAATAGCAGTTCATGCCATTTTCAACAACCACCAAATCGATTTTAAAAATATCAAAATATTGCAAAAAGGCTTTTCTAACTACAAAGAAAGGAGGGTAGCTGAGGCGTTCTATATAATGCTTAATCCTACTTCTCTCAATAGAAAGGAAGGTCTTACTATATAGCCTACTTGGAAAATCTATCCTAACCACTCAGTCTGATCGTATTTACAATTTCACACTATCTTATTACAAATTTAAACTCTATCCTTTCTTACCATAAAGGTCACACAAGTTTTCATTCTTAAACAATGCACATATACATACACACAAATTTACATACATATCAGTTATGAATCACCTTGACAGAAATGACATGACATCAACTTGTTCAGACTTGTTTTTGATTGATCCAATATTATTCTTGCATTGTTCCGTTGTACTATTTAAACTTGGATGAATTTTAATTTGGTTATTTGTTCTCTGAAGAAGTGACTTACACTAAGGCACGAAACGTCAGAAAATTCAATTTTCTACTCATTGGGATATTACAAATATATTATTTTTATTTATAACAATGAACCCAATGCTCAATTTATTCGAAATTATCAAATCAAACCTTGGTAATGACACCTACAAACTCATTAATAACCGGATCAAATTATCCAAGTGTAAATGCAATTGGTACAATCACAGAATATTTAATAAACGATGTTTACAAGATAACATTATCCCTAAATCTCTTGTTATAAAACCTCCAGAACGATCCTGGAGATCTATCCAGACTTCACAACACGCTTCTCGAATATTCTTACGAGAACGCATCCACAAATGCACACATTTACTAGAAAAATATCGTGAACGAATCAAAAACCTTGATGATTTACTGAAGCTGTTAATCCCGACCGAATTACAAACCACGATATCCAACCTGTTTATAGAAAGAGAACGCCACTATTTAAATTCATCGAAACATCGACAAATTAAAAAATTCGAAAACATCAAAGAAAAGAAGAAAGATACGAAAACATCAACAACAAAATATAATTCGAATGATCTAAGAAGAACTGTTCATAATCTCTCCAACAGAAACTTAAACAGTCACGAAATCACTCTACTAGAGAAGGGATTAAATTTCAATTTACACAGAAAACCACTTAGCACTCTTGAAATTGCTCTAATTATAGAACCAATGATCGCACAACTACCGGAAAAAGAGTCGCATTTACTACGTCAAAAGACATCTCATATTCTGACTAAACAAAAACACATTACTCCAAACATTTCAAAAGAAGAAGTGAAGGCTCTGCATTCACTTAAAAAAGACAAAACGATTATTATCACAAAAGCCGACAAAGGCAACACAACAGTAATCATGAATAAAACAGATTATATTAACAAAGCTCTTGAACATCTCTCAACAGGACCGTATGAAAAGATCAATCCAAAAACTTCTCTTACGATTAGGAACAAAGTCAAATTACAAACAAATCAACTTCTGAACGAGCTAAAACCATTCATTGGGGTCTCGTTTTGGTTTGCGTTGCATCCCAAATCATGTAATGTCTCACGGTTTTGTGGCTTACCAAAAATTCATAAACCAGATATTCCTCTAAGACCTATAGTAGACTTCACAAACACCCCAACATATGCATTATCAAAATATTTAAGCAACATATTAAAACCACTACAACTAAACTTACATAATATAATTAAAGACACTTATGACTTTAAATCAAAATTATCCGGATTATTCATCGAGAAGAATGAAATTATGGTAAGCTTTGATGTCGTTTCTTTATACACAAGTGTTCCTATTGATAAATGCTTAGAATTCATTAGTAGTTTACTTGAGAACGACAATACTCTTCCTGACAGATGTCCGTTGAGCATCAGTCTAATCATGAAATCCTTAAAACTGTGCTTAAATTCAACGCTATTTACTTTCAACGGTATGTTATTTAAACAAACTAACGGTGTAGCGATGGGATCCCCCGTGTCCCCGATTGTAGCCAACCTTTTTATGGCATACATAGAATCAAATATCTTCGCCCACAACATTATACCACGAATTTGGCTTAGATATGTAGATGATACATTTGTTATTATAAAAAAGACTCATCTAAGATCTTTTTCAAAACGAATAAATACACTTTCATCGCACATCAAATTCACGAATGAAAATGAAAATGTACATGGTGAGCTACCATTCTTGGATTGCTTAGTAAAAAGAAATCCAAATGGAAGTCTAAACCTTTCCATTTACCGAAAACCGACACATTCAAATCGTTATATTGACTTCCATTCAGCACATCCTTTCAGTGCAAAGATCTCTCTAGCCTTAAATCATTTTAGAAGAGCTAACAAGATCATCACATCAGAGGAAGATAAACAAAAAGAACAAACGAATATAGTTAGCATCTTACAATTTAATAATTTTCCTATGAAGATTATTAGAAGCTTATTAAAACAAAACAGTTTATCACATTCTAATAATGATTCGAATGAAATGCCATGGATTGGTACTGTAGTTCTACCATACCGTCATGGCACAACAGAAGAAATTCAAAGAATCTTAAAACATCACAAAATCAAAGTGTATTACAAAACAACGGACACACTACGTAATACTTTAGTTCGCCTGAAAGACAAAATCCCTTTCATGTCCACACAGAACTGCGTCTACAAATTAGGTTGTATCGATTGTGATGCCTATTATATTGGAGAGTCATCCCGCGAAATCTTGACCAGAGCCAAAGAACATATTAGGTACACAAAGAAACCTCCTAACAATCCTGTAGAATTGAACCAACTTCAAATTAAATCGGCAATAGCAGTTCATGCCATTTTCAACAACCATCAAATCGATTTCAAAAATATCAAAATATTGCAAAAAGGCTTTTCTAACTACAAAGAAAGGAGGGTAGCTGAGGCGTTCCATATAATGCTTAATCCTACTTCTCTCAATAGAAAGGAAGGTCTTACTATACAGCCTACTTGGAAAATCTATCCTAACCACTCAGTCTGATCGTATTTACAATTTCACACTATCTTATTACAAATTTAAACTCTATCCTTTCTTACCATAAAGGTCACACAAGTTTTCATTCTTAAACAATGCACATATACATACACACAAATTTACATACATATCAGTTATGAATCAACTTGACAGAAATGACATGACATCAACTTGTTCAGACTTGTTTTTGATTGATCCAATATTATTCTTGCATTGTTCCGTTGTACTATTTAAACTTGGATGAATTTTAATTTGGTTATTTGTTCTCTGAAGAAGTGACTTACACTAAGGCACGAAACGTCAGAAAATTCAATTTTCTACTCGTTGGGATATTACAAATATATTATTTTTATTTATAACAATGAACCCAATGCTCAATTTATTCGAAATTATCAAATCAAACCTTGGTAATGACACCTATGTAAATCTATGATACACAGTTGAACAAAATACAAATACAAGTATCCAAGCGAATGAAAATTCATGAAGATTGGACCCCATAGTTTTATAAATACAACAACAGTGATTGGTTTCAATTGATTTTCCTTAAGAGAAGTAGTAATCTTCTGATTTTGCAACCTCAAGTGGAGTACGTCAAGGCTGTCCACTTTCTCCATTTCTGTTTAACTTCATCATAGGTCTACTGATGGATATAACATTCTCGTCGACTGAATTCTCGGGTATTGATCTCCTTCCAAGTATTCCACTTATCGACTCACAATATGCAGATCTTATAGTACTGTTTGATGAAGACACTTCTGATTCCATAAGAAATGAATGAGCAAACAGCGATCATACAACTGCAGGTACTCCAGCGAATGAAAAAACATGAAGATTGGACCCCATAGTTTTATAAATACAACAACAGTGATTGGTTTCAATTGATTTTCCTTAAGAGAAGTAGTAATCTTCTATAACATCAGAATTCTAATCATTTTGTCAGTCACATGAACAGATTATTACGAAGCGAAATATTTCACTCTAACTAAGATTTATATTACACCCACAAAACAGAATAGAGTATAGACAATATCATATGATCTCATTATGAGATGGAATGAGGTGATAATTGACAACAAAGTATGATCATTAGTGTTTCTATAAATAAAAGAGGTCAACAGAAATATGTTTGTTAAGAAAAAGCACACGTTGTTCACACTGAGATTGAAGAAGGAGTACTCAATTTTACTTTGAAAATGTAATCGGATGTAAGAGAAATGATGATAGAACATGGTGTGTTGTTGTATTCAATGCGGTGAATTGGACAGAATTCCCGAATTACTATATCATATTCCGAAATGCACACAGTTCAGAAGTGTTTGTTTCATTAGCAAGAGTGACATATAAAAATGTCAGTGTGTGCTGCTTAGATCTCCGGTGGACTCAATAAAGCTCGTCTCTTCAAGAGTTGCTTGAAGTATTCCACCCATCTATTCCTCTGATATTCAATCTCATTGATTGACTTGAATACTTTGTTCTTTACCGGTCAACACTGGTTTACTATATTTTCCTGCCACTTTGTTTATCGTTTCGTATAGTTGTTTCATGTTTCTTGCAGCTACGGCTTCATCTGCTCTCGTTGCTTGGTGCTCCACGTACGCTTGCTTGTTGGCTGTAATGCACCTCTTCACTTGATATTTTGCTTCCGTTTATGCAGCTCGGTCATTGATTTCCTATGTAATTGTTCGGCTGTTGTTGATTGGTTTCTCTCTGTTCCTTTTGATCTTGATCTGTCTGATTCTATGCAGTGTGATCCGGTGAGACCCGTGTAGCTTTGTGAATGCATTTGTGGGGTGATGTTGTGATGCCTATAATCAATTTGTTGAATGCACATAGATTTACAAATCTCTGTCCATCTTCATTTCTTACTCCTGAGAGATACACTTCATGTTTTTCGCTTTGCAACTCATCCAGTATATGTAAATCTACCAGGAGTATGAGAAAACAGGAATCACAAAACGACTTATTCTTATCATAAAACATAAAGTTAGTTGAACAATTCAACGAAGATAGTCGATGATTGAAGTGTTTATTCATAGCTGAAGCAAGACTATTTATGGATTGACAACCAGAACATTTGCTTTCACTTCATCTTCTTTTTAGCAAAGTGGTAATTATATGTAAAATGAGAATTTCACTCATCTTTGATGTCAGTCAAATAAACAAACAACATTCATTTGACACCCACGATACACAATAGAGAATACCATATTATCTTTTGATTAATGAGATAGACTGAGGTGATCAATGATAAACAAAGTATAATCATAAACAAGAAAGAGGTCAACACAAATATGTTTTGTTCATTAGACAAACACGTTGACTTCACTGAGATTGAAGAAAGAGCAATCAATTTAACTTTGAAAATGTTATCGGATGTAAAGAGAAATGGTGATAGAACGTGGTGTTATGTTAGATTCAGTGCGATGAATCAGAGAGAATCCTCAATTTGTCTTTGCAAATCTTATTCCTCACTGCATACGATATACAGGTTTGTGGTGTTTGTATGAAGTAGGTTTGAAAATTGACAAGTTCTCGTGATAATTCACTTCATAAAGCCACTATATCTACGGTTCAATGAATATTAATTGAGACAGTAACTTCGAAATGATAAAAGTGTTAGTTATTTTCATACATTCATACATACACTGTCATCCATACCTGAGCATTTGGCAGCTTGATAAGATATCACAACCATTGCATTGAACACTTCATTTGTGAATTTCCATCATTTGTTTATCACATTCTGTGTGATCCTTCCAGACTACACTCTCTTCTTTTCCTTATATTCTCTTCAACTCGATCTTTTTAACGTTCTGCTGTCAGGTTTTCTACTTCCGATCGGTGTTACAAGTTAAGTTTGAGTAACAACAGCTTGTGTGTTGAAACGTTTCATATCATGTATATACAAGTGTATATTTAACATTAACGAATTGTATAAAGTTAAAATGTAAGCATAATGTTGATCCGTGAGGCCAATAAAGAAAATAGTAATCCAAATAAAGTAGGATTTCTTTTGTGTTATGAGTGCAATCTCAGGATTTGGTCAAGATAAATATGGTGGTTGCTACCTACCTATCTGGCCAATGTACTCTTCTTCGTGATCTTGTTGTGGTTTCTGTTGCTGCTGAAGTTTGATTTAAAGTATTGTTTGTTGCAGGTAGTTTGAATGGTGCTTACTCTGCTACGGGTTTAGACGGTTTTACAGTTGACTGTTTTTCAGTGTTCTCGAAAAATGCTGGTTTTACTCTGTCGATGCTAACAGTATCATGTTTACCTGCTCTTTCCACTGTAACCGTTTTAGTGTCGTTTCGGATGATTTTAAAAGGGCCGTCATAAGGAGTCTGTAACAGCTGACGTACTCTATCATTTCTGACGAATACATGTGAGCATTTGTCTAATTCATTGTGTACGAATGATTTCACCTTTTGAGTTCGTGGTTTAAAGGACCTAATGGATTCCATCGGCTGTTTTAATTGTTGCACGTAGTTGGTTATATCTGCTGGAATATCTGCTGCACGGTCAAAGAATCCACCAGGCAAACGTGACGTTGTTCCAGAAACCAACTCAGCTGCACAACAACCAAGGTCTTGATTGATGGTTGAGCGAATGACTAATGGTATCAAAAGAAGCTTGACATCCCATTTGTAATCCCCTCATGCGGCCTTCAAAAAGGCTTTTAACTGTCTGTTGAAGATTTCTATCATTCCGTTAGCAGGCGGTTGATAACCATTGGTTCCAATTCTCTTTATACAGAAAGTATCCGTAAGTTGCTGAAATAGTTCGCTTTCGAATCGCGTTCCACGATCGATCGAAATTGTTGTAGGGACACCGAATTTTGTAACCCAGTGTTTCACCAGCTTCTTCACCACTGTTGATGCTGACGTGTCTTTTACCAAAACAGCTAAGGTCCATCTCGTAAATTTATCTATACATGTTAATATATGCGTGTAACTATTAGAAATTGGTTACAGTCCTACATTTTCGATATCAATGTGGTCGAACCTGACGCTTGCGTCGGGAAAACTTCCTGTAGGGGGTATGATGTGCCTATGTACTCTTGACTTTTAGTTTTGAACGCATTCCCGCGACCACTTTCGTACGTCTTTGTTTATGTTTGGCCATACAAATCTATCTGTACCGTAAGGTACAAAGGGGCGAGTTTACCTGTTGAGGTATCACAAGTTAAGGTGTCCTTGTTGTTTATGGTGATGTTTTAAAACAATAATTTCGTTACCTTAGACTGCAACAGTTTTTGCAGCTCCGTATAGAGCTTTTGATGCTTTGCCATTTCTTGATAATTTATATCAGGGATCGAGAAGGCATTGATATTTATTCTCGATAGTGCATCTGCTGTCTGATTTGCATTGCCATTAGTATAGGGTATATCAGCTGCAAATTGTGAAATGAATTCTAGTTGACGAATTTCGTTCGGACTGCATTTATCATGATTGCGCATCGAGGACTTCGTTAGAGGTTTGTGATCAGTATATATCGTGAAAGAATTACCTTCTAACATATAGCGGAAGTGTTTTACGGCTAAGTAGATAGCCAACAGTTCTCTACCGGATGTGCTATATTTTGTTTGCGTTGCGTTTAGCTTCTTTGAGAAAAATGCTAGGCGTTGCCATTGTTGATTGACACGTTGCTGAAGTACAGCACCTACTGCTACATTAGAAGCGTCGGTCATTACTACTAAAGGTGCATCAACCTTTCGTAGTACGGGTAATGCGTCTCTGCTTAAAGCGCTTTTCAACTGGTCAAATGCTTTAATTGCTTGTGGTGTCATTGCCAATGATTCAGTTCGTCTCCTTAAGAAATCAGTTAGCGGTTTTGCTATGTCTGCACATTCGGGGATAAAACGTCTGTAAATGTTGATCATCCCAAGGAAACGTCGTAGTTTCTTGAATGAATCAGGTAAAGGATAATTTCTGATAGCTTGTGTTTCCTCAGGAACTGGTTTAATGCCTTGATTATCAAGTACATGACCTAAAAACGTGAGGGATTGCTTTCCGAACTCACATTTGTCAGAGTTGACTGCCAACCCATACTCGTGTAGCTTCCCAAGAAGCATTTTCAGATGAGTTGGATGTTCATTTTCCTCTTTGATTGGTATAAGTCGGTAATCTATGTAAGCCTATACAAACGGTAAGCCATGTACCACTTATTTAATAAAACGCTGGAAACTTTGTGCAACATTCCTCAGTCCGAAAGGCATGCGAACGAATTCGTATAGTCCAAAATAAGTATTATTGGCTGTTTAAAGAACATCGTCCGGATGAATTGGAATGTTATGGTATGCGCGCACGAGGTCAAATTTTGAAAAAATCGACACGTCAGGTATGCTATGAGTGAAGTCGTGCAAAAGTTGGAGAGGGTATAATTCTTCTAATTTCTCTACTCTGTTCGACAAGGACAAGTTTTCTTATTTCTGACGTCAACCAGTATTTTGTGGATTTGCAGAACGAGGAACGAGGACGTCTGCTATGATGAAACTCAATGAAAAATTAGATTGAGGATCAAAATTAATTGTTCACTCCTTCCGCCGTACGTCTTAATGCCAGACTTGTTTCATGCTCGTAGTTTTAGTTTTGGGTCAGTTGTGTTTTTCTCCAGTGCACTGGGCGGCACAACACCAACACCTGCCCCATTGTCGACTAAAAACTTTGTGCCGGTTCTTATGTCTGTATTATATAAAAGACGACTGTCATGAGGGTTGTGGTCAGTGACTGCAGTAGTCATTTACCGGCGGTTTTGACGTTCCTTTTTCTGTGTGCTTGCAAAGTTACAAAGAGGAGTACATTTTCTAGCTTGTTTCCCGTAAGTCCGTTCTATGATACCAACAAATGTTGTGTCTGGTAGTGCTTGGACTACGACGTCTACGGCTTCTGCATGTTCCTCTACACTCACTGTGGGAGGCATTCAATAATTGGATCTGGGCTATCAGTTTGATAAGGGTATCAACTGGTCGTCGTAACTCGGCGATCTCGTGAGCTCAGCTTGAGTGGATGTGAGATACAGGGTGAGTGTTAGACCGCTCGTAAATTCTGTCGGCTATGTCCGCTAGCCTACCAAAGTCAACGTCTTCGTCTCCGAATGCAAGTATCTGTTGGATGTTTTGTGGAAGACGTCTGAGCCACAATTGATATAATAGACGTTTGTCTACTGTACGGTTTCCTAGTAAGCTTGTCATGTGGCGTTTTAACTGTGATGGTGTATAGTCACCTAGCTCCACGTTGTTTAAAAGTTGATCAATTGTCTGTAACCTTGAATACACTTTGGTGATACTTAAGTCATTCTATGATCTAAGATAACGCCACAATTTCTTATTCATTCACTACCTTGGATTATATATTTGTACTCTGATTTCTAAGAAGTTTAATAATTTGCATATAAAAATGCCCTGACAAGTATACGTGTGACCAGATTGTTCGAAATGTACAGCGCAAATACATCAAATTTGTCAGATCAACGCCATCTTCTCATTCTTCAATCGAAATTTATAAAAGGAACTAATTGCTACAAATCTTTATTTCGTTACTAGTACTACTACTACTATTACTACTACTACTACTACTACTACTGCTACTACTACTACTACTACTACTACTACTACTGCTACTTCTACTACTACTACTACTACTACTACTACTACTACTACTACTACTACTAATACTACTACTACTACTATCGAATAGATTTATTGTTCTTTCTGAGTATTTTATTTGAACTGAAACACCATATTTTTTGTTATTTATTTATTTAAACACATAAACATTCATAAAATGAAGCACCAAATGGATATGCGCTACATAAATCATTCAATTTCTATGAGTGCTGGGATTTTGTCCAGGTGGCTAAACCGAAAATTGCACTTTTCTTAAGGGCCACAACCAGAGGCTGCAACCCAAAAGCCTGATCCATAAGGCAGTGGAGCAACCCAAGGAAATACATTCTCATGGTAGCTGGTAGTCAACAATTGGTTCATACACCATTTGTTTCCAACTCCCTTACGTGGATCCACCATATCCATCAACCTGGTAAGCGCGCCGAAAATTCACTTTTTGTTCTCTCAATTCCGTAAACAACACACCTTACCACGAGAATGCAGTGAGTAGGACTTCCTTGACGGTGGTTATATGGACGTGCCAATATGATAGCATTTGGAGTGGGATAGCCTAATCTCTCCACTCTCGACCGTACCAGAGCATTTGGGGGCCATTGTTTCATATATTCTTGCATATTAATCATAATAATATGGTAAATATCTTTTAATGAATTGCGACTTTAAGTCATTCAACACTATTATTGATAATGATTGTAACTAGAATAGTATGATATTTATATGTGTTTTTAGTTTATTCCTAAAAGCGCTAACTAATAATATAATACATTTTACCCGTCGTAAAGGTTGATGGCTATCTGTTCAGTGAATAATACGTTAGTATTTGACGTGTAAATTATTGGACTTGAGGTTAATTGTAAACATCAACCTTGTCGAGTAATAGCAGGTAAATACAACTGATAATCTCCAGTTAGAATTAAATGCTCAATCGGGTATCTAATATTATTCACACATTGTACACTTTAAAACAATCGTTTAGTTGAAATTAGACTATTTCATTTCTTTTTTAACGGAAATGTTTCAAGTGATGAACATACCTATACATTTTATCGCTATGATAACTGTAAAATTGAGTCTCTCGGCACTTTTGTAACTAGATAAGCAACTATTAAATTTATAGGGGATTTTCGTTTTTTATGTGCTTATCGACTCTGTTGAATTCACAGTCTTATTGCCTCCACTTGATAACATGGAACCATTGAAATTCTTCCATGCACTACAGTTTCCATAATACAAAGTGAGAACACAAAAGATTGTTGCGATGAAAATTTACTGACTCTTTGAAAACCTGTTTCCGAAGAAAAAAATTAAAAATCACATCATCTTTAGACTATAATACAATCATTTATACAATCAATTTATAGTACATAAAAAGGGGGAAGCCAATACAATTACTGTAAAAATACATACAATAAATGTAGTTCACCTGAATTAATAGAGGGAATAAAATTGTCAAAAGGAAAGAGAGTTCACACTTGTCATATAGAACAAAGTTTATACTGAACCGATACAATAAACGTTTTTGATTCAGATCATGAAATGATTGATGTTAAAATATCATTGAAAACCTGGAAGCGCTGGACGGCAGTTTCGTCCTATTGTGGGGCACCTTAGGAGCGCGCATCCACGATCCTCTTTGCGAGTCCAAACTCAGAGCCTTCAGTCTCACGCACGAACTTCTAACCTCTAGACCACTGAGTTGGCCGGTATCTGACGGTGTTAATGTCGAACTTTAACAAATCCACGAAATTGAGCAATCATCTCCCATTGTAATGAGGTATATATATATATATATATATATATATATATATATATATATATACATAGACTTAGCTAATTTCATCTTATTATCATCCCTTTCTTATCAAGCGCATATCTTACTTATATGACTTCATGAACTATGAGTTGAGCACCATTTCTTATGTTTAATCGTATGATATTCTCTTGTTTCAGTCGAAGCTTTGTTTTCCATATGAACTTATTCAATGTACTGTCTGAAGATCTTGAATTTATGTTTGATAACCTAACTATATTTATCCACTTATCATTCACTATCATTTATGAACAATCTTTGAGCGATGGCAGATTGACCATGAAAGTGTCTACATAAGAACTAGGATCAATTAAGTAATATAAACCAGTGTGAAGTATTAGATTTATGATTTACAATTGTTGTGGGGGTAAGGGTTTGTTCATCACGAACTTACATCAGCTATAATATCAGAACACTTTTTAACGAAAAAGATGGAAGATTTTTGCGTCGAAATCTAAAACACTATGATCTTATACCTGATTAATTCATCCTTCGCCCCCAAATGCCCTGGTAGGGCAGAGAGTGAGGAAAGTCCGCTTTCCCTCTCGAAATGCTCTCACATGTCCACGTGTATATAGCCTCTGCCAGGGAAGTCCCACTCACTGCCTTCTCGTGGCAGGGGTGTTGTTTACGAAAATGGCTAAACGAAAAGCGAATATCCGGTGTTTTAACTGGATTCTAAACCAATGGTGACCATGAGCTCTAGTATACTGAGGGAACAAATGGCGTATGAACTAATGGTTGGTCATCGGCTTCAATGGGACTGCATCTCCTTACGATGCTCCACTGGCTTGTGGATCAGACCTTCAGGTCGAAGTCTCGGGGAGTGGCTCCTTTAGAAAACCACCTGCTTCCGTTTGGGCAACCAGGCAGTATCACAGCTCCCACAAATATCGAATGAGATTTGTGTGGCGCATATGTTCATCTTCATTTATAGTTTCACCAATAACTCTTCTTTTTTTCTTATTTCATTGATTTACTTTTGTTTATAGTAATCCAATTGAAGAAACAATTATCAATCGTTCGAATCAACCAATTATTAATCATGATCTATTAATTGCTATAGTATGTATAGAATCATTATATCATGGTTATCGTATTCGAAATTCAATACATTTAAATCAAGCCAAATATCTAATAGAAACTTTATTATCTACCATCAACTCACAGAATAAGTCAAATACAGATAATAATCATAAAATATGATTGTTAGGAATTAAACGTTTATCGATTGGTTGGATGTCTTGTTTAAATGCATTACAACAAGGTCATTAACAATGTGAGGCGCGAAATCAATTAATTGAAAACTTAATTCTTAGTAATTCGAAAACTACTACTGATAATTATGATAATAGTAGTAGTATACAAAGTAAATTATATAAAGATATGAATTCTTATTTAAATATTAAGGAATATCCTGGTAACTATGGTGATATACCATCACCTTGTCCAATGTATCATACAGGACCTGAATTACATCATATGAATCGATTGCATAATTCATTACATTAAGATTGAATTTATTCATTATTTCCTGATTGTATTTATGTATCAAAATGTTTGAAAAATGAAATCATAATAATCAATGAAGAAGAAATTCAATATTAATTTCGTTTAAATACGACTATTCCGGATAGTTATATCCTATTGACCAATAAAGATAATGGTAAGTTTACAAATATGTACAGTAAGTAACTATTTATCAGTAGTATATAGTTATCGATGAGCCAATCAGAAGTGTCTGAGGGATTTTAAGGTTACGGTGTCCATTTCAATACCTGATGCTAACGTACAATCGATTTATACAAAACGTGATAATTGAGGGGTTATAACAAATGAAACGACGAGACGAACCAATCGCGTATAACATAAGAGGTTTCGGATTTTGGCGCTAAAGTCATTTATCCGTTTGGCTATTTATATATAGTTCCTAACCGAGGCAAATTACGACGATTATCGTGAACTTGACAATAAAAGCATCAGTAATACTAGTTGCAGCCAGGTTTTGTAAAGCGTACAGACTCTTACATGGGCTTGTTTATGTGCATCGTGTCGTTATCGACAAGTAGCTTTTTGTGCACTCAATAACCGGTGCGCACATAAACAATATTGAAACTATGCAGTCGAGGTGGAAATAGTTTTTGAGACTTTATCATGGTTACAGCAGCCAATTATCCTGAAGCCATATGGATGATCTCCTCTACTGCATGTATTACGATCTTAGAACATTTAAACCTCTTTGTAACCTTGAAAAGTTTTGAAACACATATAAGAAGTGTATACGCTTTATTTCTTTGGTTTTGTATAACATATTTTCACTCTATACTGACAGTTTCTTGATTAGCTAATATTTATCAAGTTCATTTAGGATTCCTTCAAAGATCGTTAATAAATTATAGTCTCGCCTAGTTATCTTAATTAATTAATTTCATTGTTTAATTAAATATCGGATCTATTTAAGTAGTTTGTACAACACAAGAATGTTTATATTGAATATTTTCGTATTGATATGGTTTAGTTGAGAGTTTAATGCAATTAAAAGGGTAAAGAAAAAATTGTTCTATTCAATTGTCCTACAGATAATCTATATCAAATGAATTATACATTATATGTTATGAATAAGTGAATTTTTCTAGTTATCTAGTAATGGTCAGTATTTTGATGTTTCCATTCGTCTGTTAACCTCTGAAAATGTTGATATGTTGTTTACATTATCATCCTTATTTTGGTAATAAAGCTCCTCCACATAGTCTTGGTAAGTTAATCGTTATGATTTTTATATTAAATGAATTGGATGTAACACAATATAACACGAGAAATATACTTCAAATGTTCTAATTGTAAATTGAAATCTGATAATTTGTTTAATTGAGTACAAATATTATCTGATAAGAGGCAATCACAGCACACTGATGAAATGACGCTTATTAACCCTTAATATATCTCTTCAGAACAATAGATATCTATTATATTTAGAGCTTAGATTCTTAATGTACAGCCTATAACTCGAGTACTTGGACGTTAGAACCGTTACAAGTTTCAAATGAAAAGACAGAAGATAACTGAAAAGAATGTTATCCCAAACAATGTCAATTATGGTAAAAAACTTCCACATACACTATAAGAAACATCTAGTCTATTGGATAAATTTAAAAGGTCAATTTTACTTGAAGATAGGATTCGACACTGAAAAACGATACATTAAAAGATCACTGAAAAGCAGGGGAAACAGGTTAATATTTTTATTCATATTCACGACTATAGAGTCATCTAGCGTTATCTAATTTTCAGTGATTCTGATACATCTTTTATTCGAGCGATTTCGCACAAATGTCCTTATTATTCCCTGCTCTCTAAAAGTCTTATACTGTTGAACGACGAACGGATAGTAAATGTGAAAGAAGTTTAACTTTGGAGCTTAGTTTATGTACAGAGTTGGGGAAATGTGAGTACTGGAGAAGCTTTCACGCTGTGAGGCATCGGATCTTATTCCTGCGTGATGATGTGGTGAACACAGTACAAGGATAATAATGTAATTAGATGTGAGATTTTGGAAAACATGCTGAAAATGGTAGTTGTCCACTCAGGATAATGAAAAAATAACGTCTTTCTCTGAATTCTCTCAGATATTCCTTAAAAACTCTGACTATTTGAATTAATTTCAGTATTTATCTTGGTTCTTAGACTTTTCAAGGAAATTGTATATATACACATGAGTTGCGTTCTCCCGACTGGATCTTGCCTTCTCCCTTTAGTTAACAAGGCTGCAGTACAGTTAAATAGCTTAGCTTGTCTTGTCGTTCTCCTGCTGTTTTCGTTTCGTTTGCTGATCCCAGGTGATATCTTAATCCCATGAACATCGAACCAATAAATGACCATTCTCAACGGAGTGAAATCGGAAATATGAAGTGTTGGATTCTGAATTTGTAGTTTAATACTATCATGTTCACTGTTGATCATATGTTGAATAACGAATTGAACTATGATTATGTATTACTCAAAATGATGAAATAAATGTAATACATAAAGTTGTATAGTTTTCTACAGCTTTTTATCTCATATCAATCAGTAATATTAATCTGTGGTTATGAAAGTAAAATATGATTGTCCATTGAGTGTGAACGAACAGACACTTGACCTATGTACTATAAAATATGTGATTTCCTTTCTCTCCTTGATTTATACACAGGAATCATGGAGAGTGATCACTTGTAACTTCATTGTAAAACATGACCTGTTAGAGTAGAGGATATTCTTAAGTTACTAGTATCCTGTCATATGTGTCTTCCAACCATTGATCGTATACCATAGGACCACCGAGTGAGTAATCCAGTTGTTAGGAAATCGTTTGCAATGGCTCAGGTGCATCCATTTCTTGTGTTCTCGCAAATTCTAATCTTCTGAATTCTTCATGTCTTTTTTTTATTTCACTTCATCATACTCCTTGAATAACATCTTCAAACGCTAATGTTTCCGATTATTGTTTATACTTTTACTACCTCTTACCACTATGCGATTTGAATGGACAATTGTATCTGTGTAGTGATGTGGTATGTCAACTTGAACTGATGTACGTACGTACGAAATTCTACTTTTGGTTGCTGACTAACCGATTGAATCTGGTTGTTTATTCTGGATCATAAATCCTGAATGTGATATGAAGTGACTAGTCATATAAAGTACATCGAAGAGCAAGAAAAAATATCACAAATTATCCATTATATTAGTTTAATCACTTAACCACTCACTTGTCTATATATGTATGTTTTCTTTCTTATAGGTGAAATCATTCATCCATCTATTGAAAATCCATATAGTTGGTTAAATCTTAAAGAAAAAACAAAACATGGATATAGTTTATTAGGATTAGTAACTAATAATAAAACAGCTATACCAAGTGTTAAATGGAACTTACAATTATTAGGACCTGGTATAATGCGTAATGAAAATCTACCTAAACCATTAAATACAACATTAAATTTATGGTCAAATTTTCATATTATTGAATTAGAAGTTTATTATGAACCGAATCCGAAAAATTTATTATTTCGACGTAAAATTATAGTAAGTTTATTTATATAGTAACTACCTTATTTGTTGTTAAGGGATCATTTTTAAAACTAGGAAACTCTGAACAACTATTTCATTTTCGTATATGACTTATTAATAGAGCATGTTCATTACTCTGCCTTTGGATTGAACATACGAGATCCCAAACCTTTATTAGACTACGAGGCTTGGGGTTTAAACGTTGTTATTTCTAACATAAGTCAATTCATGACATAACTATTTCATTCTGGTATATGATTTATCAACAGAGAATGTTCATAACCCTGACTTTGGATTAAACATACGAGATCCCGAATATTTAGACTACTTAGTTTAGATGTAAAGATTTATATTTCTAAATTTAGTCAATTCCTGATATTGTGCAATCATCATCATCATTTGCCTCATGTTTAACACAACTGAATTCTATAAATTATAGGTTTTCATTCAAATTTCAGGAATTACTGATTAACATATGATGATTGTTATGATAGGGTATATATTCCGGTTTATGTAATTTGAAGTTCCTGTTTTCCAATCTCATATAGAGAAGTATGTTATGAAGAAACGATTGTTCAGTGCTATGTAGATTTCAATGATTCTCTATCTGATAATAACTTATAATTAAAGATAATTTTTTTTGACAGTTATCGAGTAAGCCTAATGAAATTAGAGTTGAATTCATGAGTCTACCACTGAAAACCTGGAAACACTGGACGGTCATTTCGACTTAGTATGGGACTCCTCAACTGTGAGCATTCACCATCCCGCTCGCAGGATTCAAGCACAGGATTTATCAGTTTCACGTGAGAACGCCTAACCACTAGACCACTGAGCCGACTGGTACCTAACGGTGTTAATGTCTAACTTCATTTAATTCATGAAATCTCACCACTGTCCATCATTGTCATCAGTGAGTTACAATCTCACCACAGACCCGGTCGAACTTAACAGGTCACCTACTTCTCACTAGAACTCCATGAAATATCTCTTGAAACCAGTCACTAGTGAGCATATGTTGATTCATACGAGAAGAGGATTTTATGGATATGATAGCAATTTCAATAGTTCAGATCATGAGTTGATTGAAGCTAGATTATCATGGAAAACCTGGAAGAAAACAACCACGTATTCGATGTGACCAGTGGAGCTAATCCATTTCGGGTAGAGACAAGTATCTACCTCAGTACAATGGAAGATGGTCGAACAATTTCATGGATTGGTTGATGTTATACACTATCACCATTGGATGCCGGCTCAGTGGTCCAGTAGGTCGTGGATGCACACTGCTGAGAAGTTCCACAATAGAACGAAACGGCCGTCCAGTGCTTCCAGGTTTCCAATGGTGGTCTAACATCAATCGGTTCATGATCTCAATCAAAAAATTCTAACCACTTATATTTTCTTTCTTTTCTCATTTACTAATAGGCTTCTAATGATAGTTTGATTACTGTTCATTTACGATTATCTGTACCAAATATTTTTACACGTTAATGCAATAAAATGGGCAATAAAGAAATGATCTTTGCGGAAGGTTATGGTGGACCATGTATTTTCGCTTATATTATATTAGCTGATACAATAATAAATGACATAAATAGTCAAACATCTAATTCAGGACGTCTATTAGAAGTGAATAAAGGTGACAATATCAAATTAAGTATAAAATATGTAACCAATACAAAAGTTATATTGAATAAATTGAATAATACTAAAGTATCTCCAAGAAGATCTGCGTCAGTAAAGAAAAATATGAAACCAGGAGTAAGTTAAATAAATTCTATCAATGAAAATAATTACGTATTTTATGTAATCAATCCTTTAGTTATGATATTGTATTCATCATGGTTACTAATCTCATAGAATATTCAAATGTTTCCAACCTTACAAAAAAACAGAACATTAGAAGGTCTGATGAATGATTGCAAATCTTCAATTGGAATCCCGCAAGTCAGGGTCGTGGAGCTGCATTGTTGAGGAGTCCAACAATAGGACAAAACGGTCGTCCAGAGCTTCCGGTTTTTCATCGCCGTCTAGATTCAATTTACTCGTGAACTCAATTATTGATATCTTTTATACTCCCAATGGAGTATAGGCAGCCGGTTAGCATTCTCCGACTCACTCTATCCTGAGCCTTCCTTTCTAGTCTTATTGAATTTTTTAAATTCTTCTCATGTCTGTCTCCATTTCTCGGTGTAATGTAATCTTTGGTTTTAATCCTCTCCTTCAGACTAGAGGATTCCAAATGAGAGCTTTCCTTGTGACGCAGTAGGGTGATTTCTTCAATGTGTGCCTTATTCACTGCCAGCACTTCTTTCTGTAAACATACGATGACCAGAAAAAAATAACTCATTACATATGATAACTTTAAATAAGCAAATAGCGACATAATTATGAATGTAAAGCTGGATAACACATTGATTGTTAATCAGCTATCATTTTTAAATGGTAAAGAATAAAGTAATAATTGATTAGGCGAATGAAAACTTATAATCAAGGTTTTTCGAAAATTCCATAAACCAACTAAGTAATGAACAAAGATAGATGGTGACAAGCAGTAGAATACAGGATAACGCTATGACGTTTGAAGCGAACGGTACTAAGCGTGAGTCTCGAAATGAACATCAACTCTAGGATCCAGGTACGTCCAGTTGATGAGTCTCAAATAAAACGAAACGCGCGTTCTGGATTCTATTATCAGCCATCATCCACCTTTGCTTATAATCCTTGTGCCGTAAGGTAATATCGAGGCTGTCTGCACAGTATGCACATATTCCAACAAGAGACTGATCAACTGCAGCCCTTAACATTAATGATATGATACAAACAAACAATACCAAGTCAACTAATCAATAGATTTATATTAAAGTAATACGAATTAATTCTTCAAATATTAGCTTACCGAGTTTTTACACAGTTGAAAGCTAATTTTCATGAGAACTTTATGCTTACTAATGAGTAATTTCAGTATGATTTTCTAGAAGACTTTGGAATGGTAGACTTAGATTATTAAGATCATTCAACCTGAGAATGAATTATAAGCTCACTTATGACATTGCTTAGGGATCATACTATGTCACATATTAATTGTAGCTGGAAATTTGGATCAGTGCATTCAATGACTTGGCATTATTATACTAGTTGCCAAACGTCAAAATTCTGGGATCGATGCAGATATTCGTTTTTCGCCCTCTCAATTTCGTAAACAACAGCAATGCAACCAGAATGCAGGGAATAGTGCTTCCCTGACAGTGGTTGTATGCACGTGGCAACTTGTGAGCATTTCAAAAGAGAGAGCTTACTCTCCTCACTCTGAGCCGTACCAGCGCATTTGGGAGCCTAAATATGTGTTGGAAGTGGGATTCAAACGCACGCCCTCATCATGGATCAATTGATGACACAGCTTATTAGTCAGTTTGTATTTTCTCCCATTGAATAGTTAGCTTGACCAACTGTTAGAAACATTTAACGTAGTCATTTTACATGACAGCATATTGAAACTGACTTGGTATTTTGGAGATCTGTGAGACAGAAAATGGGTTTCAATGGTATCGCATTCTGTAAACCAGATGATGTAATGAGTTTTTCAAGTTTGTACTGTGTGGATATTTGAAAAGCCACTGAAATCTTGATGATCTAAACATCAAGCTCAGAAATATGAAAATCGTTGAAAACTGATAAGTTGTCAATCAACTAATATCATATTGTCTAGTTCGGCTCTGAAATTGGATGAAGAAGTAAGAACGTCCAGAGTTGCTGACATGTTTGTCTAAAAAATGCTTATAATTACATCATTTAAATCAAAAAAAGCTTTTTCATGTTTAGGTAACTGATTTACTAAATATTGGTTTATGTACTCGACTTTGAATCACGTTGCATATGCTAGTGAAATGACCTAGCATTCTGAAATGAAGAAGGTGAAGAAGTGTTCCAATATGTTGAGCTGTTGAAAATCTCATAGCAAGCGATGAATGGATGTGTGAATAGACTCTTGTATGTCGGTGCATTTTTCATCAGACCAAAACAATTCCTTGCACACATCCATATAGGTCAGCTTTGACACATATATGTACTATAGGTTTGTGTCAATTATTATTCGAAATATTGTGGGAATTCAACTTTCCAGGAGATATCAGTATAAAGATTGTGGAGATTGTTAAGTTTTAATTAAGATCATGAACCGACTGACGTTAGACCGTCATGGAAAACCTGAAAGCATTGGACGGCCAATTCGTCCTGTTGTGGGTCTTCTTAGCAGTGCGTATCCACGATCCCTCTCGCGAGATTCGAACCCAGGGCCTTTAGTTTTCAGGATAAATTTGGTTTCTGGTTTCATATTGTAGACTGACCAAGTATTTAGAAAGTATATCGCAACTCATTAATGGTGATATAAGTGGTTTAACCACTTAAGCATCACCTCATTATAAGAAAGTACAACAATAATACAATATCATTCATTGATTTGCTTTTTCAGTAAATAATAAAACTTCCCGAAATACTTCAGCTGATCAAGGTTCCGATAGTAGAACTATTAAATCAGCAACAAAATCAACTGGAAACAAAACAATTGGTATCACTGGTGAAAAATCTGGTTCTACACGTGGTACTTCAGCAAAAATTGATTTTAATCAAGCACATTGGAAAATGAGAATTATATTTTAAAAAATCTTTCAGTAAGATTTATTCTTAGAAATTGTATATTACTTAAGTGGAACTACTTCGATGTTTATCTGTTGTTTATTTATAACAATTTTTCTAAAGGTAGTCAATTTTATTTCATGTTAATAAATGTGTAGACCTGGTTGAACTTCACTGGTCATTGCTTCTCACTAGAACTCCTTGAAATATCTCTTGAGACCAGTCACTAGTGAGCGTATGTTGATTATTATCAGAAGGGGTTTTTATAGATATTATAGTAATCTTAATATTTGAGATCATGAATTCTCGTTTTATTGTTTGGTATAATAGTCATATTGAACTGGGCTGTTTCTTCCTTTTGTTATTTGTACCTAACGTTGATTGTTCATTGTTGCTTTCACCATAGCAATTGAAACGTTTTCAGATTGTCTACAAGGATCATGCAATAGATTTTTCATTCAGAGTAATGCTGCAGTTGATGGTGAGACTCTGAGAGATGTGGAATCCTTCATATATCTGGGAAGCATCATCGATGAACAAACAGGATTCGATGTAGACGTAAATATGAGGATCGGCAAAGCAAGGTCCGCATTCCTGCTGTTGAAAAACATATAGAATTCAAAATATTATTATCCTTTTCACTTAATTGTGACTTTCATAGCATCAATCTAAACAATAACTGCACAAACATTCATTCTACCGTCATATCTTACTACAATGATAAATTAATTTTTGTTACTAATTAGACGATACACAAATAGTCGTTTATTCTTCTTCTGTGTTTATAAACACGCCTATTACACTGCTTGCGTATTTCACGTCTCCTTTATTTCTATTCCCTTAATTTCTCCATTTCCTTCTTCAAAACTCAATTCAATATTCTTCTCAATTCTACAGACCTGATTTATTATTATTAATATTCTACTATTATTATTCTTAATTTTTTTTTCTTTAATATGCCAAGTATAACGCTGACATTATTGAAAATTTTGTATTTTTGCATCATCTGAAGAAACCCGAAATGGTTTCTTCACAACACTTATGTACCCATAAAATGTTTGTGAATAATAATAATAATAATAATACAAAAGTCACAATCTTCAATACGAACGTCAACACAGTTCTACTATACGGAGCTCGAACTTCGAGAACTACTACAACCATCAACAAAAACATACAAGTATTTCTAAATGGCTGTCTATGCAAGATACTCAACATCCATTGACCGGATGCCATCAGCAACAGTCTATTGTGTGCGAGAACAAACCAGCTTGCAGATGAAGATGAAATTATGGAAATACATTGAAGAAATCACCAAACTGTATCACGAGACAAGCTGTACCTTGGAATTCTAAAGGGAAGCGGAAAAGAGGAAGGTCAAAGAACACATTATGTCGGGAAATAGAAGCAGATATGAATAATAACTGGAAAGAACTGGGAAGGATTGTCCGAGACAGGTTTAGATGGAGAGTGCTTGTGGGTGGCTTATGCTCCTCCACGAGGAGTAACAGGCGTAAGTAAGTAAGTAATTAACCAATACTATTTATAATTAATTCTGAAGAATAGAAATTGAGTGAAAGGATAGAATGTTACTTATTTGCCTGCTTTTATGTTTATAGAATGTTTCTACTTTCTTATTATTTTATTAGAATGACATTAAATTCATTAATATGGATAATAAAATATTAGAAGTTAAAGCTTTAAAAAGAGCTTGTGAAGAAATGGAACCTGGTAGAGCGATGAGAGCTGAAATATCAAGAGCTCGTTATCTTGAAGAATATGGTTTAATGAATAAATTGGATAACAAGACTAATGTAGATGATTCAGGATCAATGATTACCATTACATCTGATGGTTAGTTGTGTGAATAAATCAACTTTTTTTAAATTGTTAGTTGCATGTATTGTCACCAAGAAACCTTGTTTAACCTAAGTTTCAATTCAACCATTACTTATAAACAAACATATCTGTAGACTTGATGGAACTTATTTACTTTGTAGATTTCAAACTGTGCATAATTCGAACATACTTACTTACTTATTTACGTCTGTTACTCCTCGTCAAGGAGAATAAGCCGTTCACCAGCATTCTCCATCCAACCCTGTCCTGGACAATCCTTTCCAGTTTCTCCCAGTTGTTATTCATCTTTTTCATATCTGCTTCTATTTCCCAACGTAATTTGTTTTTTGGCCTTTCTCTTTTCCGCTTCCCTTCAGGATTCCAAGTTAGAGCTTCCCTCGTGATGTAGTTTGAAATCCATAGACTTTATAAATGTAAGTATTAAAGAGTTCTGACTGGTCACTGTCAATATTGTCGAATCTTAATTCCTAGAACATTCAGTTAGCTGTTATCGACAGCTTAAACACGAATAGGGAAGTCATTAGTATTATGAAATAAAATTACTAACAAATCTACTACTCAGTCATCTATTTCTGTCTACGTACAGCGCTGAAGTGATATCCTATTGAAATAAGATGGTGGTTGGAAGTAGTCAACAGGAAAACTTTGACCTAGGTTTCGTGCTACTTGGCACTTGTCAGCAATGTGTACCTGTAAACTTGAGTAGACTGATGTTCCTTGGTAGATTCAATCCCATACCACCCAGTTTCACAGTTAGAGACGTTACCAATAAACTATCCGGGCCTCGACTGACCTCCTGTATGACTGAAATGTATTTACAATAGATTGGTCACTGAGTAATGATCAATGTCATTTATGTCTGGTGGATTTTAGTGCAGATCAAATCTTATCGACCAAGTTGTATAGTGCACTCTATGCCGAATCAGCTAGACTGGTGGCCACATTGCAACATGATAGATAGCATTCGATCTGCACTAATATGGACTAGACAAGCACCCAGTGATCAATCAATTGTAAACTTTTGTCTTATTGAACGTTAACTATGAACATCGTAAGATATAGAGTTGATCACAGAAAATTATAAATAGTCATTTAAAAACTTGTAAGAACTTTGAATTAATAATTTACTGAACTGTTAAAATGAAAATGAACCTTCATGAAGCAAAAGTATTCACCTCTTCTCTTTTAAATCTTGAAACTTTCATGGATTCAAACGGTTATTTCTCCCTACCCTTACCAGTGTATTTATAAGGAAAGTATTGTGTTTGTATTAATATTCACATTGCACTGTAGTTACGACCATGGCATGAAAACTCAATCATTCAATTCCTTGTTAAATTCACATCTGTATCATTTGAAGAAGTAATAATTCAACAATTCCTATTATGACTTTATATCCGGCTAGTTATCATGTGATTTGTCCATCAATCAAAATACAACTTGTACAATCTTCGCACAGTGCCAAAACCAATGACGTTCGGCCGGTATAGACAGTCTAGCGTCCTTATTGGTCCTATATCCGCCTAGACCGTTCACTTTAGAACAGAACACAAATACCAGCTTCCACTATGCAAATCGAATCGAATCATTTGTTTCAGACATACTGCGTTTATGTATCAACCAAACAGACTGCAAAGCAGCATAAAATAGGAAATAACATTCATACACAGTAACGCCAAAATGTGACTATGAACGAGGGAGGCAGTAGTTAATAAACTGAACATAGCTTAAGAACCGTAAATCGTACAATAATAATATATAGGTTAAAATAAAGCTGTTAACAACGGGAATATAGATATACACAATATAGTTACTGAATATTTATACCATAAGAATATATAAATGATATTAGACCATTAATAGGTCTCAGAAGTTACTGATGACATAAACTTCGTTCGGATATGACATAGGGGAGTGGAAAAATCTTGATTCCAAATCAATGATTTACATGGGCTCTTATATCATAAGGAAACAAATGACATATGAATCAATTGTTGGTAACCAGCTAACATGAAAGTGCATTTCCTAAAGTCACTCCACCGTCTTGTGGATTAGATATTTAGGTTAAAGGCTCTGGTTATGTCCCCCTAAGAAACCCACCTGCTTCAGTTAGGGAACTTGAACATTCGATTTATATCCAATTATTGAATAGTTATATCATAAGAATGTATAGATTATATTAATCAATTAATTTGTCTCAGACGGTACTCGTGATTTAATCTTCGCTCGGATATAAAAAATCTTACTCACTTTTTTTTCAAAGAGGTTTCATTGTTTTCTTTAAACTTTAAAATATCACTAATTGATTTATCAATACATAGTTAACTTGTTCTATAACTTGAAGTGAACATGAATTAAAATCGTAAATCATGAATGTGAACAACTGACGAATCTCACAAAAAGACGAAACACGCATTAAATTAGATTTCACTTTGTCGATCAATTCATTTTCATTCATAAATCATTCATTTTCTTTTGTTTTTAAAAAAAATTCTTCATCTCTACCCTCTCTCTCTCTTTTTCTTTCCTTCTTTAGATAATCAAATTCAAAATATAAAAGATCATTCTTCATTAGATCATACCTTATTATCAGATCCATTGAACATTTAAATTTTAAAATTCCCACCAGAATTAATACGTACAATTTATCTAATTTAATTAATGAATTTAAACAAATTTTTAACATTATTTTAATGAGATTAAATGTAAACGTATTGAACAAGTTCAATTTATAATGAATTTTTATTCAATCCATTAATGGTTTATTCTAGAATATTCTATAAAACAAATTCAATCATTATTCAATAAAAAAAATTTTAAAATTTAAATATCAATTTAATTATTGATTATTTTTTTAAAAAAAATTTAAATTTTTAAATTTAAAACAAAAATCAATATCAACAAAATTATATTGATTTATTGAAAACGATTCAAGTAAGTATGATTAATCATTATGATTATAACATTTATGATCTCATTTATGAATGAGCCAATCAGGCGCGTTTAAAAAAGATTTCAAGGTTACGGCGCTAATTTTTAATGCTTAATGAGTAATTGGTCCGATCGATAATTCACTGTTCTCTAATTAGTGATATTATTACGTTATACATGAACAGGGCACACTGGACACAAGTGATGAATACATTCAAATCATTTATAATTTATTGTTGTTTTATCCAAGGCTATACAGTTAGATAGATGATGAATAGTATTTATTTATACCATGTTAAGTTAGTTGCTAAGTGATGAGAATGGATTAGATATGGAAATGTGTACTATTGACAGTAGATTCAATGGTCAAAAAATATATTATCATGTGAACTGAATGTTATAAGCTCCATTGTGAGTTGAATGATACTGTCCGAGAATAGAATAGTTATTCAGTATTATATCATTTTTGACAGCTCGCTGGGTAGTATTAACTTGTAACAAATAAATTATCTTTTAAACTTATACTGTTTTGTCTGTGTGTGTGACAATCAGATAACTAAACAAACGATCAGATGTATACAAAGGTCAGGTACCTTTTGAAAGATACGAGTTGACAGTCTTAGTGTCAACATTAACATACCTAATCTAGGAGTCTTGCATAGGACAAAATCCACTTTCTAGGTCCCATTGCCATCTATTATATAACATTATTTCAATCCTGTGACTAAATAGAACTATATAAGAAGTTTTCTGAAGATGTACATACTTTAAAAGAGATTGATCAGTTTGATGTTTAACATAATTGCCAACGAGAGAACATAAATACTTACAAATATTATGCGTTAGATAGTTTATCTTTATTGTTCTAACGAACAATTAAAGCATGACCAACCAGCTGAAAATCCACAAAACATAAGTCTCAGACGCTACTCGTAATGTAATATTCACTAGTATATAACAGTATTTAACCAAATCAATGAATGAATTTCATGTCAAAATTCAACATTTTCTATTCTTAAATCAAAATGGGTCATCTATAAATTATGATCTCATCAGTTTTTGTTTTATTAAATATTCTAGATGAAGTTTTCTTCAGTAAACTAAATCATTTGGTTATGAAGATTTCGTCGCCTATCTGAACGTTATCATCAGTTATGAAATATTTACATTTCTCCACATATAACTCATAGCTTAGATCTTCATGTTGATTTGTTTCTAATTGATTATATCTCTCATTGACGAGACTCTATGGACGACCTTTGAACGAATCTTTAATGCTCTTCACAAATGTATATATTAAAAAAAAACCCAGAGAATTAAAGTGGTTCGAAGACTAATCATGGTTTGAAAAAGGTTCAGAGGTACTGAAATAATAGTACATACGAAAGAGGGACTCATCCATTATGGCTCTATAATAGTCGACCTCTCGAGTCATGATAGGGTCGTAAGAGCCTTTTCAGCTTTGACCACATAACTTCAATATTGTCAGTGTGTACTCCAGTTGTAGGGTCCACAAAACAACGCTTACAAATACCGACATTATGCACATATCCAAATTTATGAAGGTAACCGTATTCATCAGGTACTTAAGAAAGCGTCATCATCATGAAATCATTCAAACACTTCTGATTGACTCGTCCATAAATTAGAGTCTCATTCCGTCATTTAGTTTGGATATTTTTTGTTCAATAATATGTACTTAAGATTGTGTTATCTTCATTCTTTTCTCCTCATTTTTTTCTTTTCTTTTTTTCAATCAATAGTTCGCAACTGAAGAAGTACATTATAAATATTACGAAATGTGTATGAATGATAGAAATAATATAATAAAACAATATAAAAATAATAAAGAAACATCATGTAATCAAACAATGATTGAACATAGTGATAATACAGAACCACATCTAAATAGAAATGAAAATGTAAAAAAAATAGCAAAAGAATTAAAACATCAAGAAGTTCCAAAAGTCGATCGAATTCAAATCAACAAAAAAATTGAAAGAAAAAATTAATTAACTGTTTGTTTTACTCTCTTGTTTTTCTGCTCCCCATCCTCTCGTCGTCGTCGTCGTCCTTAATAAATTGTTATATCAATGATTGAAATCATGCTTCAATTGAAACTGGACTACCATGCAAGCACTGGACGGCCGTTTTGCCACAGTAAGGGACAACTTAGTTCCCTCACCCCGCGAGGTTCGAACGCGTGAGCTATCAGTTATATGAAAGGCGCTTAACCAACTAGACCATAGTGGTATGACTTAAATTGACTCATGATTTCAATCAGTGAAAAGTCTAAAATCTGCACAAATCCCCTTCTGATATATTGTTATATTTTTAGAAAATAATATGTATATGATTCGTTAGAGTCTATAATAGAGTAAAACCTAATAGTTCGACTGGTTAGTATCGATATGATTTCTCGCCTCGCAAGATTTGAACCCAGGACATATCAGTCTCTGGATTGTGGATACGCAGCGTTGAGGAGTCCCATAATAGGAAGAAATGCCTGTCCAATGTTTTCATGTTTTCCATCGAGGTTAAGCTTCAATTGATTCATGAATTGAACTATTGAAACTACTATAATATCAACAAGGACTCCTTCTTATATATATTTGATTGATATGATCTTATTCCATCACTTAGTGTGAATGTCATAGTTCTACATATGGTCTGTCGTGTAATGAATACTACATCTGTAACACTCATTGATGTCGGATAGAAAGTTTTAAGAATATCATTCTTGTCAAAATGTCAGATAATACGTTTTGGACAGGATGAAACTTAGATCTAGGACTATTAGTTGATTATCTTCAAACGTCTTAAATCGGACAAATAAAACTTCAACATCAGATCATTTATATAAGCGTATGTAGTGTTGACTAGTGAAAGTGATACTAGTTACTATGAGGTGATAGACTGTTATGAACCTACCTCTTGAACGCAACGTGTTTCCAGTCAAGTCAATATATATATTGTAAGGGGCGGTGTCCGAAATCTGATACTGATATACGATTTGATAGGCGCTACAACCTCCCAACTGACTACTTGAGTGTGAAAGTATGTTGAACTAGCGAATAAAATGCATATGTCAGTCAGTCACTTACAAAGTAGGATCAAGCACATATATGTATCGGTTCAAGTGGCCATACCTCATTAACACAGCAAGAACAACACAGGATTCATAGAAGTATTTAATTCAATCGTGGTAATAAATAAGAGGAAGATTTATATAGGAATATATTACAGAAAAAAAGGATTAGTTGGTACAAAGAAAGATATGAAGCGATTTCATTCTCACAGTTTAAGGGTAGACAGAATGTGTATACACACATACCATTTTGATCGGTCGATTCTGAGTCATGTCACCCACAATCTCCAACTACTGGTTATGATAGTCACACGGACACTAACAAAGTAGTCTTTATCTACCGACATAGCTCACACCAGAATTCAGTGATTTCAATGAGTGATGCCACGTTTTGGTTTTGCCACCCTTAACATTTTTCCAACAATCACCAACAATAGTCAGCATCGCACGTTGTGGTAATCGATGTTCATGCATTCGTAACACTTGACCCAAATACTACTACTACTACTACTACTACTACTACTACTACTACTACTATTACTACTACTACTACTACTACTACTACTACTACTACTACTACTACTACTACGACTACTACTACTACTACTACTACTACTACTACTACTACGACTACGACTACGACTACTACTACTACTACTACTACTACTACTACTACTACTACTATTACTGCGCGATTCTGGTTGCACTGTTCTGGTGAGTCCCATACTAGGATATCTTTTGGTGAATTGTAAATAAGCGAAGTCAGTTAATGAAGTTCAGAATGAGTTGTAGTAAGGTTTTTATCAATATAATAATATTAGTAGTAGTGATAATACCAACGTTGTGTGAATTCAATATGTAATAAATGTGGTATAGTCAAGTTAATTACGATGAAGATGAATCAATCTGAATTGGGAAAGATCAATGGGAAATTTAAGAAAGATATAAACATAAAAATAATTTGGATAAGAGGTTCTGAATACGAATTACTACCGAGCTAATTAAGCTCTCTGTGTGAGTGAGATTAGTTACATCAACGTTTTGTTTGTGCATTCTTTAGAGTTCAGATAATTCTCGAAATACCTAATGGTCTAGTTTCAGATGGAAAGAGACTTACATTCTCATCTCACAACAACCGTTAGTTCCCTAAAGTTAAGTGATACATCTTTTTGATCATTGTCAACTAACACGATGCACACGTTCATAGGCTCCTCTCGATTGCTTTCAATTACTGAACATTGAACCTTATAATATGCAACGACAAGACTGATGGTGACGCTACAATGGAAACATTAAACAAACATGACTCAGGTAATCAGTCAGTTCACACATGGGATTAATGAACTCATGGTTTACCTTTATTTGTAAAATAAATAAGATAATCCCTTGATTATCAAGAATTATTGAACCTCAACTAAACTTGAATGATAGTGTTATATATTCTAAGTATATGTATAGATATTTAGTGATGGAATAGTTTGACCGTAAAATGCATGGAAATATCATTGTTTGCAGTAGCAATGTAAATAACTGCAGTCAAAACGAAATGATTATACTGAGCAACACAGATGAACAATGAATGATGATGAATGATGACTGTGATGGACTTGAATTGTCTGAGCTCAAATAGAGAAGTCAAGCACACGGCACATTGAACATGGAAGAGACCATGATTATAGAGCAACTATTCAATAAGTTACTTGAAAAGATACAACATCAACCTTCTGAGCAACTGATCTTCACTCTACAATCTCAATATTTGATCACAGTTTTTAATGTTGAGTATCGTCCTTTCAAGTGAATTGTAATGTGATTGTCAGAAATCAATTCACTGGAAGAACAGCTTTATGATAATCAAAATAGTGAATGTTACATATACATTTCCACTCAGAATTCACAACTCGTTGAAATATAGTTCATTCTGGGCTCAACTAAGAATTTGTTCTTTGCTTCAATCCCACCGATATATACATTCTTTCATCATATTGGAGAAAGCAGAAACAATTATCGAACTAACTAAACTTACAGTAAAAGTGAGTACAATGAATATTTGAACAAACCAGTCAATATTGTAAGAAGGTATTTTGTTGCGGGAAGGTAAGGCCGTGTGTAATTAATAACATTCGTCTTCAGATTCAACCAGTGTATACTTTCCATCAAATATTTGTCTCAATGTATCTTGATCATAACCAAAACCATATTTCACCTAGCCAACAATGATTTTCAACTTATGTGGCAATCAATATGGATTGATATTTTGCCAAACTGCTCCTGGTGCCGTAGATGATGAAACTTATGACATGTATGCTGCACTCCTCCACTTAATATTCTGAATGATTTTCCCTAAGATCTTTTTGAATGTGAAGAGGAACACGACATCTTAATAATATAGTTGAGTTAATCTGAACATTCGTATGCATTAGACCATGTATTGAACTATGGTGTTTTGATGCACTGTTTGAAGCTTCTGATATTTGTATAAGTAGTATAAGTAGATCAAACTAAATGAATAAGACGATGCCGCTTGAACCGAATGATACTGGGTTCGAGTCACAGAGGTAACATCAATTATGGGATGTAGGTATATCCAGCTGATGATTCACAAATAAGGAGAAAAGCGAATCATGGATTCCATCGCTAGTCACCAGTCATATTTCCTGATAAAGATTGAGATATATTGCTTGACAGCTAGATGAGAACAGACGAACTTATTGTGTTCGAAATTCGAAATCAAACAGTCCAGAAGTACAAAAGGATCATTAAATTGTACAAACACCACAAACCTGTATATCGTATGCAGTGAGGAATAAGATTTGCAAAACAATTGCGAATTCCATCTGATTCATCGCACTGAATCTAACATAACACCACGTTCTATCATCATTTCTCTTTACATCCGTTAACATTTTCAAAGTAAAATTGATTACTCCTTCTTCAATCTCAGTGAAGTCAACGTGTTTGTCTAATGAACAAAAACATATTTGTGTTGACCTCTTTCTTGTTTATGATTATACTTTGTTTATCATTGAACATCTCAGTCTATCTCATTAATCAAATGATAATATGGTATTCTCTATTGTGTATCGTGGGTCTCATATGAATGTTGTTTGTTTATTTGACTGACATCAAAGATGAGTGAAGTTCACATTTTACATATAATTACTACTTTGCAAAAAAGAAGATGAAGTGAAAGCAAATGTTCTGGTTGTCAATTCATAAATAGTCTTACTCCGGCTAAGAATATACGCTGTAACCATTCACCTATTAATCTCAAATGATTGGCGTGGTGGTCGATTTTTCTCATAAAATCATCCAGTTTCACGTCCATGATTTATCAATCTGTGAAACATCCATTATTAAATTTGATTCTTTGAATCTCGACTAGTTGTCACGTTCTGTGTATCATTGGTGAAGGAGACTGTCGAGAATAGACCTGATTAAATAATCGACAGCACGTTCGGTGTATCTTTCTATACCAATCACTGTGACGGATACACTCATCATTAGCGCATATTCTGTTTAAACACATTTGACTATTACCTAAGTGTATGCTTTCAATGAACATTAATTTAGGTTGGATATCATAGTTTAATGGAGGTTTAATGGAATCCTGTGTGTGGCTGGATTCATTAAGACATATCAGTTGATATTGAAATATTTCTTCATTTTTCTACAGAACTAAAATAGATTTTCCCCATAAAGAAGCATTCTTATTACAGATGTAGGGGACGTTAGACTTCAGAACTCATTTGGAAAAGGACGTCATTGTGTAATTTTATTTAGAAAATTTTAATTTTTTTCTTTTCGCGTTCTTGTCACCTTCCTGTGGTATTTCCCAGTTGGGAAATATCTTAAATGCTGTTGGTTCATTGTGTCTTTTGGTATGCTATTTGGAAAGTCTGCACGAGGACGGTTTTGTGCTTTATATATATGTTTTGATTTATGATTATTGTTGTCGCTGGTTTCTACCTGTTTGCAAAATGTACTTCCCCATTCCAAGCTCCAACTCCTTCCTGTAGTTAGCGGGGCTGATGCGCATTAGAATATCTAGCTTATTGGTCTTTGGTCACTGAGTCTTTGTTCTCGTTCGCAGATTAAGTGAACTCGTAATAACTTGAGTCCTAGCAACAGATGACTGCTGTTAATATGAAACTGCTTTGACTAGACAATTCACATAAATTTTTATTGAAGTCATTCCTGTAGCTCATCTAAGGTTATTACCGATCATATATCCAAGTTATTGAGGAGGGTTTAATATAAAGTCAGCATTTCAATAGCTCAGAATGCAACGTCGCTAAAAATATGCCAAACACACAAAATGAATTATAGCATACGAACTCTGACCTGGAATTTAAAGGATGTTCTGACACCACAACTCTGCTGCTTCTTGGCGAAGCCGAGAATATTCAGACGTCAAAAGACCAACTCCCTTCTAATAACCAAAACAACACTTAATTAATGTAGATACATGGAACGTCCGGACAATATGTGAGACCAAGAGGACCATTCAATCATTATGTAAATGAGGAAGTGCAAATGGTTTGGATTCGATGGAGATGCTCTGATGCCGTGTAAAGAAGCACCTAACGCACTTGTAAGATGCGAACCTGATGAACTTAGAATCATCGAATCATCCTTCAAAACAAAGAAGGAAGGATTCATAATGAATGCTACTAAATGTTATGCACACAGCAATGATAGCAACGACAACGACAAAGATCGATTTTTCGATGTTGTGCAATCGATCATGGAGAATTTCTCGTCAAAAGACCTGATCATTCTCATTGGAGGCCTGAACGCCAAAGCAGGAAAATATAACACCGGCTTTGAAAATATCATGGAACGACATTGACTGACCGGGAGAAAGAAATGTAAATTGAGAGAGATTTGTAAATCTACGTGCATTCAACAAATTAATTATAGGCATCACAACATCACTCCACAAATGCATTCACAAAGCTACACGGGTCTCACCGGATCACACTGCATAGAATCAGACAAATCAAGATCAAAAGAAACAGGGAGAAACCAATCAGCAACAGCCGAACAATTACATAGAAAAACAATGACCGAGCTGAATAAACGGAAGCAAAATAGCAAGTGAAGAGGAACATTACAGCCAACAAGCAAGCGTACGTGGAGCACCCAGAAACCAGAGCAGATGAAGCCGTAGCTGCAAGAAACATGAATCAACTATACAAAATGACGAACAAACTGGCAGGAAAATATAGTAAACCAGTGTTGACCGGTAAAGAACAAAGTATTCAAGTCAATCAATGAGATTGAAGATCAGAGGAATAGATGGGTGGAATACTTCAAGCAACTCTTGAAGAGACGAGCTTTATTGAGTCCACCGGAGATCGAAGCAGCCCACACTGATTTTCTTATATATGTCACTCTTGCTAATGAAACAAAGACCTCTGAACTGTGTGCATTTTGGGAATATGATATAAGAATTCGGGAATTCTGTCCAATTCATCGCATTGATTACAAAATCACACCACGTTCTATCATCATTTCTCTTACATCCGATTACATTTTCAAAGTAGAATTGAGTACTCCTTCTTCAATCTCAGTGTAAACAACGTGTGCTTTTTCTTAACAAACATATTTCTGTTGACCTCTTTTATTTATAGAAACACTAATGATCATACTTTGTTGTCAATTATCACCTCATTCCATCTCATAATGAGATCATATGATATTGTCTATACTCTATTCTGTTTTGTGGGTGTAATATAAATCTGAGTTAGAATGAAATATTTCGCTTCGTAATAATCTGTTCATGTGACTGACAAAATGATTAGGATTCTGATGTCACAGAAGATTACTACTTCTCTTAAGGAAAATCAATTGAAACCAATCACTGTTGTTGTATTTATAAAACTATGGGGTCCAATCTTCATGACTTTTCATTCGCTTGGATACTTGTATTTGTATTTTGTTCAACTGTGTATCATAGATCTACATAATTGTACGGTAACATTGCAGCTGGTCAAACACTGGTAACAGACATATATATATGTATCACATTGTATTTTAGCTATAGCTAAATTTATAGAAACGGACTACTGATTACATCTCCTATCTCAGTTGAACGATCGCCGTTCGCTCGTTCATTTTATTTGGAATCAGGAAGTGTCTTCACCAAACAGGACTATATGATCTGCATATTGTGAGTGGATAAGTGGAATTCTTGGAAGGAGAGCAATACCCGAGAATTCAGTCGACGAGAATGTTATATCCATAAGTAGACCTATGATGAACTTAAACAGAAATGGAGAAAGTGGACAGCCTTGACGGACTCCACTTGAGGTTCCGAAATCAGATGACAGTTCACCATAAGCATTTACTTGACTAGTAGCGTTCGAGTAAAGAGCTTTCACAAAGTTTATGTACTTCTGATGTGAGCCTTTCAATGGCAGATACTGTCACAGCACCTCTCGATCCACGGAGTCAAATGCTGCTTTTAATTCAAGAAAAACTATTATCAGTACACATTCATATATATACCACTCTAATTCTTAGGAAATTGATCCATTTCACAGACAATGAAATGAAAATGTCTTTCAGGTCATTTCTGATTGCCATCGGTTGACCTTCGCCTTAGACTACTTCTGATTAGCTCTCCATATCAACATATCCCTTATTCATTATAGTTATCTAATTATGAAAATATGTCACTATTTTTTTACGTCATTCTAGGATTACGCTTAAGTGATCTGTTCGTAAGTGAATAATTTCCATAAAATACTTTTAGAATTACTGCATAACCTTCCTAATTGGTTCGATATTCACTTAACATGATGTGTATGGATTTAACATTTGACAATGTCAAATAGTAGGGGACAATCAGTTAGGGGCCGTCATTATCCAACTACTTATAATATGTAGAACTTGACATTATGAAATATCTGTAATCTTGGGGGGATTGACGTTCTGTGAGTACATTGAATTCATATTACCGAATATATGTCAAAGAAGCTGATATTGAGCTACTAAGTTTGAAACTAATCTCCAGTAATATTCAGCTAATAATGTTACTGATATTCGATCATAAGTGTCTTTGAAGCATTGATCGTATATCTTGGGACCACCGAGTAAGTAATCCAGTTATTAGGAAATGAGAACTAGATAAGGATGACAAATCATTTGATGGATTAGTGAAACTTCATTGGTTGAGATCACTGGGACACGTGTTACGTATACGCAAACACCGACCGCGATGGCGTGCGAAGCGAATGGTACTGTGTTGGAATGCCAGAGTGAACATCAACTCTCTGAAATGCAGGTACATCCAGCTGACGAGTCCCAAATAGAACGAAACGCGCGTCAAACTGGAAGCCACTGCTAGCCAACATCCATCATTGCTTACAATTAAAGAGTAAAGTTAAGATGAACTGATACTAATTATAATGAAATGAATGATATTTTAAGAAAACGCTTATTTGAAAAGAAAAAATGAAACTTGATATTTATGTGATAGAAATTAATTAACACAATTGTTTCTAATTCTCTTTTTCCATTCCAAATGTAGTTGTGCTGCGTTTATCTGTGGAGTTCGTAATCAGTTGGTGAGTCTATGTAGAGTGTGTAATTAGCCCGATCTCCACTACCCGGGTTACCACTCACGTTGGTTCAAGAGACATTCGTCTCAATATCCAGGAAGCACGACGCGGATGTGTGAGTCGGATTTTGCCTCTAACTACTTTTATCGATGTAAGTAGTTAAATATGATTAAAATTTGATAGTAATCGATTTCTCACGGCATGTTCATGCGATTTTTTCACAGAAAATGTAGTATAATGAGGCGAATTTCGACATGAATCATCAATCTTAATGATATCTATTTTAAACACGCAGAGAATATCAGTGTTCTCAGAGTTGAACATATGCCCTAGATGATGAACGCCAATTAGTACAATGAAAGATGAGGTAGGATTTCGTGTAGATCGCATATAGAGATGTAATTAACGTCAAGAATTAGATTATTTGTGATAAAAGTTTTCCAATGGTTTATGATAGAATTGAAAATGTAAACCATTATATTTTTGACTTATAGTGATGATGAGTCTAGAATTCAATAATCATTCAACTGACTTCAGTCATATCTTCATTAAAAATCATAAAATCTCTTCTATCCAATCATATATCGATCATTATCAGTATGGGGTTGCGAAGATTATTAAGTGTTTGATTGAGATCATCAACTGATTGATGTTAGACCATCACCAGCAACACTGGACGGCCGTCCAGTGCTTCCAGGTTTTCAATGGTCGTCTAACATCAATTGGTTCATGATCTTAATCAACATAAATCGATAATTTCTCTTCACAGACTGTCAATTCGAAGGATTGATCTAACTTGAAATGAATGAAGAGACTGCTTGTTTTTGAATAACATTTCTAATAAAATGCCATTCTACGCGGGGTTGACTTTTTCATATACTAGTCACTACACAATCCTTCTATTCTAGACATCTATTTCTCGACTTATACGATTTATTGCACTAACAGAAGAATAGGAGGATGAATGATAATGACTTATTTCTGTTGTGACTTTATGAGCCGCTTGTTATCACGTGATATATTCGCCAATCAAAATACGTCTTATTCACACCTATACTGTATTAAATTAATGACATCCGGCCGGTCTAATCAGCCTAGCGTCCTAAACTAAATCATTTGGTTATGAAGATTTCGTCGCCTATCTGAACGTTATCATCAGTTATGAAATGTTTACATTTCTCCACATATAACTCATAGCTTAGATCTTGATGTT
Organism: Schistosoma margrebowiei; assembly: GCA_944470205.2. Taxonomy (NCBI): domain Eukaryota; kingdom Metazoa; phylum Platyhelminthes; class Trematoda; order Strigeidida; family Schistosomatidae; genus Schistosoma; species Schistosoma margrebowiei. Next base: position 47,461,030 of record OX104025.1, on the reverse strand, counting down.
GATTAGTTTCTGATTGATTATAACTCTCATTGACGAGACTCTATGGACGACCTTTGAACGAATCTTCAATGTTCTTCACCAATGTATATATTACAAAAACCCAGAGAATTAAAGTGGTTCAAAGACTAATCATGGTTTGAAAAAGGTTCAGGTGTACTGAAAAAATAGTACATACGAACGAGGGACTCATCCATTATGGCTCTATAATAGTCGACCTCTCGAGTCATGATAGGGTCGTAAGAGCCTTTTCAGCTTCGACCACATAACTTCAATATTGTCAGTGTGTACTCCAGTTTTAGGGTCCACAAAACAAGGCTTACAAATACCGACATTATGCACATATCCAAGTTTTTGAATGTAACCGTATTCATCAGGTACTGAGGATAGCGTCATCACCATGAAATCTTTCAAACACTTCTGATTGACTCGTCCATAAATTAGAGTCTCATTCTGTCATTTAGTTTGGATATTTATTGTTCAATAATATGTACTTAAGATTGTGTTATCTTCATTCTTTTCTCCTCATTTTTTGCTTTTCTTTTTTTTAATCAATAGTTCGAAACTGACGAAGTACATTATAAATATTACGAAATGTGTATGAATGATAGAAATAATATAATAAAACTATATAAAAATAATAAAGAAACATCATGTAATGAAACAATGATTGAACATAGTGATAATACAGAACCACATCTAAATAGAAATGAAAATGTAAAAAAAATAGCAAAAGAATTAAAACATCAAGAAGTTCCAAAAGTCGACCGAATTCAAATCAACGAAAAAAATTGAAAGACAAAATGAATTAACTGTTTGTTTTACTCTCTCGTTTTTCTGCTCCCCATCCTCTCGTCGTCGTCGTCGTTATTTCATTGTTATATCAATGATTGAAATCATGCTTCAATTGAAACTGGACTATCATGCAAGCACTGGACGGCCGTTTTGCCACAGTAAGGGACACCTCAGTTCCAGTGCGCATGCACGATCCCTCAACTCGCGAGGTTCGAACCCGTGACATATCAGTTATATGAAAGGTGCTTAGCCAACTAGACCATAGTGGTATGACTTAAATTGACTCATGATTTCAATCAGTTAAAATTCTAAAAATCTGCACAAATCCCCTTCTGATATATTGTGATATGTTTAGAAAATAACATGTATAGAATTATTTAGAGTCTATAATAGAGTAAAACCTAATATTTTGACTGGTTAGTATCGATATGATTTCTCGCCTCGCAAGATTTGAAACCAGGACTTATCAATCTCTGGATTGTGGATACACAGTGTTAAGGAGTCCCATAATATAACAAAATGGCTATCCAATGCTTTCATGTTTTTCATTGAGGTTTAACTTCAATTGATTCATGAATTGAACTATTGAAACTTCTATGATATCCACAAGGAATCCTTCTTATATATATATTTGATTGATATGATCTTATTCCATCACTTAGTGTGAATGTCATAGTTCTACATATGGTCTGTCGTTTAATGAATACTACATCTGTAACACTCATTGATGTCGGATAGAAACTTTTAAGAATATCATTCTTGTCAAAACGTCAGATTAAAGTTGGTAGATAAGCAGGTAATTGAGTAAAGATGCAAACGATGATTGAATAGATGAAGCGAGGATGGACGAATGTAACAATTCATTCGAGTTGAGCATGACGATTATGATACTATTAAAAAAAAAAAAACTACTACTACTACTACTACTACTACTACTACTACTACTACTACTACTACTACTACTACTACTACTACTACTACTAATAATAATAATAATAATAATAATAATAATAATACTTCTACTACTACTACTACTACTACTACTACTACTACTAATACGACTACTACTACTACTACTACTACGACTACTACTACTACTACTACTACTACTACTACTACTACTACTAATACTACTACTACTACTACGACTACTACGACTACTACTACTACTACTACTACTACGACTACTACTACTAATACTACTACTACGACTACTACTACTACTACGACTACTACTACGACTACTACTACTACTACTACTACTACTACTACCACTACTACTACTACTACTACTACTACTACTACTACTACTACTGTAGTGAACAAGAACACGGGTGGGGACAAACGGATGTTTTTATCACGAAAATTACAGACTATCTCAACAAAATCTGAATACCATAAAGTCAATCGTCAATTTGCAAATTATCAATACATAATATCGAACTGTACTGTTCAAGCTCCAAACTCTAATCCATTGTCTCCCATTTCATTGTTCATGGGATTTCTTACAATTTCCAT